>WNWU01000063.1:7257596-7270876 GCA_012654045.1 Ptyas mucosa | reverse complement strand
CTATTCTATTCTATTCTATTCTATTCTATTCTATTCTATTCTATTCTTATTCCCAGTGAGAAAGATTCCTGTATTGTTCCTTTGAGAGCCTGAGCCGCACTCTGTGGTCTGTTAGGCAAAGATTTGCAGTTATAATCGTTGCCTTTGGACAGTCGTATGTGTGTGTTTGTGTCTGCGTGTGTGGCACACAGAAATACTGATGATTTCAGGATGTTCAAAGAGTAAGATCTCTCAAAAATATTGCATAATATCTTGACTTCTAGAACTGCAGCCCACGAGCATTCCTAGAACAAGATTAAAAACTGGGTTCCACAGCTGTGTGGGAGCCGTGCCTAATGTATATTTCAGCTCTCTTTTTGTACATCGTGAAAAATTAAGCTGTTTCTTCTCGTCTTATGGAACTGATTGCGCAGCATTAAAGATATTTGTGCCAGGACTGATATCCAGCAGTTTCTCCTTAATTAGGGTACAAAGCATATTTGTCACAAATTCCACTATTCAGATACTATACAAATTACTTTATACATGCAGATGTTCAAGCCAGAATGTCACAAATTCAGCAGCAATTTCACTCAATAAGTAGCCCCAAAGTTTGACAAGTAAGTAACAGTAACAGAGTTGGAAGGGACCTTGGAAGTCATCTAGTCCAACCCCCTGCTCACGCAGGAGACCTGTACTAGGGATTCGAACCACTGAACTGCCAACCTTTCTGCCCATGTTACTACTAAATGAGATAATAAGCGTGTGTACAATACTGTGTAACTTACTGTTCTGTGTACAGCAACTTACACTAAACTTGTTAGCATAAAGCAGGAGAAAATGCTAAAGTATACCATATGTTTGGGGTATCAGTCATCTGTTGGTAGGCAAGAGTGTTAGGAGGTAGCATTTGAGCCAAGGGTGGGTTCTACTTACTTTTACTACTGGTTTGCATCGTGCCCGCGCAAAATACGCTTGCTTTGCTTGTGCGTGCGTGTGCTCTTCTGCGCATGCACAGATCACCTATGATGATGTCCAGATCAGTGGGTGGAGCCTCCTGCCAGTTTTACTACCAGTTCTTACGAACCGGTCTGAACCGGGGGCAACCCACCACTGATTTGAGCTTCTGTGAAGTTCACTTAGATCCAACTGCAAGACGGTAAATGACTCTTGTCTCCAGGGAACCTTCTCTGAAGGGTTGACTTCAAAATAGAAGTGGCTAGCGGGAGTGGAGAATCTACAGCTCACCAGATATTGAACTATAATTCCCAGCAGTCCCAGACAGGCAGTGGTGGTGAAACAAGGATCTCGCAGTTGAGCCAGTCTGGGCAGGGAGGATCAGGTGCAGGATATTTCAGCCTAGCGTTATGTTGTTCCTCACAACTAGAGAACTCCAGGGGTCCCACTTCCCAAGTTTGTTACCGTTACATTTTTACATTGCTTAATTATCTCACAAAATTTTCAGACAGTTGGTCATTTGCATCCTTTTAGAGAGTCGTTGAGGTCACCTGGAGGTTTATCTGTGTCCTCGGGGTCACCTGAGTGATGCAAATGGATGTGGAGCCTTCTTGGAACTATTGAAAGAAAGAAGGTTCCATACACATTTGCACCACTTGGGTGACCCTGAGGACACAGATAAACATCCAGGTGACCTCAACGACTCGTTAAAAGGATGCAAATAACCAGCTGTCTGCAAGAAGTACAAATCCTTCCATTCCCCACCATCCAGTCAGAGCTGAAGAAGCTCCTTGGGTGAGAAGCAGTGATGGGATTCAAAAATGTATACTACTGGTTCTGTGGGCGTGGCTGGGTAGGTGTGGCAGGGGAAGGATACTGTAAAATCTCCATTCCCACCCCACTCCAGGGGAAGGATACTGTAAAATCTCAATTCCCCCCCAACCTAGGGGAAGGATACTGTAAAATCTCCATTCCCACCCCACTCCAGAGGAAGGTTTCTGCAAAATCCCCATTTCCTCCCAATCAACTGGGAGGCAGAGAATAGATGGGGACAAGGCCAGTCAGAGGTGGTATTTACCGGTTCTCTGAACTACTCAAAATTTCCACTACCGGTTCTCCAGAACTGATCAGAACCTGCTGAATACCACCTCTGATGAGAAGCTTCTTGGATGAGAAGCGAAACGTCCTCAAAGAAAAAAACCAGAAAGTCCAGTTGCCTCTTGAAAAAGCATCTTTGGGACTCCCTGGAAAATCTGACACGAAGGGTTGGGACTCTATAGAAGAGCTTTAAGATGAAAAGCAGGTGTCTGCTCACATTTAAGACTTGACATTGGCTATTGTCTTTTTTCCAAGACATCGTGACTCAATCATTTTTCTCATGCCTGGGGTGGAGAACAAAGTTTTGTGTTTAGCTTGTTCCTTGGGTGACTGGTTGGGTCAAAAATTAACTTTCGATCAAAGCTTTCTATCTCATAACCATCCCAGAAAGGAAGCGATTCAGATTGACTAAAACATCAATGCGTCATCGTCTTGAGAGCAATTAGATCAACTGAAGTAGCTTTCCAGGTAATCGTCTTTCAATTCAAACCCTCCAGACTTTCTCAATAGAAGAGCCCTCTGGAGAGGACAGCAGTGCGTAATCTAGAATTAGAGAGATTCAACCTGAGAAACAGGACTGCAACCAAATACCTGAACCAGTAACCAGCTTGGCAACTTGGCAACCAGCTTGATTTAAAATCAACTGTGGAGCACGTAGGATTGAATAAATATTGCAGTATAATCGGAGGACTTTGCATCAACTTGCAGACAGAGGCGGAAGTTGATTCAGAGACATTTTGTCTTCCTTGTGGATTTCCCCCCCCTCCCCTCCTTTCTCAAGGAAGACAAATCTTACGAATTGTACCTGGTCTTGTGGACGAGCGACCTCCACAGCCAACTCACAATTGCAAAAATAGGCATACAGCTACAGTAGTGGCCAAAATTGTGGAAACCTTTTGGGAAAAGTGTATTTTCTAAAACTAGCTAATAACACTACTTTTTTTTTAAAATAGTACCATAAAATTATATATACCAATGGAAAGATAATTTAATCAAGAATGTAATACAATAACTTTTATGAAAGATTTGCTATTAGAATAGCAGTTACAATATAAAGAAGAAACCGTTTCTACTGTTTCAGGGTAGAAAAAATGAGATAAACAAAAACCATAGAAAAATGAGATATATAAAAATTATCATCATATCAGTTAATACTTCATTGGGTAACCTTTAGCATGAATTACGGCCTTACAACATCTTCCCATGGAGTGAACCAAGTTTTTTAGTTCTGCAGCTGTTAACATGTGAAACCAAGATTGAATGATGGCTTCTATTAACTGGGTTTTATTGCTGGGTTGCTTCTGACTAACACATTTCTTTAGTCGGCTCCATAGATTTTCAATTGGGTTAAGAAGGTCTGGGCTATTCCCAGGCCATTCCAGCAGTGGAATAGGATTATCTTGAAACTCCCCCCCCCCCAAAAAAGTGGAGTTATTAGCCATCAAACTTCAAAAATACACTTTCCTCAAAAGGTTCCCACAATTTTTGTCCACTACTGTAGTCCTCGACTCACGACCCACAATGGAACCCAAAATTTATGTCGCTGTTAAACGAGATGTGGTGTTTAATGCATTTTGCCCCATCTTACGACTTTTCTCGCTACAGTGGTTAAGTGAATCGTTGCCCTTGTTAAGTGAGTAACATGGTTGCTAAGTGAATCTGGATTCCCCGCGGACTTTGCATGTCTGAAGGTCGCAAAAGGGGATCACACGACCCTGGGACCGACATAAATATGAACTAGTTGTCAAGCATCCCAATGTGAATGACGGGACCATGGGGATGCTGCAATGGTCATAAGGGTGAAAAATGGTCATACGTCACTTTTTTTCAGTGGCGTTGTGACTTCGAATGGTCATTAAATGAATTGTCCCTAGGACTATCTGTATTAAATAGGAGGGTCTGGGAAGCAAAAAAAAAAAAGGAGGAAAGACATTGCAATATCATAGTATCTATAATCGCACTGGCTATCTTTACCTTTACTCTCAGTTTGAGATGGTTTACTAGCTACGGTAATTTCAGATGATTATGAGCTGGGGTGGCGCAGTGGTTAGGGTGCAGTACTGCAGGCTACTTCTGCTGACTGCCAGCTACCTGGAATTTGGTAGTTCAAATCTCATCAGGTTCAAGGTTGACTCAGCCTTCCAGTCTTCCGAGATGGGTAAACTGAGAAGGGCTGCAAAACACTGTGAAGTGGTATATAAGTCTAAGTGCTAGCCACACACACACACACACACACACACACACATATATAATTTTATTGTATTCACTTTTCGTAGGACTTTGTGTATTTTTGTTTCATCCAGGTTTTTCCTACGTAAGTCAAGATCTTTATACAGCCATGGTTCATGGAACAAAAATACACAAAGACCTACGAAAAGTGAATAAAATAAAATAAAATAAATATTTGACCTTTACAGGGAGGAGTCAGGAGATGAGGGTGTGGCTAACTGAAGAAGGCAAGCAAGCCAGAAATAGCTATCTTAGTCTCCCTTAAATCTTAAAACAGACAGCAAAATGCTGCTTTGATGTCTGATAAAGCCAAAAAATCTAGTGAATGAGATTTCACTGAACCATGGCTGTATAAAGATCTTGATTTATGTAGGAAAAACCTGGATGAAACACACACACACACACACATATATATTCAATTTATATGCCACCCTTCTCCGGAGACTCAGGGCTGCTTACAATGCGTTAAGCAATAGCTTTCATACTTTTGTATATACCTGCTTAGTAGGGCTTTCAGGGGCCCCTAAGCGGTGTTCTTTTTTAAACAAAGTCAACTTATTGCCACCACAATCCGGGTCCTCATTTTACCTACCTCGGAAGGATGGAAGGCTGAGTCAAGCTTGAGCCTGGTGAGATTCGAACTCGCAGTAATTGCAGGAGGCTGGCAGCTAAGTGCTATTTAACAGCGTTTTAGTCCGCTGCTCCACCAAGGCATTGTTATTGCCACTCCTTCTGTCCAAGGAAAATGAGAAACATAGCCCTGAAGTTGGGGCCTCCAATATAATTTCTCAGCTGCTTCACCAAACTCCTGTTCCGAGAATAAAATGAATCAAATTGCTACAAAATGCTGTAGGTTTGCAGTTTGGGGAAGGTGGGGGTTGAGAGACCTCTGGGCTCCTTTTACAGATAGTCGTCAACTTACAACAGTTCATTTAGTGACCATTCAAACAGCACTGAAAAAAGCGTCTGATGGCCGTTTTTCACACTGACAACTGTTTGCATCCCCACACTTAACGTGATTAAAATTCAGACGCTTGGCAACTGGCATGTACTTACGACGGTTGAAGTGTCCCAGGGTCCCACGATCCCCTTCTGTGACCTTCGGACCAACAAAGTCCATGGGGAAGCCAGATTCACTTAACAACCATGTTACTAACTTAAGAAATGCGGTGACTTAAGAAATGCCAAATGTGGCGAGAAAAGCGTAAAATGGGGCAAATTCACTTAACAAATGTTTCACTCAGCAACATGAAATTTTGGGCTCAATTGTGGCCGTAACTCAAGGACTGTCTGTACTTCAAATTGTGGTCCAGTATATGAAATAGAGCACAACATTAAAATCCGCAAGACTGCAAAACAGGCAGAGTTTGAAAAGGGTGAATTACCAATAACAACCCAGTCTAATAACTTTAGAAATGATCAACTGTATTTCAATCGAATTAAAACAAAGATAGCCAATAGCAATAGCAATAGCACTTTTAGACTTATATTCCGCTTCATAACCATCACAGCTTTACAGCCCTCTCTAAGCGGATGACAGAGTCAGCCTATTGCCCCCAACAGTCTGGGTCCTCATTTTACCCACCTTGGAAGGATGGAAGGCTGAGTCAATAAGCAATAGAAACAGCTCTTAGACTTATATACCGCTTCATAGTGCTTTACAGCCCTCTCTAAGTGGTTTATAGAATCAGCATATTGTCCCCAACAATCTGGGTCCTTATTTTACCAATCTCGGAAGGATGGAAGGCTGAGACAATCTTGAGCCAGTCAGGATCGAACTCCAGACTGTGGTCAGAGTTTGCCTGCAATATACTGCATTCTAACCACTGCACCAGAAGGGGTCTTATACCTGCCTAAGACAAAGCACCTTGGCACAGATGGGACTTCAAGACAAAAATTCCAGGAATAAATGAGTTCTTCCTGTGAACACTGTCTCCTCCCACATTTTGACCACAATTTTGGTGGATCTATGTCGTTAGCCAAGTTCAACTCATGGAGGAGGAAACAGAAGAAGGATACAGTGGGAAGAGAATTGGCCCTGAAAGGTATAAGTGACTCTTTTCCCAACAGAAGTGTAGCAGTAGAGAATTCTTCCTTTCTGATTTATTACGTATCATTTCATAACTTGCTCAGGGTTCTTATGAGTCAACGAAAGAACAAGGAAAAGAAGTCATCGTTGCCATTTCTGGGTCTTTGCCCCACGTTCAACAATGCTGAATGATGAAGGCACCGTCCTGTTCTTAGAACACAGTGTTCCCAGCGCTTGCTTAATATATACCTGTGTACTAAAGAAAATTTATTTGCATGTTGTGTTGTTCCTGTGGTACTAAGTGGCTCCAAATCAGTAATTTCTGCAAATAGCTAGGATAACCCAGCCCATTCATTCCCCGTATTTGCATAGTCTAAGTTTGTTGAATCAAGGCCTTTTGAGAAATGAAGTAATGAAACTGATGTAATTTAAGAGGCATTCGATGCAATTCAAATGTTGAGGTGGGATTTATTAAGCCATTGATTTATACCTAGAAGCAGTGCCAACTCCAAACCCAAACTTTCTTCCTATCGTAAGTTATGGGTACCCCATTAAAATAGTATGAACCCTTGTCATCTAAAACAATGGAAAACCTAGTGTTCCCTGCAGTGGTGAAATCCAGCTGGATCTATCCGGCTTGCACGATCCGGTAGGGCCGGTGGCGGGAGGCTCTGCCCACCCACCTGGACATCATGACGTCCCGTTTTTGACTCTCTGCGCATGCTCAGAAGGCCTCTTGTGCCTGCTCACATTTGCAATCCGGTAGCGAAGGTAAGTGCATTTTGCCCCTGGTTCCTGGGGTTATAAATTGACCCATAACCAGGGGTGAAATGCTCCCGGTTCGGACCGGATCACCCGATCCGATAGCGATGGCAGCAGGTGGTTCGGAGAACAGGTAGCAAAAATCCCTACGTTCCCCCCCACTCCCCACCATGCCCAGCTGAGCCACGTGATCATCAGAGGCTTTTTTTTTAACCTTTAAAAGCATTTTTTCTACAACCTCTTCCGATGAAAAAATGCTTTTAAAAGTAAAAAAAAGCCTCTGATGGTCACGCGGCTCAACTGGGATCATCAGAAGCTTTTCAAAGCATTTTTTTCTGCAACCTCTTGGCCAAAGAGGTGGTAAAAAAAATACTTTGAAAAGTCTCTGACGTTCCCAGCTGAGTTCCTGATCGGCAGAGAGGCTTTTCAAAGCATTATAAAAAATGCTTTGAAAAGTTTTTTTTTTTAAAAAAAAAGCTGGCCATGCCCACCCAGTCACATTGCCCTGCACCAACAGAACCGGTAGTAACAGATTTTACATTTCACCCCTGCCCATAACCCCCTTTTTGTGGGTCCCAGGCCTTCTGTTGACTATCATTATTAAACGCTCATAGCCATTTTGAAATAGAAAAGAGAAGGAAACAGTACAGTAAGCCCTAAAATGAGCTTGTCGTCTTTGAGACTTAGTTGACTGTGGCTGATCCCAGAAGCTAAGCAGGGCATTACCTGGTTAAGGCTTGGATGGGGAACCACCTGCAAATTCCAGGCGTTTGGGCTAGACTGGTTGAAAAGCTGCATCCTGGAAGAAGGTTGCATCACACTTTTGTGCCATGATGAGTTTGACCTGAAGACTTTTGTAGTCATTTAAAAGAAGTCTTAAAGGCACTGATCATATTACCTAGTTTGGGTAATGAAAAGTCTGCAAGAAAATAACCAAAGTCAGAGACCATCAAGAAACACCCCCCACCCCCAGTCTTAAAAGAGATCTCCTAATAATCCACTCCCCATGTGTGATAGAGTGTCACACCGCTTTCTAGCTGCCTGACACCCTCTCCCACCCATCTCTATTAAATGTAGCCTCATGCCAACAGAAGTGTGCCCATGATTTTGCTGTGTGGGATTTTTTTCAATATACAAGTTTTCAGTGTATAGATATTTTGCACCTGTAAAATAGGCCCCTTCATAAGATCTACTTCCACACACAGGGATGGGCTTCTGGGGGTTCGGCGGGGTTCGGGCGATCCTCTAGCCAAGTATCGCTGGGGTTCAGCGAACCCCCAAATGCCACCCCTGGCTGGCCACGCCCACTCCACCCCGCCCCTCCTAGGAGTCTCCCCACAGCCCATTCATCATTCCAGGTAAGTACAGGGGCTTTGCAGAGGATCTGGGAGGGCAAAAAATGGGCCTACTGGAGGTTGCAGACCATAAAGAGAAAATAAAACCATGATTTGGGATATGTCTATGCCTCTGGACGGCCTCTGGACCACGGGAGAAGCTGTTTTCACCCTCCTAGAGGCTCAGGGAAAGTCTCTGGAGCCTGGGGAGGGCAAAAAACACGACACCCCCTCTCGCTGTGGTGTAGGCAGCTGACTAGGCCGTGGCCACCATGGCCACGCCCACCAAGCAATGGGCCAGCGAACCAGTTGCTAAAGGATCTTTAGCACACACCTTTGTTTTTAAGAAGCGGAATGCATAGATCATGGGAATGCTCATCCCAGGGACTGTGATATGGACCCTGTGTTACTTGGGATGTCAAGAAAGAATGGTCAGAATTGGCCTGTGTATAAATAACCCCATCATGACATATCTGCAGTCCCAGCACCAGCTTTCTCTGCTCCAGCGTTCTGGGTGATCTCTTTTATAAGGAGCTCATTCGTTCTTTGGAAACATTCAGAAGCTCAAAGAATTGCTCTGTTTTACCCAGTCGGCCCAGTATTGACCAGTTTGAAATTGGGATTTGTCAGAATGGGGAAAGAACTCCTCTCCCATTTCCTGCCAAGGGAAGAAGAGTGCCCTATTGATACACTGAGGAAAGGTCTCCATCCTCACACCTCATCATGTCACAAAAAGCTTCATCATTCTAGTCCAGGGGTCAGCAACCCGTGGCTCTGGAGCCGCATGTGGCTCTTTCGTCCCTCTGCTGTGGCTCCATGTCACCGGTCGGCTCCACAATTGATAGGGCTTTCGGTTAGGACAGGTAGAGGAAAAAGGACGCTGCACTAGGAGGAGACTCTATGGTTGGAGGAACCAGACTTCTGGTCGGCTCCAGAATTGAACGGGGGGCTTCTGGTTAGGACCTTTATGGCTCTTTGAGTGTTTAAGATTGCCGACCCCTGTTCTAGTCCAAGGTGATGCTGGTTTCCCTACATATCCCAGGCTTCTCTATGCTATTATGATAGACAGGAAAGAGCTGTGTTGAGAGGCTGTTGATCACCAGCAAAACCTCCGCGTTGTGGTCCTCCTCAGCTGTGAAGGAAGCAGCAGCAACAATAGCAGCTGCTTCATTTGTTATTCTCCTTCCAGAGATACTCAGAGTCTCCAGTCCTGCATAGACACATCCCAAATCATTATTTTTCTCTTTATGGTCCAAGTGGAGTGAATTTGGGGCATGACCCAGAATGCAGTTAGTCACCTGCATAGCTATAAGCATTTCAAGAGAGCACCCGCTCGCCAAGCATAGGGCTTGAAAGATTCGCCTTTTGGATTTCATGCGGTGCGTTGAGTTTGGCTGTGCACCTTAATTAAATTTCGTTAAGACCCAAGGTCATGTTCCAAGTCTGATCCTGCTGTCTTAGGCTTTGAGAAGAAAATGGGTGTGGTGAACTTCACTTAACAACAGCAATTAATGGGAGTTCAGTATGTGGGCATGTTTGGTGGTGGTTTGAAAAAAAATGTTAAATATTTATATTAAAAATAGCTGCCGAAATGACTAAGATCTTCACTGAGTTAGAATTGAACCTGCAAATTATGGCTTATTATAGCTTATGCTCTGGATTATTCTCTGGCTGCTGAGCCCTGTCCTTACTGCATCTTCACCTTTACTAACCCAGAAGAGCATAGTTCAGGCAGTGTGGCCAATATTAAAGAGCTGGCATTGCATGCTCTTATGCTAGAGCAGTGAGGTGGCCTAGTGGTGAAGACAATGGCTTCCCATTGGGAAGATTGAGAGTTCAATCCTAGATAGTGACAGGTGTTTCTCTCTTAGGGTGCAAAAAAAAAATCTGCTGTGAACTCCGCATAGGTGTCAAGAAGGGCATCCGGCCAGTTAATGCTCAGCTCCATTCAGTCACCCCAACTCTACCCTGAATAGGGACATAAATAGGTCATAAAAAAGGAGAGTAATCGGGTGCTCTTATGCTACCGGCCACCAACCCAGTGATTCCCAGTTACTCTTGTCTTTTTTGTTAATACCAAAATGGTTTGGCATACCAGAGGATATGAGTAGAGGTACATCCCCTCTAATATGGAAGATATTTTGACCTGGGTTCAAACCTAGATGCATTTATGGCAGTCATCCAGTGGGCAGGGACCTGAGATGAAAAGGCTGAGTGTTATGACTAATGCCTTCCTTTGAAAGGGGTTGTGTGATAGGGTGGACATCAGTAGATTTCTTGGGAAGCGATGGACTTAATAAATGACTCAACAGGAAAACCTCTATATGTTGCTGTACTTTGACCAGCTAATAGAATTAAACATTCAAAATTAAAAATCAAAATTAAAACAGGGCAAAATCAGTACAAAAGTATGCCAACCAATAAAAAAAAAAATCACAGTTAATCCATTAACAAAATATCATCTTTGCAGTGGGCTGGAAGGATTCTACTACTGCCACTTTTTAATTATTTTATTATTATGATTATTATTATTATTTTACTCTTCCTTTCTGCCCAGAGGGCACTTACTCCAGTAGTAGCAAAGGAGAGAGGGAGAAAAAAGGGAAAACAGATTGTTTTGGCAAGAAAAACCAAGAATTTACTAGGGAAAACCAATTCTGGAACATGTAAACATATGACTCACAATCCAGCGCAGAATTAAGCATTCCATATTCCATGTGATGAAAATATAAAGCCTGTTTTGGATTGTGGCCATGTTAATAGAGAGAAGCTGAAGGTGAGGCCGAGGACCTACCCTGGCCTTAAACGTAGCGTAATTTTTTATTAAAATTCAGTGTTAATTTTCCTTGGGGCAAAAGGTTATGCCATGTCTTACTACAAGAGTAGTAAGCTTCCTATTGAATTGAACCAAAGGTGATTTTTCAAAAGGCAAATGGCCTTTCTTTGTTGTTGTTTTTTCTTTGAAAAACATTTAGCTTCTCATCCAAGAAGTTTCTTCGTTCTGACTGAATGGTGGGGAATGGAAGGATTTATATTCCTTGTAGTAATTTAGTCGTTAGTACTCTGAAGGTCGGTCATTAACTCTCTGATCATCGTTGAGGCCGCTTGCTGGTTTATCTGTGCTTACCACCAGATGACCGCAAGGAATATAAATCCTTCCGTTCCCCACCATTCAGTCAGAACCGAAGATGCTTTTCAAATGAGAAGCAAAATGTTTTCAAAGAAAAAAACCAAGAAAATCCAATTGACTTTTGGAAAAGCACCTTTGGGACAACCATGACCTGGATGACTTAAAAATCTCCATAGATATTTTCCTATTGAATATTGTAGTAGATGATATGCATCTATTTCACCTCACCATTTCTTTGTTCTTCAACCCATCGCTTTCTGGTTCCTGGTGCCTTCCCTTTTTTTTGAGCCTAAAAAACATACTTGCTAGGCAAGGGTGGGAAAGAATCTGTTAAAGCTTAGAATAGTCCATACCAGTGGTGAAATCCAATTTTTTTTTACTACCAGTTCTGTGAGTGTGGCTTGGTGGGCATGGCAGGGGAAGGATATTGCAAAATCTCCATTCCCACCCACTCTGGGGCCAGCCAGAGGTGGTATTTACTGGTTCTCCAAACTACTCAAAATTTCCGCTACCTGTTCTCCAAACAGCTCAAAATTTCCGCTACCGGTTCTCCAGAACCTGATGGATTTCACCCCTGGTCCATACCCTTTCCTCAGATGTTAAACTAAATTGTTATCCAAGGTCTAAAAATCTATTCATAAGCCAAAGCCAGTTTAACCTTGTACATAACAAGAGCCATGGTGGCACAGTGGTTAGAATGAAACATTGCCGGGTTAGTCTGCCCATAGGCAGAAGTTCAATTCTGACTGACTCAGAGTTGATACAGGCTTCCATGCTTCTGAGGTAAAATAAGGACCCAGCATGATGTTGGGGGGCAATATGCTGACTCTGTAAACCACTTAGAGAGGGCTGTGAAAGCACTGTGAAGGGTATATAAGTCTGAGTGCTATAGCTATTAGCATTAGCACCATTTTATTTTTCACTAAATTTTCAAAATTTCTGATGTCATGAAGAGGAGACCATCTGTACTGAAAGAAATTCGGTTGTAGCAAAGGTGGCTAGAGAACCCGACAATTTCAGAGACAAGATTCTCTATCCATTTATTGCAAATCTGAATTTCTCATAAGTTTCTCTAGTTTGTATAATCGCTGAACTTCCACTTGGGTTCAGATGAACCTCCGGCGTAAGGTAACTCTGTTACAACAACCTTACAAGTTATCACATGCCTTGTGTGCGGACTCCCTCAGTAGATCTGATAGGTAAGGATGTAGGGATAGATAAGACCTGTTTCTTCATCTAATTCAGGATTTGCATTCGGGATCGCCTTCAAACAACATTTGAACAGACTCATAGATAGGTGTGTCTACAGCTGTAGTAAAACCGTAGCACTAACTAATTAATAAAAGAATAGAAAGCTAAATGCATAGAGGCAGAATCTATACGAATGCAACTTCCTAGAGAACCACCATCAAGAAGGGTCGTTCTTATCCTAGTTGGTGAGCTTTTTCACTGGTCCCTGTTGGAAAAGAGAAACTGGAGCAAGAATCGCCTTCATTTGATAAAGTCAGGCTTTTCATGCAGTGTCAGCATAAATATATATATATATACAACATAGGGACAAATGGGCAGGAAGAGGCTTGTTAAGAAGTCAGTCTTTACTGGTTCCTTCCCATGAAACGTCTGATTGATTAGGTAGATTCTGGTGAACAGGTAGCACTATCTGACTAACTTTGTGGGGCTCACTAGCTAAGCTAAGCTTGATTAGACTTGGTTGGAGAATAGAATAGAATAGAATAGAATAGAATAGAATAGAATAGAATAG
>WNWU01000063.1:7235152-7257586 GCA_012654045.1 Ptyas mucosa | reverse complement strand
ATAGAATAGAATAGAATAGAATAGAATAGAATAGAATAGAATAGAATTCTTTATTGGCCAAGTGTGATTGGACACACAAGGAATTTGTCTTCGGTGCATAAGCTCTCAGTGTACATAAAAGCTATAAGTGATAAATCATAGTCATCATAAAAATACATTCATCATAAATCAACACACATTCATCATAAATCAACACTTACTGATAGTCATAGCATACTAAATAAGCAATCAACATAAATCATACTAGGAAACTAAATAAAACAATATAAATTGTAAAGTTACAAGCAATAAAGTTATAGTCGTAAGTAGGAAAGGAGATAGGTAATAGGAAAGATGAGCAGAATAATAGTAGTTACAGTCTTACTAAATAGTTTGACAGTGTTGTGGGAATTAGTTGTTTAGCAGAGTGATGGCATGAGAGGAAAAACTGTCCTTGCGTCTAGTTGTTCTGGTGTGCAATGCCCTATAACGTCGTTTTTGAGGGTAGGAGTTGAAACAGTTTATGTCCAGGATGTGAGAGGTCTGTAGATATTTTCACAGCCCTCTTTTTGACTCATGCAGTATACAGGTCCTCAGTGGAAGGCAGGCAGGTAGCAATTGTTCTTTCTGCAGTTCTAATTATCCTCTGAAGTCTGTGTCTGTCTTATTGGGTTGCAGAACCAAACCAGACAGTTATAGAGGTGCAGATGACAGACTCAATAATTCCTCTTTAGAACTGAATCAACAGCTCCTTGGGCAGTTTGAGCTTTATGAGTTGGTGCAGAAAGAACATTCTTCGTTGTGCTTTTTTGATGACATTTTTGATGTTAGATGTCCATTTTAAGTCTTGAGATACGATAGAATCTAGAAACTTGAAGTTCTCTACTGTTAATACTGTGTCAACAGTATGAGACTTCCAGGAAAGTCAAACACCATCCCAGCAAGCCACCACGATATGATTGATATGAAATCTGTATTGATGTGGTCAAGGAATCACCAGGAGATAAGTTCAATAGAAGGAAATTTAATTTTCCCCCTTAATTTCAGTCCCTGCTATGCCGTGACCAAGCCATTTACATTTCTGACTTAAGAACAAATGGATGAGCATCAGATTAACTAATCTATACTGGAGATATTTGACCATTTTAGTCTAAATACTTGAGCTACGGATACCTTAGTGTTTATATTTCCCTCTTGATTTTCATTGCTCCTTCCTTAGGTTGCCTCTAAAGGACTCTAAAGTCATGTGAAATCCTGATTCATTTGTGTGGCATAGCTGGCCAGCTGTTTGTGGTGAGGGTATGTCACAATACATGTCAAAAAGAGCTTGCCATCTGTCATAGAGTTTAGGCCTGTTCTTCCAGCTGCCAAATCCCTGCACCCTGTGCCGTTGGACCTCCAGATACAAATTAAAATATTCCAACCATCTGTCCATATTTGGCTATTGGAAAGGAGAAGCTCTCCACGCCAGGGCCGCAGCCCACGCTGTTGCTACTATTAATGCATTGTGGTCATTTCAGTCCAGGATCTCACCACTAAAACTGGTGTTCTCGGAAGCAACTGTTTTATTTCCCTGACGGACAGTTGTGCAATGCTAATGATAGAAATCCCAGCCTGTGTCTTGCTTATTATTCTTGAAGTTTTGAAGAAATCTGGATTATTCAATTATTGCCAGTCCAGCTTTTGTTGGCTTTCAAGAAGAAATCACAGGAAAGGGGAAAAGACAGTCTTCTCAGAAGAAGAGCAAAGGCCAACTCTGGGAATACTTGAAAAAGGAAACTTTTCTGAGCAACGGTGGGATACTACTGGTTCTGTGGGCGTGGCTTGTGGGTGTGGCATGGCTTGGTGGGCGTCGCTTGGTGGGCATGGCAGGGAAAGGTTACTGTAATATCTCCATTCCCTCCCCACTCAGAGGAAGGTTACTGCAAAATCCCCATTTCTTCCCCATCAGCTGGGACTCGGTAGGCAGAGAATAGATGGGGATGGGGCCAGTCAGAGGTGGTATTTACCGGTTCTCCAAACTGCTCCAAATTTCTGCTACCGGTTCTCCAGAACTGGTCAGAACCTGCTGAAACCCACCTCTGTTTCTGAGGATATGGGAGGCTCACCCTCCCTGTCTTACCCAGCTCAGAATCCCCAGATGCTATTGGCTGACAAATCTCATTCTCCCAGTCAACAGGCTTACTGGTCAAAGCTGCTGGGATTAGCCAATTAACAGTTGAGTTTCCATTATGATGAATCTCTTGCAGTTCTTTTCCAACATTGGATGGTACTACATAGGTGATATCAATGCCAGGTCTCCCTTGGAGCCACTTCATGATTGTGACTGGTTTTGACCTCAATGGCATAGTCATAGCAACATAAATCCAAATTTGAAAGGTTGTTGAACTATAACCCCCAAGTGTTGGGACTGGTGTGTGTGTGTGTGTGTGTGTGTGTGTGTAGCTTGTCAGCTGAAAAACTGATACCCCGGGTTCAAGACCCGAGCGCCTTGCAACGAGTGAACGCCAGTTATTTGCCAACCTAGCAGTTTGAAAGCGTGCAAATGCAAGTAGATAATTACAGTAGGTACCACTTTGGTGGGGAAGTAATAGCATTCCATGAACCCTTGGAGCATAGCCATGCTGGCCACATGACCATGGAAAATGTCTTCTGACAACACTGGCTCGCTCGGCCAAGAAACAGAGATGAGCACTGCACTCTTCAGTCAGACACAACTGGACAGGGAAACCTTTACCTTTCAATTGGGACAAGTTGAGGCTGGAGCCCAACAATTATGTTTTTTAGGAGTCTGGGAGTGCATTTTTAGCATGCTACGAGTTGCGGGAGAGTTGAATGTTGGTTTTTATTGCTTTTATGTTCTTATTGAGCCACAGTGGTGCAGTGGTTAGAGTACAGTACTGCAGGCTACTTCTGCTGACTGCCGGCTGCCTGCAATTTGGCAGTTCAAATCTCACCAGGCTCAAGGTTAACTCATACTTCCATCCTTCCCAGGTGGGTAAAATGAGGACCCAGATTGTTGGGGGCAATTAGGCTGACTCTGTAAAACCACTTAGAGAGAGCCGTAAAACACTGTAAAACGGTATATACGTCTAAGTGCTATTGCTATTGCTATTGCTATCACTGCTGCTGTGACCCAGCTCTTTAGATCACTGGCCAAATAAGCCTCTTACATAACTAAACTCTATGCAAACTTGCATTTTGTCAGCATATTCATGACTGGGAAGAAATGGTAACAAGGTCAGCCAATGAATAGGCATAGCAACTGGGTCAGCCAATGAGGACTGTTTAGAAACTGAAACTGGAAGGAGCCTGGGCGTGGCTCTGTAGCTCTGAGCTCTGAAGCTGCAAACTAGTCTGAGCTTGTCTGCTCTGCTGAACTGAAACTAAGAACTTACTTACAATCTCTCCTCTCTACTATGTTGGAAGAAACCTGCTGTTGGTATTGTAAGTTTACTTCATGTGTTATTATGTATATATAAAAAAAGAAGTTAATGAATCCTGCCGCATCACGTCTGCCTGTGTGTGCTTTCTGGATGTTTGATTTTTGCAACAAAGTTTCTCTGATCGTGCTGGATTTTCAGGATACCACCTACCGCCCTCTCTGAGTCCAATAACAAATCCCTCTTTCTCTTTCTCTCTTTTGCTCCCTCCCCTAGGAGAGAAACCGTACAAATGTACCTGGGAAGGGTGCACGTGGAAATTTGCTCGCTCAGATGAACTAACGAGGCACTACCGCAAACACACAGGAGTGAAGCCGTTCAAGTGCGCGGACTGTGACCGAAGCTTTTCCCGCTCAGATCACTTGGCATTGCACCGCCGAAGGCACATGTTGGTCTGAAAAAAAAAATGCTACCTTGTCTATATATAAATATATATATATAAATATATATATATGAATATATATATTCATATATATATACCTATGAAATTTCAAGAGCTGGATCTCTTTTAACTACAGTGCATTCAGCAGGACTGAATCCTGTTTTGATGGTGTTAGCACAAAAGGGGCATTCGGCGTTGTCCCATATTCACAAAGAAGCAGGAACGAGAATGCTACAATCTTCCCTCTCACCTTAAGCAGGCTGTCCAGCACAGACCCAAGGCATTATTACCTTTTGCTGAGGATAAAAAGCCGAAACGCATCGAGATTGGGCATTATTTTCTAACCCGCGTCGTTTTCAAAAGTATTTATGGCTTGTATTTTATTTTATTTTTTTTCTCAACCATCCCACTTTTTTCTTCCTGAAGAATTTCTGCATATTTCGAAGACTGGATGTCATAAACCGTAGAAAAGAACAAGTCCTTCGAGAGCTTTCTCTTCGTTTGCTGCTGCTGCTGCTTCTTATTTTTTTTTTATTTGGTTGTTGTTGTTGCTGTTGTTGTTGCTGTTGTTGTTGTCATGATTCATTTTTTCCCCCCTGTTAAAACACTGCAGAATATCATCCTGCCCAATAATTTCCTAAGCCAGCTGAACAGACTGGAAAGAGGAGGGATTTTAAAAAAAAAAATGAAGCTCCTTGAAGTGGGGGGGAAAAAAAAAGATTTCTCAGCACACTTATGCAATAAAGATGGTATACATATTTACCTCTTTCTTGTTATGCTGGACTTTAGAGGCCATTAATTCTTCTAAAACTTCCTGAATCTTTTTCTGTTCTGTTGTTGCTGGAATCTATAAAACAGGCATCCGTAATATTTCAGTTATGAAATTCCCCATTTTATATCCATTTGCTTACTCTGTAATAGAAAGAGTTCATTAAAACCAGTCTTGGACACATAATAGAACCGAAATTGGTCCCACCCTTTCTAAACCAATGTATCAGTCCTCAGCATATTTCCCTGAAAGTGGCAGATGTTCAACCAGCCATCTCTTATTCTTGGGTTGCTCAGTAATTGATTCACAACTGCACAGGAGAAGTAATGCCATTGATTGGCCCTGTCCATGCCTTGGCATGATAAACCTTCTGTTCTATGGGAGTGGATCCGTCATGAGTTGCTACCGGTTCGCCCCGGATCGGGCAGACCGGTAGCAGCAGCGGCAGGAGACTCCGCCCACCCACCCGGACGCTTCTGCGCATATGCAGAAGCATCACGCCCACGAGCGAACCGGTAGCGATAGGTTTTAAAACCTGCCCCTGGAGTGGATCCTTAATCGGAGTGGGATGACTCCCCGTGACCAATTCGCTGTGGGACAATTTGCCACGGCCAACTCACCATGGGATAACGCATTGTGGACAATTTAACAATTCAATTGTTCAATGAAAAATATTTAAATGTTTGCCCTTCACTTTTCATCTTGTCCCTCCTTCCTTTCTTTATATAATTCTATTCCACCATATCGAAGCAATGAGTGTAACTCTTGTCCCGATATTAGTGTAACTCTTGTCCCACGGCGAGTTGGCCACGGCGAGTTGTCCTAGACAACTTGAGGGATCACTCTCACATGATCATCCATTAATTGATGTTATAATTTGTATAGGCTCTCTGTGTATGTGTGTGTGTCTCTCTCTCTCTCTGTGAATTCTCCCATTGAGTTGACCCCTGCGGTAGAATTGTGCTTAGGATTGTAACGTCTTAACTTTTGAAATGAACATCCTCTGTGACCAAAAGGGAATTTAATGCATCAGAATAAAGAAGAGCATTGAGAAAGAATTTCAAGAGCTCTCTCCAAGTACTTCCCATTCCTAAAACGAAGGTCTGGCAGGAATAATTTTAAACTAACTCCATGGAGTTACGATATGGGGCCAGTGAGACTTAGTCATCGTTAATTTGGGTTGAGCTGGGCAGAGGCCAAGGTGGTTAAACAAACAACCAGTCAGGCATTCCTGAAATAGGTAGGGGGTGATGGGGCCAATGGTTCCCCATGCATACTGTAGCAGGGAACCATTTTTAGAGATGGTATAAACTGATTCCAAAGGATTTGAGAAGGAAGTGAAAGAGTGGGCGTCCTTCTCTTGAAATCTCCCTAAGAAATGCCAACCACTGCACCTGTTTTGGACATCCAGGCTAGAAACGGCTGCCCTTTTGCTCTAGATACAACAGATGAGGCAGACTTGACGTAAATGAGTAAGCATTTTTGTGGGCCACTTTGTCTAAGTAACTAAATGTGAACCAACAGTTCTGGTTTTTCAGTCTTAATTAAGACGGTTGAGGATCAAATGGTAACCATCTGTTCATCCAACTGGACCTTTGGAAATAGTGTAGAAGGAATGGGTGGCCAATTCAGACATACAGCCACCACAGCTCAAATACATACATCAGATGTAGAGCATCAACCCATAATCCTTTCATCTGAGCTGCTCACACAGCCATGTAGACCAGGGCTCTCCAACCTTGGCAACTTTAAAACTTGGGGACCTCAACTCCCAGAATTCCCCAGCTGAATTCTGGGAGTTGAAGCCCACAAGTCTTAAAATTGCCAAAGTGGGAGACCCCTGATGTAGATTATCTTGGGTATACAAATTATCAGCTTCAGGGTGGGCAGCTTAAGTTCTCTGTTCCCAACTAGCTGGTTCTAATTCCCTGTTGGTAGAAGTCATAGTTGTCTTGAGCCAGAAGAGTTTGCTAATTAGGGCCCTTGAGAACATGATGAGGTTAGAAGAAATTAATGATGCATTATAAAATGCTATATGAACATCTGAACCTCGTTGTCAAAAACAAAAGGAAATATTAAAGCAATACAGGTAGTCCTCGGCTTACAACAGTTCATTTAGTGACCGTTTGAAGTCACAATGGCACTGAAAAAAATGGACCTCTGACCGTTTTTTACCCTTACAACCATTGTAGCATCCCCATGGTCACAGGATCAAAATTCAGACGCTTGTGACTCATATTTATGACGGTTGCAGTGCCTTTGGGTTCATGTGAACCGCTTCCGTTACCTTCTGGCCAGAAAACTCAATGGAGGAAGTCAGATTCACTAAACAACCATGTTACTAACTGAAGTGATTCACTTAACAACTGTGACGAGGAAGGTCGTAAAACGGGGCAAAACTCACTTAACCAATTTTTTACTTAGCAACAGAAATGTTGGGCTCAATTGCGGTCGTAAGTCCAGGACTACCTGCACTCCATCTTTTATGACAGTATATTTGTAGATTTATTTGAAATCATTCATCCTCTTGAGCATCTAAAATATGTAAGCTATTTCAGCCAGTCAGAGATTCGTCATTTATCGAAAAGAGGAGCAGAATCAAAGCATCCTCTGCCAGTAGAGCTGAGACCCAGTTGTACACTTTTAAGATAACTCTGTGTAAGCAGTAGTAGCCAGCCCAGAAATAATCAGTTCAGACTGCAGAGGTCTTAGGGACATTTTTCTATCCACACCAAGTGGACAGGTTTCAGCTGAATTTGGGAGTTGTTAACAAGTTCTGCTCATTCTATTGCTTAACTTCCTCTTAAATTCAAGAGCTCTTCTGGCTGGTTCATTCCCAAGTCAACTCTTATGACTTAGTAGGTTGACCAACTTTTCATCATAGACCAAATTAAATTAGGAGTGATGGCCAGGAATTTTTAGTGGAGTCTTTTTCTGTCTCCCAAAAAATCAGTATCGTCTTGCCTTTGTAGAGCTGAGGTCTTTTGAGCTAATATCCAAGAAAGAGAGATGCAATCCTGTTCCAGCGGGAGATTTGCTCACTAGGAACATAGACTTCTCTTCTCTTTTATGAGAAGGAGACCGATGCTGTGGTCCAGCAGATGTTCCTCTGTGTTTCCTTTCTTCTTTTTTCAGAGAAGAGAAATTGGAAGGGAGCTCTACGGCTTCATTTTTACTTAGAGATATTTCTTGAGCGTTTAATCAGGAAGCATTGCATAGATTAATCTCATCGGATCACATCTTGGCCTAATCAGTTTATCTCATAATTAATAGGAAATGATCTTTCGAGTCGTATTGGTCCTTGAAAAGCAACAGTTGCCCAAACGGTTTAGAGAAAAAATATGCATATCAAACAACAGAGCCACCACCTCATTGCCACTCTCTAATTCAATAAAACAATTAGCAGCTTTCCTATTCTCCTTGGCTGCGCAATCGACAATTTCTAAAGAAATTAGACCGGAAATTAGACAGCTCTCTGCTTCCTTCTTCCTCAAGACTGAATCAAAGACAAAAGATGTAAAGACCAGTCTGTCATCAGCTCATGTTTGTCCATAGATCTTCCAAATTGGGGCCTAGTTTAGTTTTAGAGACCTGACAGGGAGTTATCCTCATCATGGCCTACCTGAGCACAGGGAACCTTTGGAAACAGGCTGCCAAAATGGTTGGTTGGTTCTCTAGGGAGTTGACCTTCGTAGGGCTGTTCCGTGCTTCACATTCAGCCTCCAAGAGGTGCTTCAGAGCACACAGAAGTTACACCGTCTGCCTACCTTAAAACACCTGGATCCATCTGACTCAAGGTGTGACAGGCAGGAGTAACATTCACAACCCCCAACCCTTCCTGGAGATGGAATCCAAAGCATTGAAGAGTTCTGATACTCCTCTTAATTTTTAGAAATTGACGTGCCTGATTCTGAGGGAGGCCTGTTGAGTGGGAGCTATTTTGACTAACCCATATTGTAAGGATTCTTTTCGATGCCTGTTTTTTCTTGTTCAGTTGCTGTCGTTCCAACGTTCATGGATTTTCTTTCACTGCGGCTGCAACGTACTGTAGAAAGATTGCCTTTCGTGCAAACCGTTTAATGCCAGTGTTATCTCCCGCATACCATTTTATTAGCCGATCTATCCTGATGGTTCAATAAATTTCAGTATTGGAACTTGTCCATGAACAAAGACAGTGTTATTCTGGAAGAACCGTTTCTCTTAGGCAGATTAATTAGCAGGCGAGCAAATTGCCTTCACAAAGGAAAATGTGGAGGTGTCTAATTTCTTTCCTTAGCACTACTGTTAAAAGTAGCTCACCACCAGAATAAAATTCCATTAGGAATGACGATATGATGCAACCGCATCTCTTTTCCAGTTATCTGTTTGTTAAAACAGAAAGGGGGAATTCTCTCTCTCTCTCTTTTTTTTCTGTCATGCTACAGGTGGTTACATTGCTTCAAAGGGAATTCAAAACCGTGTGTAAAAACCTCGCATAAAACTTTACAAATTGGATTATTTGGTTCAGAATTTTGCAATTTTCAGAAATGTTGCTGTGTATGAATGCATTCTCCTGTTCAGAAATTACAGCAATTAAACCTCACTTAATGGACAGATTTAAAAAAAATAATAAATTATGATGGAATGCTAGCACATTGAACCCCACAAATTAAAGTGGATTCTCCAAGATTGTTTCAAGGCAGATGGAAGGACTGTTCAAGATCTATTACCCTTCAGTCATGAAAATTCATCATGCTTGTCCGTTGACTCTGGAGGAAATTGCTGCATTCCAGAGCATCATGTCACATGGTCAATATCTCTGGTGCCAGCGGAAGATCGAATGCCCTGCTCTCTGTTAGGCATACTGGAGATTCAACCTATACTGAATGCACTCTAGGACATCCCACGATTACTGGACAAATGTTCACCATAGAGATGCAATTTCCCAAGCAAACAGGAAGTAGCTCACCCAATTATCTTCCAGTCATATCTCTGGGGTCCAGGCAAGGAAGATCAGACTGATGAAAGCAGATTGGTTGCATTATAATATAACCCCGCCCCTTTCCTGCATCATCAGTCGCCTGCCCAAAATGGGAGGAGTCTGTGCACCGCTGATGCTGATGAAAGGAGCAAGATCTTACAGGTGCCGCTCTGAAGTTATGACTGAGGTTCATCCCAACGCAATGCAGTGTTGCATTCTTGAGCTCATTACGTACCCACTTATTTAAAAAGTATCAAGCCGTTTGCAAAGGACCCATCACCACTTCCGAATTAAGAAACTGTATTCCTGCATTGTGTTTACTTGAATGAAATCGTCAAATGAATCTGATATCAAGGGGCCAGTGGTATATTATTATTGAGAAGGGGGAAGACTCCTTACCTAAACGGATCCATGGTATGGTGATACAGATAGTCCTCGACTTACAATGGTTCATTTAGCGACCCTTCAAAGTTACAATGGTGCTGAAAAAAGGGACTTACGGCCGTTTTTCACGCTTACGACTGTTCCCCATGGTCATGTGATCAAAATTCAAATGCTCGGCCAGTGACTCATATTTATGACTGTCGCAGTGTCTGGGCTCATGTGATTCCCTTTTGTGACCTTCTGACAAGCAAAATCAATGCGGAAGTTAGTTTCACTTAACAACCGTGTTACCACCTTAACAACTGCCGTAATTCCCTTAACCGCTGTGGCAAGAAAGGTCGTAAAACAGGGGGGAAACTCACTTAACAAACTGTCTCACTTAGCAACAAAAATGTTGGGCTCAATTTTGCTCGTAAGTCGAGGACTACCTGCATTTATGTCAACGAGCATCCCAGAATCAGGCTGAAGCAATATATTGTGGAGATCTATGTTTGTATAACGGTGTGTTTGATAACAGTTTAATTCTTGGAGGAAGACAAATCATGAATCTTTTCTGGTTTTGTTGGGTATGCCAGCTAATATCTTTATTATCCCTTTCAATGTTTGCTGGAAGAGCTATCAAATGCTCTGATTTCTAAGCATAATGGAGAGTGGGTACCCTCATCAAAATATCCAGTGTCCCTCATGTGTGCACATTGCTGATTATTTGCATGTGTGTGATCTGAATTAAGTTTCAATATGGCTTCCCAACAGAAGTTGGAACTAGCTCTTCTATAGGCATAATTTTCTCCTATTCGGAAACCAGCTTGTAATTCCTGTATTATGCCTTTGCCTGTGTTTTATAGACGAAGATGTATACATTTAAGACTGCTATATTTTCACAATTTCATTAAAATATCTGTAACTGTGCATAGTTTACTCAATAGGTCAAGCCCGTTGGAACTTTTCCGTATATTGATATCAAACTCACTGCAGTAACCTGTTCATTTTCTTTCGTTTTTGTTTTTTTTAGTATGAACTTCAAATATATGGATACTGCATCTTATAAAAATACAGGTGGGGGGAGGGGAAAACAATCCAGAAAATCGAATGGAAAGTATTTTACCAGACTTGTAAAAGTTACAATATTCTGTAATATATATGTTATAGTGAAGAAATATTTTCAAGCAGGACAGTTTTTCACAGGATGTAAATAATGGAAACGAAAAGTGTTTTGAAACAAAGTTTTGGTTGTCATCAGCAAGAATATGCTCCGAAAAATGCAGTGTAAAACCTTCATGACACAATGAACATTTTTTTAAAAAAAAAAAAAGCAGGAAAGATTGTTCTAGTTTGTCAAAGCCTACTCCTTTTGTGTCGTGTGTCCCTACAACCTGGTTATTTGAGATAGAGTCAGTAAATGGTAGAAAGAATCAGATTTAACTTCCATAAACTCACCAAAACAAACAAACAAACCCCTGTCAAAACGTAAAGCTAAATTCAAAGAAATTCTGTTTCCCTGAAATTATTCCAAAACAACCATGCTTTGAAACAAAGACCTATTGAGACTGGAAATAGGACAGAGCAGTGGCAGTCGTAGGAAATCTATGTTCAAACAAATAATGGATATACTGTGCACAAGTATAGCCTCTTCAATCCTTCAGGAGTACCTAATTTTGACTTTTCTTTAACACAATAAAATCTAAGCTTAACCTTCCTACCTTACCAGCAAAGATCTCATAGTGAGCATGTCTAGTTTAATGAAAAGAAGGACTAGGGGTGACATGATAGCAGTGTTACAATATCTAAGGGATGTCCACAAAGAAGAGTGCAGTCAACCCATTCTCCAAACCACCTGAAGGCAAGACAAGAAGTAACAGATGGAAACTAATCAAGGAGAGAAGCAACCTAGAACTAAGGAGAGATTTCCTGACAGTGAGAACAATTAATCAGTGGAACACCTTTCCTCCAGAAGTTATGGCTGTTCCAACACAGGAGGTTTTTAAGAAGAGATTTCAGACAGCTATTTGTCTGAAATAGTACAGAGCTTCCTGCTTGAGCAGGGAGTTGGACTAGAAGACCTCCAAGCTCCCTCCCAACTGTTATTCTGTTGATCTGTTATTACCAGCTTTGGGAAATTTAGAGTCCTGTCATCAGACGCTTTCCTTCTCACTAGGTACATGGACAGGCAAACATCTGGGAGGAGAGAGCTGTAGTTAGGCAGGTGAGAGAGGACTTAGGCCAGGTAGCATCCCCCTGATGCAGGGAATTCAAGTCCATCCAAAGTAGTAGGCAGAGCTCTACCGGAAATGCTTAGCTCCTGTAATCTTCAGCTGATGATCGAACAAAGGAAATAAATGGAAAGGGATGATGATGGAGGAATGGAAGTCATTTTGCCTCTGATGTCTTCCAATTATAAACAGTCAATAGCAGTGTCATTCATATCTCTGTTCTTACAAGCAGGTTTTCTAGAAAGTACGAATTGAAGATAATTCAACGAATTGTCAGATGAATTGAAGATAATAGTCCTATACCCCAGTTAAATCCATTGGAGGCTGGCCAGTCCACACGGTAGATATGTGATCTTGCCCCAAACAAAGACCGTGTTTTGCTGGCTCTAGACTAGAGTAACTGGAAAGAGAGAGAGGTGAATGGACCTCAGAGACAAGGTAGAATCAAATCTGTTGCACACTTGAAGACCCACAGGTTTTGATCAGT
Organism: Ptyas mucosa; assembly: GCA_012654045.1. NCBI lineage: Eukaryota > Metazoa > Chordata > Lepidosauria > Squamata > Colubridae > Ptyas > Ptyas mucosa. The sequence continues at coordinate 7,244,972 of WNWU01000063.1, read as the reverse complement.
TAATTGGAAAGATGGTTGTATTGAGGCCGCATAATTTTTATTGTAGAACACGGTGGACTTTTTAATAATCATTATTCTTCTGGGTTTTCTTTTGTACACCGATCTGCAAAATTGACACGGGCAGAAGAAAGTCTTAGATCTGAAAAGTAAATGGATTCTTAGCTAGTTCACATCACAGCTGCTTTGCGACACAGAGCAGGTACCTCCCGAGCTCATTTAAATAAAGATTAAAACAGAGTAACTTCATTTGTAGGCTCAGATCTTGAATTGTTCTCCCTCAGAAAGAGGGAGGAGGTATGCTTTGAAATTATGCACAGCTTGCATACAATCCTATAGGTAGATTTCCATAGAAAGACCCACTCTTTTATAACTCAGCAAATCAATGCATGGATTCCATAATAACAACAATAACAATAACAGTAATGACTATCGGTTAACAAATTTCTTCGGGAACACTTAACAATCTACATAGGTGAAGTCATTTGAAAAGTGCCTGTCTATGAACAATAGATCAGATGGGGATGAACCCTATTCTTTTTACGAAGCAATAAAAATGCAGCTGAATTGTCCTAGATTGTTTTCAAGGGGGAGGGAGGGGGAGGGGAGATTACCCGGGGGGGGGGGGTGGTCCCTGTCAATGCAACACAGCAAATCACCAAGTGCCATTTCTCTGCTTCCTTCTGTGTGACAGTGTTATCCCAAGGAGATGGATGGGGTTTCCATAGAGTTAGAAGACGAAAGCAAATAGAGAAAAGGTTGTTCTTGTTTTTTCATAAGCATCAGGTCATACTAAACAGTGGATGTGTGTCATTTCTAATTCTTTTCATTTCTCGCTCTTCTTAGTAAGTCTTTTTTAATGTTGTCAAATCGGCCGGTCCTGAAGACTAACCCAGTCATTGTAGGCCACCCTTAAAACTCACTCCTGCAAAAATAATAGCTTGCACAAAATGGCCATTTTCACTTCCAGCCACCTAGTAGCTGGCATGAAATCCGGTTGCCCTTCATTCAGATGACCAGTTTATTATTTTGGGACGAGAACTCACTTTTGAGTCACTTTCATGGGTTCTGTCGGTTTCCACTTCCAGCAGAACCTTACCAATGCCAACTCAAGGAGTAAGAATCATGTATTCCAATGGAGAAGACAATTGCTCAATACTGCCAGATAAATCCTCTTTTTCCTCAGTTTACTAAAATCCCTTTCTCTAGCATCTTAAAATATGGTAGAATGAAATAATTGTCAAGCGTTAGTAACTTTACAGTGCTAACTCTAGCTTTGTGTTTGGGAAAGAACAAAAAAGCTGTCTAATATTATGAACAACTCTTAGCCATTTCATATTTTTGGGGGGAGGGCAAAGGTCATTAGCCCACAGGATAAATAGAAACTGTTGTTATTTTTTTCTTGTCTAATTTTGCTGGCTTACTACTGGTATGTACACAAAGTGATCCCCTTTTCACTCGTATTTCATTTCATCGCCTTGTTTGTTTGTACAAATAAGGCCTCACGGAAAATGGAACATAGCTTGTTCCAAAGCTTGTAAAAATCATTGGTGGCTTTTGACCAGGGTTGTCCACACAAAAGGTGGAATGTTGATCACATTGTTGTGGCCACCATATTGCCTTTTTTTTTTTAATCAGCTCCTGTGGACGCCTCCCTTAATGTTTCTTCTGTACAGAAAAAATAAATGAGGGTGCCTTATATGGAGGGAGACTGATTTGTGTGCCACTCCATCTATTGAGAGAGGAGTTTTTCCAGTTTCATTGAGACATCTGGACCCAAAAATTTTGTTTTTGTTTTTGTTTTTTTGTGTTGTTGGGGTTTTTTTGTTTTTTTGGGGGTTTTTTTGCAAAAAAGCACTGTGACCTTCCAAATCTTATTAAATCTTGTTCTGGAGCATTCTATGTTTGGGAGCCCAATTCCACAGGACATTCCCCGGCACCATTCTTGACTAAACAAAGCACAACCCAGCAGAAGGTATCTAAAAATAAATAAATAAAACTAGTCCTAAAAATAAATAAATAAATCTAGTCCTAAAAATAAATAAATAAATCTAGTCCTTCTTCACCCAGTTCTTGTAAGGAAGTCCACTTGAAGACTTTTCTAAATTCAGCTCCTTGGATGTCTACTTTTTTTTGCCAGCATGGGACTTCAAAGGGGCAAGGAGGATGTTGAGCGTAGCATTCATGGTAGAATCAGTAAGATGGACTCGGCTTATCTGGAGAGATTCGCCAATTTAAAGGCCTCCCCAGGGCTGTATTATCCATAGTTTTCTTTTGCTATGTGTGCATAGAAGAAAACTTGGAGCTTTATCCTTTTAGAGTGGGCATCTGGTTCTACAGGTGACACTAAACCTCAGCTGCCCTTCTCCATCACCACCAGCATGCTGGCCAAGGCTGACAGGCACCTTTGCTTTAAGGAGAGTAGGTTTTTCTCATACCAGCAAAGGCAAGAACAATGTAAAGTGATTTGAAAGTGAGGAAGTCCCAATGGAGAGTCCATAACAGCACCCAGGACAGAAAAGGCATTGCAACCTATCGATCTTTATCCAGACATCCGATTGATCAGACATTGGCTATTCATACAAGAGTCTGTCCAGCCATTCATCCCAAAATAGTCCACCCAATTATTAGCTGTGCCAGTACTAGCAACAAAACTACAGCTCCTTCCTTTTTCCTTTGTTGTTTTACAAACAATTTTAAGAGCCGACATTTTTTCTTTTCCCGGAGGAAAAAAAAAAGAAGGCGTTTGATTTCCCAATACTTTCTTCCTGCATGTTCTATGCTATGTAGCAGCTAAACAGCGCCTACGTTCTAAGTTTATCAATGATTATGTACGTGTCATTCTTGTATTTATGTATAGTGTATGTATTGTAAATATACTCAGAGCTTTTTCTCTTCTTTACTGTAAAACGGTGAATTTTATTTTTGGTTTGTTTGTTTGTTCGTTTGCCCAATGACCATCGTAACAGGGATTCCCTCTAAAGACCCATCAGCAGACAATTTAACTTCATGAACAAGTATTAACGTTTTTAATGGTGTCTCAGACCTAATTCTGTTGGTGCATTTGCTCTTATGTATTCCACTTCCCTATGACTTGAGCTGTGAATTGAAATAGAATTTAAACTTTTAAATGTATGCATTGGTATAAATATCTGAATGGAGGCATGAAGGATAAATAAAAGCATTTTGTATGGATTTGTTTTCCTCCTGACCCATCAATTATTCCATTGGATGGCTTGCAATTTTTTTATACGGCTGTATTGACAAAAAAAAAAAAAAATCAAAAAGTATTTGACAAATACTTCTTTTAACTTCCTTCTCCTCTTCCTCCCTCCAAATGAAATTACATGGTGGAACTTCATGTCCAATTTTGCTATTTTTAAGCACCGGAATTATATGTAAATGGTCAGAAGTTTTACTAATGAAGAAGGATATTTGTAGCTCGGGGTTGACATGAAGGGTCCTTCATACTCTCTGAACATGCTTGTTTTCTTGCAGATGTTTTGTTACCCAAATAAGTAACTTCATCAGTGCTAGTGCTGATGATGCTACCTAGTTTGAGTAATGAAACATCTGCAAGAAAGCAAGCAAGCTCGGAGAGCACCAAGGACCCCTTGGGTCAAAAGTTTTGATTAGACCCAACCAGCAGTGATATTCAGCCAGATCTATCCGACTCGCGCAAACTGGTAGCGCGGGTGACGGGAGGCTCCGTCCACCCGCCAGGACGTTTTTGACCCTCTGCGTATGAGCAGAAGGCTCTGTGCATGCACAAAAGAGGCACACTCACATTCCCGAAACGGTAGCGAAGGTAAGTGCATTTCACTGCTGGGCCCAACTGAGCAACTTGGTCAATGCCTAGAAGCTGGGCAAACTCCAAAAACAGCACTCAGATTCTTGGAGAGATCTTTATTGCTAGCAAGACCATATAATAGAATTTTGAAAACTTACCAAAGTAATCCTGCTAATCAATTTCTCTACCAAGTGTAATTAAGATGGTGGTACTCTGAGTTTCCTTCTAATAGTTCCTCCCTTCCCTGGGCTCCAGCATATCTTGTGTGTTTTGAGTTCCTGCAAATGTAGCCCCTCTGATGATCATGAAGAAATTGCAACCATAATGCTGTACAGCTATTCCTCAGCAACTGATCTAAAAAGCTGTTCCTTTAATTCTTTATCTGGACTGGAGCAATGGTATTGTTTGCATCCGAATATAAAGAAATAAATACGTTCATCAAGAATCATAAGGTACAATACTCAGTGATAGTCATAGGGTACAAATAAGCAATCAGGAAACAATATCAATATAAATCGTAAGGATACAAGCAACAAAAGGTAATAGGTAAGACATAAAAGGTTGGAGACTAGAGTGAACCAGGAAAGCTAAAAAAATATAATTAAAGGATATTTTGTGAGAAGGGACAAAGGAAAAAAAAAACATCAAGTTCCAGGACATTATTTAAAAGGAATAAATATCAAGATTGTTAAAATTAAAAGGAAGAAATATAAAGTTGGCTTATTTGATCAAGGTTAAAATAGATATGTTGTTATCTCTGGTAACCCTTAACTAATTTTTGCCAGTTCTGACTGAACAATATGGATTTAAAGATTTGTTTACAGATGAGAGATGAAATATGGGAAGAGGAGATTATCTGTTGTATTTCAAGAGTGGGTGATAAGTTACTAATTTTGTTTATACTTCTTGTGACAATGGAGGAAGTCATTTCTTTATATATTTATTTCATGTTTCTTTACTATACTTTTTTCCTTCTCTATTTTTTTCTTTTCTGCACTTTCTTTTTTAATTATTTATTTTTGTTTGCATTAGTTTTTATCTTTCTAATTGCAATTTTTAATAAAAGAAACTACTGGATAATGCTCATGATACATTATTGCGCTGCCTAATTATATGAGAATTCTCTTTTGAGTTTTTTTCTTTTTACTTACGATGGCTGTTTCTTTCATGTAAGTCATAACTACTCCCAGAGTTAATTAAATTAGAGATTTTTTCCCCCCCTCTGTCCTTTTTTCTTCTAAGGATCACAAAACTAGCTGACACACAAGTCCTCATGTTTTTCAATTCAGTGCCCTGCGGGACTAGCTAAAGCTGCTTAGTGCCAACAATAGCTCTGTTACTGTGGATTGACTGTAACTGAAAACCGACAACAGCTTTTAAAACACAAGATGGCATTCAAAACCCCAAAGGAAAGCTGCCTTTTCCAACTTCCAGATGTGAGGTCTTCAAATCCCAGAATTCCCTAATCCACGTGGCCAATGGTGGGATTCAGCCAGTTCGCACCTATTCGGGAGAACCGGTTGTTAACTTTCTAAGCAGTTCAGAGAACCAGTTGTTGGAAAAAATCTTATTTTGTTTTTTCCCACTTTACGGGGCTAATCCTGTAAGGAAGGCAGGAAGGAAACATTCTGGTGCTGTTTCTAGCCTAATCTTTATTGCCCTGTTTATAGAAACTGCCTCTCTGGTTAACCCTTATTACATTGTAACAGCTAAGGCGAAGCGCCCATCAACGTGAGTGACATTGAGTTGACCATGCCCACATGGTCACATGACCACCGAGCCACACCTACCCAGCTGGTCATTAGGGCAGAGAACTGATTGTTAAATTATTTGAATCCCACCACTGTATGTGGCCTTTGCTGAGAATTCTGGAGTTGCCCACTTGAGAAGCATGATCATTCCGTGCAGTGGTGGGTTTCAAAAAATTTTACTACTGGTTCTGTGGGTGTGGCTTGATGGGCGTGGCTTGGTGGGCATAGCAGGGGAAGGATACTGTAAAATCTCCATTCCCACCCCACTTCAGGGGAAGGTTACTGCAAAATCTTAATTTCCTCCCGATCAGCTGGGACTCAGAAGGCAGAGAATAGATGGGGGCATGGACAGTCAGAGGTGGTATTTACCGGTTCTCCGAACTACTCAAAATTTCCATTACTGGTTCTCCAAAACTGGTCAGAACCTGCTGAAATCCACCTCTGATTCCATGACTTCCGTGAGAGTAAAAAAGTCTGGAAGTATCAGAAGGAGCCCATCCAGAGGAGGATCCAGTGAGCATTCAAGGAAATCTAGAACAGTTTCAACAGTTTCCAAAATTTAAGGATTGCCACATCAAGTGACAACTGATATGTGTCATCTTTCATCCTGGATATCCCTGCTGAGCCTTCATTTCCAAAAGAGTAGGCTCAGTCAGTTGCTAGTTACAATGTACTGAATAATTATTATGTTGAGAAATGTCATTGTGTGTATATGTGTGTGTGAGCTAGGCGAGAACCAGACCATCACTGATGGGTCTCCTAAAGTGCAAATAGTGGTATATCTGTACGAAAGTTCATGATGAATTGCTTTTAAAAGCTAAACTGTGGATTTAAAGGTACTAAATTAAACTAAACTAAGCTAAACTAAACAAGATAAAAAAATCTAAACTAAACTTATCTAAGCTAAACTAAACTTAACAAATGTAAGATAAGGTAAACTAATCTAAACTAAACTAAACAACTAAAATAATCTAAAATAAAATAAATCTAAGCTAAAATAAATCTAAGATAAACTAAATTAAGCTAAACTAAACCAAGCTGAGCTAAACTAAACAAAACTGAACTAAAATAATCTAAGCTAAACTAAACTAACTAAATAAATCTAAAATAAACTAATCTAAGCTAAAATGAAATAAATCTAAGAAAAACTAAACTAAGCTAAACTAAGCTAAGCTAAGCTAAACTAAACTGAGTTAAACTAAGCTAAACTAAACTAAATTAAAATAATCTAAGATAAAATAAATCTAAAATAAAATAAATCTAAGATAAACTAAACTAAACTAAACTAAGCTAAGCTAAAATAAACTAAACTGAGCTAAACTAAGCTAAGCTAAACTAAAATAATCTAAGATAAAATAAATCTAAGATAAAATAAATCTAAGATAAACTAAACTAAGCTAAAATAAACTAAACTGAGCTAAACTAAGCTAAACTAAACCTAAAATAAAATAAATCTAAGATAAACTAAACTAAGCTAAAATAAACTAAACTAAGCTAAACTAAACAAAGCTAAAATAAACTAAACTGAGCTAAACTAAGCTAAACTAAACTAAAATAATCTAAACTAAGCTAACTAAATTAATCTAAACTAATCTAATCTAAACTAAGCTAAACTAAACTAACTAAAATAATCTAAACTAAATTAAACCAAATTAATCTAATCTAATCTAATCTAATCTAATCTAATCTAAACTAAACTAAACTAAACTAAACTAGCAAAGCAAGGCAAAGCAAAGCAAAGCAAAGCAAAGCAAAGCAAAGCAAAGCAAAGCAAAGCAAAGCAAAGCAAAGCAAAGCAAAGCAAAGCAAAGCAAAGCAAAGCAAAGCAAAGCAAAGCCAAAGCAAAGCCAAAACAAAACAAAACAAAACAAAACAAAACAAAACAAAACAAAACAAAACAAAACAAAACAAAACAAAACAAAACAAAACAAAACACAAAGTAAAATAAAACAGCTATAGTTATGATCAGGACCAGTCAGCTCCCTGCTGTTTATGGCCTAACCCTGCCTATAAAATGATTGTTTTTCAGGGAAAAAAACCCTACAATCATATTCTGTTCTTTTCTGGGTGGTTATTAGGAGAACTTTAGGCCAAGATCTAGCCTTCGGTCTACCACTGATTGGCCTTTGGGATTTAACCGAAGGAAAAGCCACCCACATAGTCTGGGGGAGATGGAGATGGAAGGATGGTCAAAACTTTAACCCGACTTTGACTTTGTCACAGAGCCCAAAGTTTTGAGCAGAGAATCGGCAAAATCCAATTGTCGATGTGGGCTCCTCCATCCGTTTGTTTGCGTTTGAGATTGTGATTACTCTAATAAGGACCAGAACAATAGCATTAAAAAAAAAACAACCCAGAACATTTGGCTTTTATCAAAATCCTTCCTTCTTTAAAGCATACAGTCATATGGAGATTGTAAGGAGACTTTCGCCGACTGACTGAGCTCCTAATTTGTGGGAAAGCTAAGTAGTCCCCGGGCCTCCTTACGCAGTGGACATGTGTGAATGCTTTCCTGACAAACTCATTAATTGTTCCACCTGAGGGTCTCTTCTGGAATTATTATCTTTCTTTTCCCAACAGGAGCTTAACTCCAAACTGCATCTCTTCCCATTTGGTCCGAGCTGTCCACTGAACACCCACACAACCTTCCTGGGAAGGTTTCTCTCTTTCTCTCTCTTTCTCTCTCCAATGTTACATCTGCCATTTGATTAAACAAAACAAAATTGTTTTCCCTCTGGGTTCTACAACAACTTGAAGAGCCCACAGCAGTTAGCATGTGATGGTATTTCTGTTGTTATATATTTTTTTATTTTATTAGTCATATTTCTATGCCGCCCACTCTCCGAGGACTCTGAGTGGCTTACACCAAAGTCAATATACTAAATAGCATATTGCCCCCAACAATCTGGGTCCTCATTTTACTCACCTCGGAAGGATGGAAGGCTGAGTCAACCTTGAGCCGGTGAGATTTGATCCGCTGATCCGCTGAACTAGCAGTCTGCTGAAATACCTGCAGTACTGCACTCTAACTACTGCGCCACCTCGGCTCTTATTTGTTTCTTATATGAAACAAAGCTGGAGCCCAGCGATGGGTTTCAAATTTTTTTACTAGCAGTTCTGTGGGTGTGGCTTGGTGGTGGGCGTGGCTTGGGCATGGCAAGGGAAGGGTACTGTAAAATTTCCATTCCCACCCCAATCCAGGGGAAGGATACTGCAAAATCCCCATTTCCTCCCCATCAGCTGGGACTTGGGGGGGGGGGGGGCAGAGAATAGATTGGGGGCGGGGTCAGTCAGAATTTTTACTACCGGTTCTCTGAACTACTCAAAATTTCCGCTACCGGTTCTCCAGCACTGGTCAGAACCTGCTGAAACCCACCTCTGCTGGAGCTGAAGTTAACCATCTCTCTAAGGTAGCAGTTTGTTGGCAACTGAATCCAGTCTCCCAAAATATTGGCCCATGAAGTTGGGGAAAAGCTGCCCTTCGCCTATCCCAGGCATCAGCTGCAGAAGAATCGATGAACTTCGGCCTTCAGGTCCTTGCACAGAAGTGGCCTTCTGCTTAGCGTTATCATCAACGATCTTCTACGGCTGGGGTGGCTTTGGCCACAGGATTGCACATTAGGGCTTCAATTCAGAGGCTGTATCATTCAAGGCTCAAATGTTTTGAATGAACATGGAATAGAAATGGGAAGGGGACTTTGGGCTACCATGAAAGAGCAAAAGTTCACACAACCAATCTGCTTCTCTTTCGGGCACACCAGCATCTTCCTATCATAAAATCTAACTTTTCCCCTTCCTTCCTTCCTTCCTTCCTTCCTTCCTTCCTTCCTTCCTTCCTTCCTTCCTTCCTTCCTCTTGTACTCTCTCCCTCCCATCCTTCTTTCCTTCCTTCTTCTTTCCTCCTTCCTTCTTTCCTTTTTCTCTCTCTCTCTCCTGCCCTCCCTCCTTCCTTCCCCCTCCCTCCCTCCTCCTTTCCTTCCTTCCTTCCTTCCTTCCTTCTTCCTTCCTTCCTCTTGTGCTCTCTCCCTCCCATTCTTCTTTCCTTCCTTCTTCCTTCCTTCCTTCCTCCTTCCTTCTTTCCTTTTTCTCTCTCTCCCTCCTGCCCTCCCTCCTTCCTTCCTCTCCCTCCCTCCTCCTTTCCTTCCTTCCTTCCTTCCTTCCTTCCTTCCTTCCTTCCTTCCTTCCTTCCTTCCTTCCTCTTGTGCTCTCTCCCTCCCATTCTTCTTTCCTTCCTTCTTCCTTCCTTCCTCCTTCCTTCTTTCCTTTTTCTCTCTCTCCCTCC
>WNWU01000063.1:7222441-7234752 GCA_012654045.1 Ptyas mucosa | reverse complement strand
TTCCTTCCTTCCTTCCTTCCTTCCTTCCTTCCTTCCTTCCTTCCTTCTTTCCTTTTTCTCTCTCTCCCTCCTGCCCTCCCTCCTTCCTTCCCCCTCCCTCCCTCCTCCTTCCTTCCTTCCTTCCTTCCTTCCTTCCTTCCTTCCTCTTGTGCTCTCTCCCTCCCATCCTTCTTTCCTTCCTTCTTCCTTCCTCCTTCCTCCTTTTCTTTTTCTCTCTCTCCCTCCTGCCCTCCCTCCTTCCTTCCCCCTCCCTCCCTCCTCCTTTCCTTCCTTCCTTCCTCCCTCCCTCCCTCCCTCCCTTCTTTTCTTTTGAACAACTGCTGAGCACAGTTGTTTTTCACCTGCCAGGTGCTTGATAACCTCCCTTTCCTTCCAGGCAGGTATCAAATCCAGGTTGTTGGGTTTTTTTAACTCTAATGGGTTGGACCTTGACTTAGTCAGCCATGAGCTGACTAAGAGGTGTGTGTGTGTGTGTATTCGTGCGTGCGTGCATGTGTGCATGTATCAGGCACGCATGCAAGTGTTGAGGAAGAGATACAGGCCTAATTGTCCTGAAAGCTGTATTTTAAGCCTTTATTGTTTGTCTTTTGAGGTCATATAGCATTTCATTAAATGCCTTTTGTAAAACCTCCCAGATAAAACTTTTTTCTCCCTGAAGTGGTTTTTTCCCCCCACCACCAAAGTTAGTTTTTTCACGAGCCCAGAATATTAACAAAGAGAAACCCATAATAAAGTTGAGGTTTTTTGCAAATGTCAATAGTGAAACCTGCCATTTGATAAGCCCTATAAATCGCTCCATACAGGTTGTTGTTTAATCTTTATATACAGGTGCGTCTCAAGGTTATCTCCCTTGAGGGGGCTTTTGTGACTCGTTATCCGCTCTGCCTTTTATCAGCAAAAGCATTTCCCCTTGTAACTTTTATGGCTCTTTCTTTTCCATTTCTTGTGAAGGCTTGGTTACTACAGGAGTCCATTTTAGTTTACTTGTCGGAAGCCATGATTTTCTCCATGTAGCCTTGTGGAGACCAGTGTAGAATTTTATTAAGAGCTCCATCATCCTCCCATATACCTCGTATAGTTTATTGTATAGTTTGATGAAAAGAAGGACAAGGGGAGATGTGATAGCAGTGCTCCAATATCTCAGGGGCTGCCACAAAGGAGAGGGAGTCAAGCTATTCTCCAAAGCACCTGAGGGCAGGACGAGAAGCAATGGGTGGAAGCTAATCAAGGAGAGAAGCAACCTAGAACTAAGAAGAAATCTCCTGACAGTTAGAACAATTAACCGGTGGAACAACTTGCCTCCAGAAGTTGTAAATGCTCCAAGACTGGAAGTTTTTCAGAAGAGGTTGGACCAGGGGTGAAATGCTCCCGGTTTGGACCGGATCGCCCGATCTGGTAGCGATGGCGGCGGGTGGTTCAGGGAACTGGTAGCAAAAATCCCTGCACCCACCACCACAACCACCACCACCATGCCCAGCTGAGCCTCAGGATCATCAGAAGCTTTTTTTTTTTAACTTTTAAAAGCATTTTTTCTACAACCTCTTCCGACGAAAAAATGCTTTTAAAAGTACAAAAAAAAAAAGCCTCTGATGATCACGCGGCTCAGCTGGGATCATCAGAGGCTTTTTAAAGCATTTTTTTCTGCAACCTCTTGGCCGAAGAGGTAGTAAAAAAAAATGCTTTGAAAAGTCTCTGACGATCCCAGCTGAGTTGCCTGATCGGCAGAGAGGCTTTTCAAAGCATTAGAAAAAATGTTTTGAAAAGTTTTTTTTTTAAAAAAAGTTGACCACACCCACCCAGTCACATTACCCTCCCACCAAGCCACGCCCACAGAACTGGTAGTAACAAATTTTACATTTCACCCCTGGGTTGGACCATTTGTCTGAAATGCTATAGGGCAGTGATGGCTAACCTTTTCCAGACTGAGTGCCCAAAGCGTGCGTGTGGGTGCTCGAATGCACGTGTGTGTGACCGAGCCCCCAAAATGCAATGTGCATACACTTCCTGCGCACATGCCCCACCCCTATGCATTCTCACGCGCCCCGCCCTCTGCATGTGCTCGCAGGCCCCCTGCACACACATATACGTGGCAGAGACCCAACGACCAACTAGCTGGTGGGAAGCATGCGTGCATGGTCAGCGGAGCTGAACTGGGGCAATGGCTCATGTTCCCACAGAGAGGGCACTGTGTTCCACCTGTGGCACGTATGAGTCTGAGGACTCAGGACTCCCTGAGTCCTTCGGAAGTAGGGCGGTATATAAATTTAATAAATAATAATAATACGTTCACCATCATGGCTATAGGGTTTCCTGCCTAAGCAGGGGGATTGGACTAGAAGAACTCCAAGGTCCCTTCCAACTCTGTTATTCTATTCTAGTCTATTCTACCCTGAATCCAGAATATTTTCCGTGTCAATAAGAAACCAACTCTGCCCATCTTTTTCAACGGAAGTCTCACCTGGCACTTTACATTGGCAGATGACACAACTCAACATCTCCTCTCAACAGCTGAGCAGACAAATCAAAATATGTGCAGAATGGGTGGTGTGCAGGGGTGGGATTCAAAAATTTTAGCAACCGGTTCTCTGTCCGATTGTTGGGTGGCTATGGCCATGGTAGGCGTGGCCTACTCTGCCTCCTGTACCACGGTGGGAGGGGTGTTTTCATGCTCCCCAAGGTCCGGAGACTTTCCTCGAGCCTCCAAGAGGCGAAAACAGCCTCCCCCAGGCTCCAGAGGCCCTCCACAGGCCGGAAATGGGCCCGTTTCCAGATTTCCGGAACTTCCGGGAAGCCTGTTTTTCGTCCTCCCAAAGTCTCTACACGGGCCGTGCATTTACCTGGCATCCAAAACTGGCCGTGTGGAGACTCCTGGGAAGGGAGGGGCAGGGTGGGCAGGGCCAGCCAGTCCTTGCAACTACCAGTTCGGTGAACTGGATGTAAAATTAGCATCCGGGTTTCCCGAACCGGTCCGAACCAGCTGAATCCCACCCCTGGGTGGTAGATATTTTCTCCCTTGCTGCCAAGAAGTGGGAAACCATGGATAGAGGATATTATGGATGTGGGTCAAAGAGGCAGCTGAAATTCATTGGAAGAGCTGCATTTTGTTGAACATCTCATCAAGATGAGGGAAGATTGTCCATACCATCACCAGAGCCAAACCTGAGCTGATGGCACTTAACTGAAATGAAAGGGGTTTGGATCAGGGGTGAAATCCAGCAGGTTCTGACAGGTTCTGGAGAACCAGTAGCGGAAATTTTGAGTAGTTTGGAGAACTGGCAAATACCACCTCTGGCTGGCCCCAGACTGGGGTGGGAATGGAGATTTTGCAATATCCTTCCTCCAGGAGTGGGATGGGAATGAGGATTTTGCAGTATCCTTCCCCTGGAATGACGTGGGAATGGAGAGTTTGCAATATCCTTCCCCTGGAGTGGGGAGGGAATGGGGATTTTGCGGTATCCTTCCCCTGCCACGCCCACCAAGCCACGCCCACCAAGCCAAATCATACCCACCAAGCCACACCCACAGAACCAGTAGTAAAAAAAAATTGGATTTCATCACTGGTTTGGATTTGGATGAAGAGGTTCGGATTCGAAGACCGTTTGGCCCAGTTTTTCTTTTTCGAAGGCTAATCTATAGAAAGATCTCCGAGTCCATCCCGTACCACCATTTCTCTTGGTGTTCATTCCTGAACATGTTATTTGTCGTAGGACTCTTTCTGCCCGTGTCCTTGAGTCCATGTTTTTATAGGTCCAATATCTCATCTCGACTGATGTGTTCTGTTTGAATATGTGTAAATGGAGCTTTCCTTGATTACACAAAGGATATTGTGAAAGCAAACATAATAAAAGAAAGGGTTGCCTGATTTTATGCAACCACTCACGGAAATGGGTCAGGATCCGTCCTGCAAGACGTAGACATTTCCACTGTTGAGGAGCTACCTCTAGAAACATGGGATACCTGAATCTGCAGTGCTCCAAACCCAGTTGGTTTCAACAGAAAAGTGGCGTTATCGTAGCCATATGCAGGTAACTCCATAAATGACTGAAATTGCTAAGAAAAAGGAAAGGAATGGGATCAAATCATAGATAAGGCAACGTCACGCTCAACGGACATCTTACAATTCTGAATCAGCTCTTCCCATTCCAAATAAATTGTCCTACGGGCATAACCACCTGAAATGCTGTTGTCCATTCCTATTGCAGCCTGCTTGCAGCCATTCCCACCTGCCACGGCATCTGCCCTTCAAGCCAGTGTCTGATATAACCTGCGGTTTGATCTCCAAAGGAAAATGTTTGTCTTCACTGCAGGTGAACTAGACACCTGAGTTTAGGAGAATCTCAAGAGCCTTTAGGATAGTGCCTACAGCCCATGCCAGGTATGGTCTATACCAGGGGTGTCAAACTCGATTTGTTGAGGGCTGCATCAGGGTTGAGTTTGACCTCGGGGGCCGGAGTGGGTGTGGCCAGCTTGATGTCACTCGTGTTGGGGGCACCTGTGGTGGCCAAGTGCTAAGGCAGGACTTCCCTCAGACCCTCCATCCCTCCCATAATAATCTCCTTCCTTCCTTCCTTCCTTCCTTCCTTCCTTCCTTCCTTCCTTCCGTCCTTCTCTTTTTCCTTCCCTCTTCATTCTTTCTTCTTCCTTCCCCTTTCCTTATTTTTCCTTCCTTGCTCTCTTCCCAACTTTCCTTCTTTTTCTTTGTCTTTCCTCTTTCCCTTTCTCCTTCCTTGTTCCTTCTTGCATGCTCAAATGCAAAAGGGGAAACATTTCTCCTTTTGTTTTGTTTTTTAGTTTGTTTTGTTGGGTTTTATATGTATGCTTATGTTTTGTTTTTCACCTGGTTGGGGGTTGTCTACTCTGTCTATCTTCTTTTGTTTTCTCTTCTAGGACTAAAGTCCCTTCTGCAGGAGGGCCGAATGTCAGCCTCTACGATGCTTGCTTGCTTTCGGCTGCCATAGTAACGGGTGAGGGGAGGTAATTTAGGGATTGGGGAGGGGGAAAGTGAGCTGGTGGAGATGTCTTGTGAAAGGGAGGAAAACTCTCACTGCCTTCGTAGCAGCTGCAGGGAGTGCTGATAGCATTCCAGGTCAACCATTCCAGCGTACTAGATAGATGGGACCATCTGAAGAAGCACCTCACATGACACCTTGGGGAGATGTGGATTGGACATTCCACTTGGGTCCTTGGGGGGAGGGATTTGGGAATGCTTTCAATATGTAATTTTTGAGCCTATTGCCTCAGACTTTGCTTTCCTTTTGTTGCATTCAGTTCAGACTCAGTAAAAGTACCTTTCTCTATAAACAGGGAGTTGGGGTTTTTCTTTCTTGAGTTTTGAATGGAGGCACATCTGACATTCTCCCAGTGAAAATGGAGGTTGGGGCAGCCATGCACTCCACACACACCCGGGCCTGTTTTTGGCCACAGCAGCCTCCTGCAGCTCTCTGCCACCAAAAATGGAGCTTGGAGGGGGGGGTGCACATGGCCCTCCCATGCTCCTTTTTTTCTGACAGCTGCACCGCGAGCCGGTCCTTTCCTGTTTCCATCTAGATCTGGCCCGCGGCCCTTGAGTTTGACACCCCTGGTCTAGCCTATTTTGTGGCCACCCAGGCATTTATTGGTCTCTCAGAGCCTTTATGTGCCCCTCTGATTTCGGACAGTGAAAAAAAAAACACCACATTTGAAAAAGCTCAGCGCTGGCTTTCAAATTCACCCAAAAGGCTTCTGAACCACCCCAAAGTAATGGGGTCAACATGATTTCTTCATCGCTGGCAACGCCAATCTTCCCCAAAAGAACTGGCACAATTTTTGGCCTCTCCAGAATTAGAGTCAGCAGCTTTTGAACTAAAAATCAAACTTTTTTTTTAAAAAAAAAAGTAGAGAAAAATGTGGGAAGAGGAGAGTTTTCAAATGCTCCTGCCCTGGGGATCCATTCATTGTACTGGTGAATAAACGGATTTGCTATTTTTCCACCTGCGCTGTGAATTTTTTCTCGTATGAGAAATTTACATTAAACTCCACTCTCAGACCTCCCGAGTAGCAATGTAAAGTCTAATGCTTGAACTTGGGAGGCTTTAAACTAGTTGGAAGATACTTAGAAAAGTCTTCAGGGGGCTGTGGAAAGGTTTGTTTACCCTGATTTTCGATGGCTGCATCCAAGAAAACATATTTAATTCAATGACTCCTCAGTTCTTATTCTCTTGTCTGAATGCAAGTTATTTTGACCTCTACTTGTGAAGTCTTCTTTTGTTGTCTACAGATATTCCACACACATTTTTTTTTCCACTTCAACCAACTGTGCTAACAAACACAGCCAGGGAATTGGAACTTCATGTAATTAAGTGCCAGATCTGGGGGTTGTGCAGAAGCCCCATCCTCAAGGCCAGGGAGCTGAGAGAGGCGATTTAATCCACCTCGAAACTTCAGAAATGCAGAACTCCTAATCGAGGAGAGCATCTCCAAAGCTGGGACAGCATCTCATAGGTCAGTGATGGTTAAACCTTTTGCTGTCGTGTGCCAAAAGTGGGGGGAGCGTGGGGGGTCGTGGGTGCGTGTGCCCACATCCATAATTCAATGCACCCCATCCTCCCACACGTGACCCCCTCACACTTCCCCCTGCTTTTGGCACGCGATGGCACGTGATGGCACGGTGGGCACGGTAGGCCCGTTTTTCCCCTCCCCAGGCTCCAGAGGCTTTCTAGGAGCCTGGGGAGGACAAAAACAGCCTTCCCCATCCACCCTGGAGGCCTTCCAGAGGCCGGAAATAGCCAGTTTCCCGACTTCCGATGGGACCGGAAGGCCTGAAAATCAATTGTCTGGTTCGCGCATGCACGCTGGAGCTGAGCTAGACCAACACTCATGTGCCCACCAATATGGCTCCGCGTGCCACCTGTGGCACCCGTGCCATAGGTTCACCATCACGGTCATAGGTGATCTTGAAGAGCTAAGTTGGATCTTCCTTGAGTGTCCTTGGAAGGGAGAACCGCGGGAAACCACGAATCTGCAAGATAAATTGAGAGGTTGTAAAAACATCCCAGAAGAAACATCCCACCCCATCCTGTTGCCAAGAGAGCTTCACAAACATGTCCATACAGTCGCCAGGCCAAACAAGATGGCCTTTTTTGCGACACATTCACAGTGGCTAAGCTTGCAGATCTCAAAGAGAAATACCGGTACCTTCAGTAACTCCGTGAGAAAATGCTCTACTTAACACAGGGTCTTATTGAAGGGCCCTCACCCTTCATAGATATCAAGAACTAAGACTCTCTCCTCCTGGTTTTCTAGTATCAGGACACTCTGCTCTGCTTCTGGAGGCAAGCTGTCCCATTGGTTGATTGCTCTCACTGTTAAGAAGTTCCTCCTTAGTTCTAGGTTGCTTCTCTCCTTGATTAGTTTCTATTCATCGCTTCCTGTCCTGCCCTCAAGTGCTTTGGAAAATAGCTTGACTCTTCTTTGTGGCAATCTCTGAGCTATTGGAACATATCAGAGGCAGAAGGTTTTTTTGCTGGTGGATTAGGCCAACTGTGCTTGCATGACAATATGCAAAAAAGGTTTTCTTCTGAAGTGCATCTATTTCCCTTCCAAAAAGAAAATGGGAAAACACTGTGACTAATGATTTCAGTGTAGAACCATCACCTTCAGTATCTATTATGAGGAGATCAAATATTAAATTAGTCAAAAGACCAAGAACAGGTTGCTAAACAGAGTTATGACTCACTCAAATTAATCATAATACGCCATTTAAAACAAGGACTCATCATAGCTAGAATTATTTTGGGTGGAGTGTTTACTTTGCTGATTACAAATTGCACCACAGGACTGATAATTAATCTTTTAAGTTTTTTTTATTGCTATAACTGGGGCCTTAAATAAATACAAATGTCATAGTTTAACCCAAATACTCTCTTGTGATTTAAGATACTGTACCAGTAGCAGGGAAAAGAAAAGGGAAAGAAAAGAATGCTCTTTGATTAATTTTGACAACCAAATCTGGCACGCCCAAAATGGGAGAATAACTTATACAAGATTATTACAAAAAACTGTACGAGCAAAAGAATATTGAGGAGGAAGATGTTAAACAATACCTGCAGAAAGCGAATTTACCACAGATTTTCAAAGACACTGAAATGATGTTAGAAGGAAATATAACGATGATGGAATTAACTGAAGCACTTAAAAAACAAAAGAATGGGAAGGCACCAAGCCTGGATGGACTGCCAGCAGAATATTATAAGACACTATAGGAATCGTTGAGCCTCCCATTGTTAGAAGTCATGAATGAAGTCATGTTATAGATGAAACTACCCAAGTCATGGTCAGAAGCATATATTACACTTGTTCCAAAGGAGGATACCGACCCACAGCAAATCAAGAATTATAGGCCCATATCCCTGCTAAATTCAGACTATAAAATCTTCACTTTAATACTGGCAGAAAGAGTTAAAAGATATCTAAATAATAAATAACTTGAACCATTTCAAAAGGAGAACAACGAAGTAGGATCATCCACCATCTATCTCTGCAGTTAGAATAGAATAGAATAGAATTCTTTATTGGCCAATTGTGATTGGACACAAAAGGAATTTGTTTTTGGTGCATATGCTCTCAATGTACATAAAAGAAAAGATACCTTAATCAAAAATCATAAGGTACAAGACTTAATGATGTCCTGGTGGCGCAGTGGACTAATTCACTGTTATTAAGATCAGCTGCTTGCAATTACTGCAAGTTCAAATCCCACCAGGCTCAACGTTGACTCAGCCTTCCAACCTTTCTAAGGTAGGTGAAATGAGGACCCAGATTGTGGGAGGCAATAAGCTGACTTTGTATAAATATACAAAAGTATGAAGGCTATTGCTTAACGCACTGTAAGCCGCCCTGAGTCTCCGGAGAAGGGCAGCATATAAATCAATTTTTTTAAAAAAAATGATAGTCATAGGGAACAAATAAGCAATCAAATCATGTTAGGAAACAATCAATATAAATTGTAAGGATACCAGCAACAAAATTACACTCATGCAGTCACAAGTGTGAGGAGATGGGTGATGGGAACAATGAGAAGATTAATAGTAACACAGACTTAGTGAATAGTTTGACAGCGTTGAGAGAATTATTTGTTTAGCAGAGTGATGGCGTTCAGGGAAAAACTGTTCCTTTGTCTAGTTGTTCTGGTGTGCAGGTCTCCATAGTGTCATTTTGAGGGTAGGAGTTGAAAAGGTTCTAAACAAAACCACTGTACATTACAAAGAATCAATAAATTACAGATAAAGTTGGATGGAACCATTAACAATAATTTGAGCGCACCATCCCATAGAAGTGTTGTACAACAAACAACACACACTAAAGATTGTAATAACAGATAAGGGAAGGGTGATGCCATGACAACAATAGCATAAGTGCCTATGAATTAAGGACCAATCTAGATGGTGATATTTTAACCTATTGGGGGGCTGTTCAATTATAGCACTAGCAATAGCACTTAGACTTATATATTGCTTTACAGTGCTTTCTAGCCCTCTCTAAGCGGTTTACAGAGTCAGCCTATCACCCCTAACAATTTGGGTCCTCATTTTTACGCACCTCGGAAGGATGGAAGGCTGAGTCAACCTTGAGCCTGGTGAGATTTGAACTGCCAAATTGCAGTCAGCCGGCAGTCAGCAGAAGTAGCCTGCAGTACTGCACTCTAACCACTGCGACACCGTAACTATACGTAGTTCTTGAGCTACAACCAGGGGTGGGTTCTACTTACCTTTACTACCGGTTCACAATGAGGCCGCATGCGCATGCTCACTTCGCTCACACACACGCGTGCTCTTTTGCGCAAGCCCAAGAAACATTTTGATGACGTCAGTGTCGAGGGCGGAGCCTCCGCCCGGTTTTACTACCGGTTCTATGGAACCGGTGTGAACCGGGGGCAACCCACCACTGGTTATAACCATTTGATGAGTGACCCTTTGAAGTCACAACAACGTGAAAAAAAGTGACTTGGATTTACAACCATCACAGCATTCCTGTAGTCATTTGATAAACATTTGAGTGCTTGGCATTTTTGAGAATCTGAGTGAGAACTATTAACCAGCGGAACGACTTGACTTTAGAAGTTGTGGGCGCTCCATCACTGGAGGATTTTAAGAAGAGATCAGACAGCCATTTATCCTGAATGGTATAGGCCCGTGTTGGCAAACCTATGGCATGCGTGCCACAAGTGGCACGTGGAGCCATATCTGTGAGCATGTGAGTGCTGCCCGAGTTCAGCTCCAGCGCGCATGCGTGCATCGGCCAGCTGATTTTCAGGCCTTCTGGGCCCACCGGAAGTCGGGTAATGGGCTATTTCTGGCCTCCAGAGGGCCTCTGGGGGAATGGGGAAGGCCGTTTTCACCCTCCCCAGGCTCCAAGAACGCCTCTGGAGGCTGGGGAGGGCGAAAAACAGGCCTTCCAGGCCCACCAGTAACCTTTTTGCCATTACGTGCAAAAAGCAAGGGATCATGGGGCGGAGGTCGTGCATGCATGCGCGAGGGGTGGGCGGCATTGAATTACAGGTGTGGGCACATGCATGCGTGACCCCCCCCATGCTCCCCCCGCTTTTGGCACATGACGTCAAAAAGGTTAGCCATCACTGGCATAGGCTCTCCTGCTTGTGCAGGAGGTTGGACTAGAAGACCTCCAAGGTCCCTTCCAAGTTTGTTATTCCGTTCTGTCATTCTGTTATATATTTACAATGGTTGCAGCTTCTCAGGATCACCCGATTACCATTTGGGACCTTCCAACAGCCGGCTTCCAAGAAACAAAGTCAATGGAAGAAACCAGATTCACTCAATAAGGGCACAATTCACTTAACAGTTGCAGTGATTTGTTTAGCAACCTCTGCAAAAAAAAAAAAAAAAAGTTGTAAAAGCAGACAGGACCCACTTAACAACTTCCATGCTAAGCACCGGAAATTCTGGCTGCAGTTATGACTGTAAATTGAAAGTTACCTAAATATCATTCTGCATATTTGATACAAAAGAGATTTTATTTTTATTTTTATTTTATTTTTTTGGTTCCAGCCAAAATGATGATTCTCAGTCATCCAGGTCATGGTTGTCCCAAAAAGGTCCTTTTTCAGGAAGCAACTCGACTTTCTTGTTTTCCTTTGAAGACGTTTCACTTTTCATCCAAGAGGCTTCTTCAGCTCTGACTGGATGGTGGGGAAATTACAGCTGTTGACAAGGAATATAAATCCTTCCATTTCCCCACTATTCACTCAGAGCTGAAGAAGCTTCTTGGATGAGAAGCGAAACGTCTTCAAAGAAAAACCGGAAAGTCCAGTTGCCTCAGGGGTGGGTTCTAATTTTTTTTACTACCGGGTCTGTGGGCGTGGCTTATTTTGTGGGCGTGGCTTGGTGGGGGAGGGTAATGTGACTGGGTGGCTGTGGCCAACTTGTTTTTCTTTTTAACTTTTAAAAGCATTTTTTCTACAACCTTAAGAGGTTGCAGGAAAAAATGCTTTTAAAAGCCTCTGACGATCAGGTAACTCAGCTGGGATCGCCAGAGGCTTTTAAAGGCATTTTTTTTCCCTACAACTTCGAAAAAATGCTTTTAAAAGTAAAAAAAAAAAAAGCCTCTGATGAGGTGGGTGGAGTAAGCAAGCGGCGACCGGGCCGGGGATCGGTTCGGGGGCGTGGCCAGCCAATGTTATTACCGGTTCTCCGAACTACTACACATTTTTACTACCGGTTCTTGCGAACCGGTGCGAACCGGGAGTAACCCACCACTGAGTTGCCTCCTGAAAAAGTACCTTTGGGAGAACCATGACCTGGATGACTGAGAATCTCCACAGACATGTAACTATGCACTTTGGGATGTACTTCAAATGGTGCAGGAGTATGAATAGATTTCCAGAAAAATTGAAGACTACAGGAACCATTTGCGCTTCAGTTTGGGATGCAGATAAGCCAGACGCATCCCCAACAGCCTGCGCCTGCGTTCAACAGTGAAGGGATACAGGGCAGAAAAAATCCTGTAACCAAGAAGGCTCCACATCTATTTGCATACTCAGGTGACCCTGAGGACAGAGATAAGACTCCAAGTGGCCACAACGACTCTCTAAAAGGATGCAAATGACCAGCTGTCTGCAAGGAGTATAAATCCTTCCCTTCCCAGGAGGAGGAAGGAGAGAGAGGGTGGGAAGAGTAGGGAGGAAGGAAGGGAAGGGAAATTAGAGTAGGAGAGAAAGTAAGACCGGGGGGGGGAGAGAGGAGGAGAAGGAGAAAGAGAAGGAGAAGGGGAAGAAGAGAAGAGAAGAGAAGAGAAGAGAAGAGAAGAGAAGAGAAGAG
>WNWU01000063.1:7207164-7218017 GCA_012654045.1 Ptyas mucosa | reverse complement strand
ATATATATATATATATATATATATATATATATATATATATGTAATTTGCATCGGATGTATAATCCCTATCATTTTTGCAAGGATGTTGTGACACAAATGACTACTAGTACCCTTCCCCCTTTTCAGGTGCCCACCCGTATCCAAAATACATAGTGTTGTGACCTAGGCTTACTGAGTCATTACAAGACACAATTAGTCCCAAGTAAACCTATTTTATTGTAACAGCTGAGAATTACCTTCATTCCCAGCTGAGTCCCAATTAGTTGCAAAACAAGTCCTTCAGAAGAAGTCCTTCGGGAGAATCACCAACCTTTATCTTCTTTGACACCCTACCAAAGGCCTTACTTGGCAAAGCCCCACGAAGTTCAGAAACAAACAAGAGATGCCGACTGGAAACAGAGTTAGCAACATTGCTTTTCTGCAAAAGGCCCCAAGTGCCTTTGTTTCTCTTTTAAGCCTTATGGGAGGGGCCAATCATCTCCTGGCCTTACTCCAGAGTCATCCCTTTTGCTTTAGCTGCTCTTGCCTTCTGGTAGCTCTACACATGCGTGCACTAGGAACAGGCTCCTCCTTTTCCTCTGCCTCTCTGCTGTCCAACTCTGGGGGCTCCAGAGTCCGCGCATCACTCCCAGATGGCTCTGGCCCCATCTCTGCCTCCAACCCAGAGCCCTCATCCGGGCCTTCCCCAGACTCCAGGAATGGCCCGTGTTCCTCCCCAGCCTCCTCTCTGTCTGACTCCACTGCCAGCTCTGCAGGCTGCTGGCGGACCACAACATATAGTTGCAAACACAACACCCTTCCTTCTTTCCTCTCTTCCATGATCAAACCCAGTGGTGGGCTGCCGCCGGTTTGGACCAGTTCGAGTGAACCGGTAGTTCTGATGATTAGCTGGGCCTGCCCACCCGCCCCATCCTGTCCTATATTATATTTTTTTCTGGCTCAGCTGATTCACGTGGCAGAGAAGCAAGTGATTACCGTATTTTTCAGAGTATAAGACGCACTGGACTATAAGATGCACTTACCTTTTTTGGTGAGGAAAACAAGACAAAGAAATCTGCCTCTGCCTCCCAGCAATTTTGCCTTGTTGCAGCAAACAGCAAATAGCCTGCTTTACTTTCATTTTTGTTTTCAGCATAGCTTGATTAGCACAAGAAAAAAAAATCTGTTCGAACAATTTACCTCCTTGCAGCAAGCAGCAGGGGCCTGTGCAAAACAGCTGAGAGTTGGGAGGCCAATCCAAGGGACAATCAACTTGTGCTAATTAGGCTGTGCTGAAGCTGAAACGAGATGTTTCTTCTTGCTGCTTGCTGCAAGGAGGTAACTGCTGGGAGACGGAGACCTAAGGGTGGGGGCCAGTGGGTGGGAGGGGCTACATTCGGTGTTAAGATGCACCTAAATTTTCACCCCCTTTTAGGGGTGAAAAAGGTGCGTCTTATACTCCGAAAAATATGGTAGGTAAAAATAGGCACCATTTTTTTCATATTTGGGGAATAATAGAATAACAGAATTGGGAGGGACTTTGGAGGTCTTCTAATCCAATTCCCTGTTCAAACAGGAGACCTTATACAATTTCAGACAAACGGTTGTCCAATCTCTTCTTTAAAATCTCCTGTGTTGGAGCACCCACAATTTATTGGAAGCAATTTGTTCCTCTGATTAATTGTTGCAACTGTCAGGAAATTTCTCCTTAGTTCTAAGTTTCTTCTGTTTTTGATTAGTTTCCATTCATTGCTTCTTGTCTTGCCTTCAGGTTCTTTGGAGAATAGGTTGACCTCTTCCTTGTGGCAATCCCTCAAATATTGGAACACTACTATCATGTCTCCCTTAGTCCTTCTTTTCATTAAACTAGATGTACCCAATTCCTGCAGCCATTCTTTATATGTTTTGGCCTCCAGTCCCCTAATCATCTGTGCTGCTCTTCTCTGCACTCTTTCTAGAGTCTCAACATCTTTTTATATCGTGGAGACCAAAGCTGGATGCAGTATTCCAAGTGTGGTCTTACCAAGGCATGATAAAGTGGTATTAACATTTCGCGTGATCTTGATTCTATCCCTCTGTTAATGCTACCCACAACAATATCATGCATTTTTTTAAAAACAATGGCAAAATTGACAAGAATCAGCAAAATAGATTTGAGAGTAGGCTCTGTCACTCCCCCCCAAGGATATTCAGCACTTTGTAGCAATGTCTCTGGGACTAAATAGAATTAGTGGGCCATGTGCTTTCCCCCCTCTCTGCTTTGAAACATATTTAATGCTTTTCTTCCTTTTCAGTTCCACAAATAATTTCATTTTTTCACCCAGCTTCAGATTCCAGCAGGGACCAAAGGAAAAGAAGAAGCCTATCCACTTCTCAGCTGAAAAACCAGACTGCCCCCTTCCTTCCTCACGGTCTGCTTTTCAGAGAAAACATGTGGCTAAACTGGTTTGAAGATATGTACCAGGCTTACTTCTAGAACGATAATCCTCAAAAATGTGAAGTCTTCTCCAGACAATTGGAGAGTATGCAGTAATTTGAGAATAACCATTGTTGGGGTGCTTTTTTTTCTGAAGGCTCATAATAATGGAGAAGTGTCTGTAGCCAGGAGAAGAAGGGGCCTCTACAGCAGAGGACAGATGTGACAATACAAAATCCCTCCTCCCCCACCTTAGAAAGAGCCTCGATGGAAGATCCAGCAGGCGAGAGCCAAGGTAGCAGACATCTCTGAGTGATGTGGGCCAAAATCCTGTTTTCCTTTAACCGTCCTAAAATGAGACTTGAACTTAAAAGAAAATCCCTCTTCTATTTTAGGACAAAGCCCAAAATATAAGGTTTTCTTCAATTCGATCAATCTGTCTTCATGGACCCAACCAGGTTGTTTTGTCAGCGAGAATACAGGAGTGGGCATGGCTAGTCTAGTGAAGAGAAGGACCAGGGGGGACATGAGAGCAGTCTTCCGGTGTTTGAGGGGCTGCCACAGTGAGGAGGGGGTCAAGCTATTTTCCAAAGCACCTGAA
Source organism: Ptyas mucosa (assembly GCA_012654045.1). Classification (NCBI taxonomy): domain Eukaryota; kingdom Metazoa; phylum Chordata; class Lepidosauria; order Squamata; family Colubridae; genus Ptyas; species Ptyas mucosa. Next base: position 7,215,021 of record WNWU01000063.1, on the reverse strand, counting down.
GGCCAGACAAGGAATAATGGATGGAAACTGACCAAGGAGAGATTCAATCTAGAAATGAGGAGAAACTTTCTGACAGTGAGAACAATCAACCAATGGAACAGAAGTTGCCTTCAGAAGTTGTGGGAGCTTCATCACTGGAGGCTTTCAAGAAGAGGTTGGACTGCCATCTGTCAGAAATGGTGTTAGGGTCTCCTGCTTGAGTGGAGGGGTTGGACTAGATGACCTACAAGGTCCCTTCCAACTCTGTTAATCTGTTAAAAATGACCATTTGAGTGGTTTCCTTGCATTCTTACAGGTTTGGGCTGTTGATGTTTGTCTCTCAACTTACCAGATATTTCCTGGTTATCTCCCCTACGCTTACTTAGTAAAGGCTACCTGAATTGAAAAAGCTTCCTGGATAAGGAGTGAAGTGTCTTCAAGGAAAAACAATGTTTAATTGCCTTTTGAAAAAGCTCCTTTGGGACAGCCATGACCTGGATGGCTGAGAATCTCCATAGACATTAAGCAACCTGAACTGTTTGGCTTTCCAAGATCAGCCAAGTTAAGATAAGGCATCACAAAGAAGGAGCAACCATGTTCAAACAACGGTTAGAATCAGGTTCTACAGGTTAACTTCTAATGCTGTGTCATCTCAGCAACCATGTTGCTTGAAGCTTCCTAAAAGCAAATGTTCAGGGAATAATTTGTTGCAGAAAGATGATGAAGAAGTGTTCATGGATTATGCCTGCCTGGCCTCACCCTATCCCTACTGAGGTTTGTGATGGGAACCTCTTCTCTAGCTTTCCTTTTGATCCTTGCAAGTGACAACCAAGGGGCTGGATGAAAACCCCACCACATACCAGGAAAGTTTCTTGGCGTTGCAACCCTACTTTCAGAATGGATCTCCTAACAGGTGGCCATTTGAAACAACCTTTAATGAAGGGGAACCTCCAGGAGAAGGCAAGCTCACCAATTTCCCTTCTGCTCTTCTCTTCTTCCCTTATTTGCCGGGGTGGTGGTGGAAAAGCCTTTTAGCTCAGAGCTTGTTTGTTTCCAGAATTAATTATACATTTCTGCAAATGTGCTTTCTGAGGTTTTCCAGTGCCCTACTCCACCTCATTTGAACTCTGCCCCTCATGCACATCTGGGCCCGAAGCTGTGGTTTTTACCATCAAGCGGTTTTGTTGGATTTGTCTTGGTATTTTTTCCTCCTGAATGTGGGGAAAACATTTTGTAGTCGTTGTTTTCTTCAGTTACATGGACTGCATGTTAAAGTTTCCTTCCATGTTTCTATCCTCACCATAGCCCAAAGGTTCATAAATTCCTCCTTTGCCCTTGTGCAATCTTGGGGGAGTTGAATCCCAACCCTTCTAGAAATGTAATTGAATTTTACCAGAAATGGGATTTTTTTTGATGTGTGTAAAGTATCCCCTGCAGAACCGTTTGATTAAGACTTTTCCATCTTGTAGCTGCACGTCCAAAGTAGGACGCCGTTTGATTTGTTTATAGGCAAGCTTTAATGTTTTGTATCACAACAGCACATGCAGTGATTTTCCAGGAGTATACAAACAGCTCCCAGTGCAAAGGGCACCGATAGGAAACACATAGAAGAGCCAGAAGTCCATTAAAAAATAAGTGTCCTCTCCCGGGGTGATGTGAGTGGAATTTCATCACAAGAATGTGTGGATTAGAGGCAAAATCCAGCCCAAATTAAGTATTTTGGAGAAGATATGCCTTTTGGAAGCCTCAACTTGATTTGAGTTGGCAAGATAAGGTATGAAGCTGGTATGAGCATTTTGCTCCCTGAAATAGAGCAATACCTTGCATCTCCCACCCACACTCCAAAAGTCAACATCCATGATCCTTCTCCTGACCAAAAGAAGACCTAAGAACTCTCTCTGCTGACCAGAAAGCACTCCATCATAGCTCATCCAGAGCTCAATCCAGGAAACACTCCATCCAGAGCTCACTGTAACAGCATTGCCAAAAAGACATTAAGAATTGTTAACCTAATCTTGTGAAGCTTCTTCTCCAGTAACATTGTACTGCTAACTAGGGCATACAAAACCTTTGCCAGACCAATTCTTGAACACAGCTCATCTACCTGGAATCCACACTGTATATCAGACATTAACACAATTGAGCGGGTCCAGAGGTATTTCACGAGAAGAGTACTCCACTCCTCTGCTCACAATAGAATCCCTTATGCCTCCAGGCTTGAAATGTTGGGCTTGGACACTCTGGAACTGTGCCGCCTGCAATCCGATCTAAGCATAGTATGCAAAATTGTCTGCTACAATGTCTTACCTGTCAACGACTTCTTCAGTTTCAACCACAATAATACACGGGTAAACAATCGATACAAACTCAAGGTAAACCACTCCAAACTTGACTGCAGAAAATACGACTTCAGCAGCAGAGCGGTCAACGCCTGGAATGCTCTACCCAACTGCGTTGTTACAGCCTCAAACCTTCACAGCTTCAACCTCAAACTGTCCACTGTGGACCTCACCCCATTCCTAAGAGGTCCGTAAAGGGAGTGTGCATAAGCACACTAGCGTGCCTACCGTCCCTGTCTTACTGTCCCCATTTATCTGTACTTACTTCCTTTGTTTGTGTTCATGCTTATACCTATACCTGCTATCTTGTACATGTTTGACAAAATAAATAAATAAATAAATCATAATCAAGCCATCATCCTTCATCTCTTGATCATCTTGACATTTGCCTTGATTTTTTTAAGGTAGGACCAAGGGTGAAATCCAGCAGGTTCTGACAGGTTCTGGAGAACTGGTAGCGGAAATTTTGAGTAGTTCTGAGAACCGGTAGTGGAAATTTTGAGTATTTCGGAGAACCGGCAAATACCACCTCTGGCTGGCCCCTGAGTGGGGTGGGAATGGAGATTTTGCAGTATCCTTCCCCTGCCACGCCCACCAAGCCACACCATGCCCACCAAGCCACGCCCACAGAACTGGTAGAAAAATAATTGGATTTCACCACTGCCCTACACCATTCTGGACAAGTGGCTGTCCCGCCTCTTCTCTAAAATCTCCAGTGATGAAGCACCCAGACCATCTGAAGTCAAGCTGTTTCCCCGGTTAATTGTTCTCACTGTTAGGAAGTTTCTCCTTAATTCCAGGTTGCTTTTCTCCTTGATCAGTTTCCATCCATTGTTTCTTGTTTTCCCTTCTGGTGCTTTGGAAAATACATTGACTCCCTCTTCTTTGTGGCAACCCCTCAAATATTGGAACACAGGTATCATGTCACCCCCTAGTCCTTCTTTTCTCTAAACTAAAAAGGTAAAGGTTCTCCTGCACATATGTACTAGTCGTTTCTGACTCTAGGGGGCAGTGCTCATCTCCGTTTCAAAGCCGAAGAGCCAGCGCTGTCCAAAGATGTCACCATGGTCATGTGGCCGGCATGACTCAACGCCAAAGACGCATGGAATGCTGTGACCTTCCCACCAAAGGTGGTCCCTATTTTTCTACTTGCAATTTTTACGTGCTTAAGAACTGCTAGGTTGGCAGAAGTTGGGACAAGTAATAGCTGCTTGTCCCGTTATGCGGCATTAGGGATTTGAACCACTGAACTGCCAACCTTCTGATCGACAAGCTCAGCATCTTAGCCACTGAGCCACCATGTCCCTTTTATCTAGACTAGACATATCTAATTCCTGAAACGGTGCTTCATACGTTATATTCTCCAGCCCTCTAATCGTCTTTGTTGCTCTTCTCTGTAAAGAATCTCAGCATTTTTTTTCATAGAAACCCAGAAAGCAAGGGCTTCCAAACTTAGCAATTTTAAGACCTGTAGACTTCAACTAGCATGGCTGGCTGGCTGAAGAATTTTGGGAGTTGAAGTCCACAAGTCTTACAGTTTGGAAACTTCTGGCCTGGAAGATACTGCTTAGCAACCCTGTCCAAAGGAGATGGCAAAATAAGTCAAGATGGAACACTCAACACACGCAAAAGCGACGGTGATTCATTTGCACTCTTGTGGACACCCTCTCAATTTTTTTTTTGACAAATTTTACAACTTTTGCTTTTCCCATTTTTAGGCTGAACCTAGTGATCATATTGAGTTAGTTCAGTTTTACGCACTTTCAATCCCGTAAAACTATGAACAGAATTTCCTCAGCTCTGCCATTTGGTATTTTTTCCCTCCCCCCATGGAGATAATAGAAACGGAAGATCTTTTTTGGCATGTCGAAGTATGTGCACTTCACAGTTTTATTAGGAATTAAATATGATATATATATAAATATATATATCGGTCTCCCGGCCTGAGTCTAATTGCAACTATAAACCTCGCATCCTTATTCATGCAATTAATATTAATGAAAGAGAACAAACTTATTTGATCTACGCGAGCCAAGCAGAACCCTAGACTGAACTGCAGTTATGCCACCATGTTTTACTATACTTTCCGTGTTTGGTGATCATGGTTTGCATCTCAAAGACACCGATATCTATTCATAACCCATTTTTTTAGGACAGGGGCAGAAGTGGTATTCAGCCGGTTTGGACCGGTTCGGGTGAAGCGGTAGCGGTGACTTGGCCACCCACCCGGACATAATGCTGTCCTATTTAGCCACATTTTTGAGGCTGGGCACCTGCGTGGAAAGCACGTGTGTGAGCAAAGCGGATGCGCGGAAGGCCAGGCGCATATGCAGAAGGCACTCGCGTGCTCAGCGAGCATTTGGAAAGCCGGGTGCACATGTGGAAGGCGCAGATATGAGTGAAGCTAGCATGCGTGCGCGGGGCAAACTGGTGGCAAGAATATGTGAAACCCACCGCTGGACAGGGGTCCCCAATTTCCAGGCTGCAGCCCACTATTGGGCATCGAACTATTCAGAACTGGGCTGTGGAAGTAATGTGCAAAAGTGTGCGTGCGCATCAGTGATGGGTTGCCCCCGGTTTGCACCGGTTCTATAGAACCAGTAGTAAAACCAGCGGGAGGCTCTGCTCACCGACCCCGATGTCATCAGAACGCTTCTGCGCATGCACGCGTCCCCGTTACGAACCAGTAGTAAAGATAAGTAGAACCACCCCTGGTGGGCATCCCCGCTCGCGCGAGGAGCAGGCGAGCACACGCACAGGTGCTCTATTTGCACGAGCGGCCAGTGCATGCGCTTGCAAATGGAGCTACAAGCATTTGCCCACTGCTCACCTGGAACTATCCCCACTCCGCCACCCGCACACCCCCAGCCCCACCAGCGTGCAAAGCCCAGAAAGGTTGGGGAACTCAGTTTTAGGAAAATATATAATTTATAATATGACATTAAACCTGCTTTTGAGAGGGTGGGAAAAAGACAAGCGTCAAGCACATGGGGAAAAAATGCATTCAAAACACTTATAGGTAGTCCCTGACTAACCATCATTCATGTAGTGACACTTCAACGTTACAACAGCACTGAAAAAAGTGACTTATGACTGTTTTTCACACTTAAAACCAATGGTGAATTTTTTTTTTTTACTACCGGTTCTGTGGGCGTGGCTTGATGGGGGTGGTGCAGCTTGGTGGGCGTGGCAGGGGAAGGATAGTGCAAAATCTCCATTCCCACCCCACTCTGGGGCCAGCCAGAGGTGGCATTTGCCGGTTCTCCGAACTGCTCAAAATTTCCGCTACCGGTTCGCCAGAACCTGTCAGAACCTGCTGGATTTCATCCCTGGTATAGGGTCTCCTGCTTGAGCAGTGGGGTGGATTAGAAGACTTCCAAAGTCCCTTCCAACTCTGTTATTCTGGTAAGGAGAAGAACCTTATAAAGGACTATGGGCTTCTGGGAGAAAGAGCGGGAGAGAAATATGTCTGAAAAGCCAATGTCCAAAGTGGCAGCTTCAACTATCTTCTCAATCCAATGGGACCAGAAAGGACCCATGAATTTAGAGTCAATCTACAGCTCAACTGGAACTTTGGGTATTTGGAACCAAACATTAAATAACTTCAATGTGTATGTGCAAAACCAAGGGAAGGGAGGAAGGAGGGGAAGGACAATTCATGTATCTATGTACATCTGTATTTTTTTTTTCATTTATAGCTATGAATGTAGTATTTGGCTGCAATTTACATCTTGGCAAAAGAACCCATTTTTCTTAGTTACTCTTTTTGCTTTGAACTTCTTTCCCATGGCAGTTGATATTGCTGGAGAAAACAGATGTCTTAGTATAATACCTGGAGGGGATTCTTTAAGAGAGTTGAATGTTATTTGTTTAAAGAATCCTCTAAAGATATCTGGTAGTTTGTTTTGACATCGTTTACAAAAAAAAAGTTATTTATGAAGATTTAAATAAACCAACTTTTCTACTCCAGATTGTTCAGGAGGGCTCCGGGAAATCTGTTGAGACCTGCTCAGTGTTCGCAACCACCACGAAGATTATTTTTTTCCCCATTTGTGGGTGTTTGTGTGTCTCCGAACAAAGTTAAGGTCAAAGGGAATAACCCTACATTAGCAGCTTGGTGAGAATCGTAGTCTGTTGTAGGATTTGCTTGTATTTTAGCAAGAAAGGACCCTCAATGGTTTTAGTCATCTATATTATGATTTACCAATTGTCCCCCTTAATTTTAACATTTCTCTCTGTCTCCTTTATTCCTCTTTCTCATTTTTCCTATCTTCCAACCACTCATACCATCTATGCCAATTTTTACAGTATTCTGTATCCTCTTTCTCCTTGACTTCTTTTCTCAGTTTGTCCATCTCTGTGCTTTCTAAATTTTTTTTAATTAACTCTTCTTCTGTTGGTGGATTTTCCTTTTTCCAATTTTGTGCATAGACTATGCGAGCTGCTGTTAGTATGTGTAATATTAAATATTAAATAGGATGGTGATAGAATTAAATAGATCTCCTCTACCTCCCACCCACCTGCTTACCTAAATTTGGTGTGAAGCACAATTCATTTTTTATTTTAAGGACTCTTCTTAAACTGACAGTTCTCAGACGGTGAGGCCGGTACCCAGAGCTATTAGCCAATATCCTTTAATGACTACCTGATATTTTTGCTAAAATATAGAAAGACTTGGAAACCACGTGAGATCATCCGATAAGGCTTGTCTTTCCTCAGGTAAGTTGATTGCTAACTTGATTATGCCTTGGCCCGCAACCAAGTTTGCTCAATTATAATAGTTTCCTCTTTTCAGTTAAATTCCCAAATTATTGCAGAATGAAGTAATAACGCGGACGGATTTGTGAGTTTCAGTCACCTCAGCTGAAACAGCAACCCAAATATGCGTGTGTGTGCTGGCTCTATTTATGAAACCTCTTTAAAAGCTACCCCCCAAAAAATGCATTAAAATAAAACTGGAATGTGGAAAGATAAAGGAAACCAAGTGTTCTCTCTTTGATTACACAAGAGGATGCGTGCCATATTTTTCACATTCTTTGGTACTGATATAGTTGCTTCTGATGCAATGTAATCGCAAAGGTTGGCAATGTAGTTTTGGCTGGAAAAACTCTTCAGATCGGTATTGTGCATTCATCGTTTTGCTAGATCTTTCAAAGTTGGACAACTAAGTGCATCGTTCAGGATTAACCTATCATTAGGGGAAAATAAACCAGGATTAACAAGCAATGGGTGGAAACTAATCAAGGAGAGAAGCAATTTAGAACTAAGGAGAAATTTCCTGACAGTTAGAACAGTTAATAAGTGGAACAACTTGCCTGCAGAAGTTGTGAATGCCCCAACATTGGAAGTTTTTAAGAAGATGTTGGATAACCATTTGTCTGAAGTGGTGTGGGGTTTTCTGCCTGGGCAGGGGGTTGGACTAGAAGACCTCCAAGGTCTCTTCCAACTCTGTTATTCTATTCTATTCTATTCTATTCTATTCTATTCTATTCTATTCTATTCTATTCTATTCTATTCTATTCTATTCTATTCTATTCTA
>WNWU01000063.1:7183171-7199203 GCA_012654045.1 Ptyas mucosa | reverse complement strand
GAAGGAAGGAAGGAAGGAAGGAAGGAAGGAAGGAAGGAAGGAAGGAAAGAAGGACGGAAGGAGGGTGGGTGGGAGGGAGGGAGGCATGGAGGAAAGGAAGGATGGATGGATGGATGAAAGGAAGGAAGGAAGGAGGAGGGAGGGAGGGAGGGAGGGAAGGAAGGAAGGAGGAAGGGGATTTTGTGGTTCCTTGTAGGAAGTTAGCATCCATTTAAAGGAATCAATGGCTCTGTTATGAGGAAGGGGGGGAGGGAGGGAGGGACGGAAGGAAGGAGGGACGGATGGAAAGAAGGGAGGAAGGAAGGAGGGAGGGAGAGAAAGAAGGAGGGAGGGAAGGAAGGAAGGAAGGAGGGAAGAAGGGAAGGAAGGAAGGAAGGAAAATATAAGAGGGCCAATTGATCAAAAATTTGATCTGATCAAAGCCAAGCTACTGTGCTGTGAGAGTAATCTGGTGAGCCAAATAGAACTGGTTATGTCCTTATGTTCCTATGGTGACTTGGTAGATGATTCTCAAACTGATATGCCCAAATTTCTAGAGTAAGACCATCCCTGTGTTCTTTGAGGCCATTCTGGATTGATCATTGGCTGCAATTGGGTTGGCAAGCAAGATGGGGAAAAAATTACTGCAGAAAAATTATAAATCCCATTTCAAGTTGCAGCTGGTGTAGTGCCTTGGTGATTCCTGTCTGGAGCAGGAGACAAAGCATAGTCGGCCTTGACTAGGACTTGGATGGGAGACCTCCATGGTGTTCCAGGCTGTGGGCTAGTTTGGAAAACTGGAACATTGTCGGGAAAGAAGGCAATGGCACACCGCCTCCCACTGTGGCCAAGAAGTCAGCATGACTGTGTTCATAAAACCATCAGGAGCCAAACACTACTCAAGGTTGCCTTTAATTTAAATTTCTTTGATGCTGCACAAAGAAAAGTCTACACAAGTCCGAGCTTGTAAGTCTAACTCACCTAGATTGCTGCTTTAAGAATTCCATTGGTTAGCATTAGCTAAATAAACATTTGTTATGCAAATGTTATCAGGGATCACTGTTTGCAATCAAAAAGTATTTATGCAATTGACTGCCCACGAATGCGGTCCCTCTGAAATTCACCCACGCCTTGCCACTCATCAGCACCATGGCTAGAATAGGGTTGGGTGACGTTATGACCCATCTCCCCCCCCCCACAACCCCAAAGGCCAAAAAAAAAAAAAGGTGGACCATTCAGACCCCACCGACGTGCCCAGAATGTATCCTCCCACTCAACCCTTTCACATCCCTTCCCAGGAGGTTAAACAAGGACATCATGGCAGATATCCAACAGGTCTCCAAGGTTCCCAGACATGCAAATGGTGTCATGCACAGAGCTGCCAATCTCAAAACTGTGTGTGTAGACACCTCTGGGGGACAATGGTGCACTTCTCCTGTCATGGCTGTAAAGAAAGATTTGGGGGAAAGATTCTGCTCTATATCCTGCTATCTGGGGTCTAGTTCAGGACTGCATGCTTTCTGGAGAAGATCAAAAGCTGCCTAGGAAACTAAAGATGATCCACCAATTGTCCCTTAAACAAAAATCCATATAAGGCTGCATGTCTACTCTTTTCATTCTGGTTCCATCTGGTTGGACCACTTGAGCTAAGGAGTCCAACTAAAGAATGCAACTCTATTCAATAGCTGTTCACTCAGTGGGAGGAATGGATCCCTTTACTTCTCCAATTGGCCACTGCTCAGCCTTTGAGGAAGGTTACACCCTGAGTTTCCCTGCCGTAGAAGTCCCAGGCCATATCTGGAGATACTGCATGCTTCCTAAAGCCCAAAGAACACAGGTGTAATAGAATGGATCCATCTACTCCTCCAACTGGCCACTGCTCAGCATTTGAGGAAGGTTACACCCTGAGTTTCCCTGCCATAGAAGTCCCAGGCCATATCTGGAGATACTACATGCTTCCCAAACCTCAAAGAACACAGGTGTAATAGAATGGATCCATCTAATAAGAGCCGTGGTGGTGCAGTGGTTAGAGTGCAGTACTGCAGGCTACTTCTGCTGATCACCAGCTGCCTGCAGTTTTGCAGATCGAATCTCACCAGGCTCCAGGTTGACGCAGCCTTCCATCCTTCTGAGGTGAATAAAATGAGGGAGCAGATTGTTGTGTTGGGGGCAATATGCTGACTCTGTAAATCACTTAGAGAGGGCTGGAATGCACTGTGAAGCGGTATATAAGTCTAAGCTATTAGCTTAGCTAAGCTATTGCTATTGCTACTCCTCCAACTGGCCACTGCTCAGCATTTGAGGAAGGTCACACCCTGAGTTTTCCTGCCATAGAAGCCCTAGGCCCATGATGGCGAACCTATGGCATGGGTGCCACAGGTGGAACATGGAGCCATATCTGTGGGCATGCGAGCATTGCCCTACTTCAGTCCAGCACATATGTGTGTGCTGGCCAGCTGATTTTTGGGTCTTCCGGGCCCACTGGAAGTCGGGAAATGAGCTCTTTCAGGGCCTTCAGAGGGCCTTGGGGGGGAGAGGCCGTTTTTGTCCTCCCCAGGCTCCTAGAAAGGCTCTTGGAGCCTGGGGAGGGCAAAAAATGGGCATACTGGGCCCACCAGGCCATTGTGTCCCGAAAGCAGGGGGAGAGCGGGGGGTCACATACGCATGCATGGGGGGGACGGGGCACATTAAATTATGGACACATTGAATTATGGGTGTGGACACATGCACATGCAATCCCCCACACACTACCCCCACTTTTGGCACGCGACAGCAAAAAGGTTAGCCATCATAGGCCATATCTGGAGATACTGCACACTTCCCAAACCCTGAAGAACACAGAAAGCTAGCAGAAAGGGTTAAGTGTGTGTTGTGCTCATTCATACCAAAGAATGGAATTTGTTTCTTTTCCATTCAGAGTCTGAGATTATTACAGGGAAGCCCAAAACTAGTCTGAATCAGCAACTCCACTTTTGTGTCTGCCAAATTAGGCTGTCGTCCTTGAGGCTCTGACCCTGGGAGCCAGTTCGATTGACCCCAGAGGGACTCGGTCTCAAGTCCAGTTGCCTAGGATTGTCCTGCAGTGTCCTCCTTCCTTTTTTAAAAAAACTCTCTCGTGGTACATTGCAACAGCTGCCACGTGACCCATGGTGTGTCATTTCCCTCTTTTTCATCTGGGAACATCTTGTGTCAACACCTGTACAGACAAGATTAGTTAGACAGGAATTTACTCCAGGGAAGGGAGGAGCTCCCCCCTTTTTTTTTCCTCCAGAGATCCTCCCTTTGTCAAGAATGGGTCACGTGACCTCACAAGTCCGATCCCACAAGCCTTGCAGGAGGGAAGAGTGAGATTCCAGCACGTAAAGAACATTAATTGTCCTACGCTGTAGAAGAGGAAAAAGCAAACAAACTCACAAGTACCGCTGGGTGCAGTTGCAGAGCTTAAAAGTATTGTGTGGGAGGAAGAACCTTCTAGAAGGGCTGAGATGAGATGGAGAGATACCTGAGGAAGTGGGAAACTGGGGAGAAAAAAATGTGGTTCCTTTCCCAGCAATTAATCATTTCTACATAAGATCTTGAATTACCTGTGTAAAACAAACATATTATCCAGTCCATACTTGCTCTTTCTGTTAAGGTAACTGACTTGAATTTTGAGGGAAGATTTCTCCAAACTGGCATTCTACAGAGCCACTAGAATCGGAATCCCTAAAAGTCCCATGATGATGATAATGATGACCATGATAATGATGGTGATTTCTCACCCATCAAATTATCAAACAATCTCCCATTTCTTATTTCAAACCGTCCTTTACTTTGAGGGATATCTCAGATACTTTTCCTGCTTAGTTCAAGGTTGCGTGTGAAAAAGACAGATACCGTCAGGACAGGAGGGCCTCTAAGGTGCTAAAAAGTCAAGATAATACTGTGTCTGCCTGATGGAAGGCCTATCTTTCTTTGTGTGCATCATGTGTGCACCATACATGCAGAAAAGGGATGGGACTTCAACTGTGTATTTGGGTCCACCTTCTTGACTTATTGACTGACAGCCCATGGATGCCCCCATCTGTCAGGCGCAAGAAGTCAAGAGCCAGGATAAAGTTGAAAAGTACTATAGGTTTATTTCATTCTACTTATACACAATCTGAGCTGCTAATAGTCAAGACGAATTGGCTTCAGATAATGGTCAATGGACTTCAAGGGGAGTTTATGGGTGCATCGAGACCCCAAAGTGATAATGCATTTGATGATGTCCTCAGGCTCAGCTTGGTCATCTCCTACATCGTCTGGCCCTTCGCAGAGACTAGAGCTGGGACGAAGAGATCTCTCTGTCTTAAGTTAAGTTTACTTTATTGGCATTACACCTCGTACAATGAAATTAAATGCCATCTTCAGTGTACAATATAACTATTAGAGTAAAACACAAACACACATCCTTCACATTCTATACAAATGAATTGAAAACACGATATTGCATTAGTATTGCACTATACAGTAGAATTCAGTATAGTTACTGCCCTGGGATAGAAGCTGTTTTTCAGCCTATTTGACCTTGTTTTTGTTATCCTGTACCGTCTGCCAGTTGGTAATAGTTCAAAAAAAAAAAAAAGGTGCCCAAGATGAGATGGATCTTTAAGAATGTTTTGAACTTTCTTAAGGCAGCGGGAACTATAAAGCTCTTCCAGAGAGGGGAGAGGGCAACCAATGATCCTCTGGGCAATGGCGTTAACCCTCTGGAGTGCTGTCCTATCTGCCACTGTGCAACTGGCAAACCATACACAAGTGCAGTAACTTAAAATACTCTCTGGTGCAGCGGTAGAAGGTCACCAGCAGTTTTTCATCCAAGATCTTGCTGTGCTACAAGTTGAGGGCAGCTTTGGCCAAAGCACAGCATCTCTTTTACGTTAAAGCTAAGAGCTGTGGTTGTGCAGTGGTTAGAATGCAGTACTGCAGGCTACTTCTGCTGATCACCTGCTGCCAGAAGTTTGGCAGATCGAATCTCACCAGATTCAAGGTTGACTCACCCTTCCATCCTTCCGAGGTGGGTAAAATGAGGACCCACATTGTTGGGGATAATACGCTGACTCTGTAAACCACTTAGAGAGGGCTGTAAAGCACTGTGAAGCTGTATATAAGTTTAAGTGCTATTGCTATTCAGAATTTCTGGGTTTTCATTTGTTTTGACAAAAGGAGACTGAGCAAAAAAAGCCACTTAAATAATTAGCTTATATGAGAAGTGGTAGAGGAAACAAGATGATGGACCATCCAATCTTTTTGCTACACATCCAGTGGACTTCAGGCAAGAGAGGTGTTTTTTAAATGTCCATGTTCTAGTTCAGGGGTCTGCAACCTTAAACACTCAAAGAGTCATTTGGACCCGTTTCCCACAGAAAAGAAAACACCAGGAGCCACAAAACCCTTCCCGTGCCTGACTATTTCTTGAGCGGTCACAAAACTAATGCAACTGTATGTAGTTGAATTAAACATTCTGTTTTCTTCTGAAACTTTTCTTTTCTTGGATTTATCCATGGTTTGCCTACGGGGTTTGAAAAGCTCAATAAATTGTGTGCTGGCGGGTGTCGCACATTGGCTGTTGTGACACATATTTTGAGTGACAGGGAGCCGCAGCAGAGGGGTGAAAGAGCCACATGCGGCTCCAGAGCCACAGGTTGCTGACCCCTGTTCTAGTTCCAAAATAAATAATGAATCTTTCTCCTTCCTAATTATGAAAAGCACAATCACTCTACTACAAATCTGTCAACTTGACTTTCTCTGTGAAAATGCCTCTGGTTCTTTCCTAATCTCTACACTTTAAATTAAAATACCTTGCTTGTTGCAAAAGAAACCACGTGGTTTGTTTTTTTTTCAGCAGGCATGGTCTACATTTCTCTTCACCATCTCAAAACAGATGCTGAAGTTCTAAAGTTACAACCAGGAGGAGATACACTGCAGACCTCGTATCTTCTGGTCAGAGGCTCATTGCCCCCAGGCTGTGTTTCCAAGAATCTGAAATGCTGTGTCTCTTCTCCAGAGCTTAGACAAAACCATCTCGGGCAATGCATGTTGTTATTATTGAGTGTCTTCTCCATTCTGTAGTGCTTCCTGTATTCAAAAGGCTTGACCTATTGCGCAAGCCTGAGAGTTACTTGAGAATGGACTTCAGATAGCTGCAAACATCTGGCTATTCACCCAGGCCTTTGGTGAGGGAAAGGGAGACTCCTTGGTTTATTATCCTGATAATCTTTTATTGATTATATTACAATGTTTGATTCTTGTGAGTTGGCAGTCATATTATCAGGGGTCGGCTCCTGGAGGTTTGGCAGGGTTTGGGTGATCCTGTAGCGAAGGATCGTTGGGGTTCAGCGAACCCCCAAATGCCATCCCTGGCTGGCCACACCTGCCCTGCCCCTTCCAGGAGTCTCCATGCAGCCTGTTCATCATTCCAGGTAAGTGCAGGGGATGCATGGAGGGTCTGGGAGGGCAAAACATGGGCCTGTTTCCAGCTTCCAGAGGGCCTCTGGACCCCGGGGGAAGTCTCCAGCCTCCGGAGGGCCTCTGGACCCCGGGGAAGCAGTTTTCACCCTCCCGGAGGCTAAAGAAAGGCCTCTGGAGCCTGGGGAGGGTGAAAAATGGGCCTCCCAGAAGTTCTGGAAGTCAGGAAATGGGCCTGTTTCCAGCCTCCAGAAGGCCTCTGGATCCCAGGGGAAGCAGTTTTCGCCCTCCTGGAGGCTAAAGGAAAGCCTCTGGAGCTGGGGAAGGCGAAAAAAGCCCCTCCCCACCATGATGCAGGCAGGTGACTAGGCCACACCCACCATGTGCTCACCCAGCAACGGCAGCAAACCCATTGCTAAAGGATCTGAAGCCCACCCCTGCATATTATCCTCCTCCTGTTATAACCAGGGAAGGTGAGACGGAGAGAAAATGGGAGCTGAAAGTGGCCGAGGCAAGAGAGAAGATGTGTTGCCTAATCCAGAGTTCCCTTTAAACTTGGGAGTCCTCGTCACCTTGGAGATTAGGAACTGTCTCAGTTGTTCTCTCAGTCTTGGCATCCTCAAGATGGATGGACTTCAAACTCCTACAATTAAAAAACGTGCACTTTTTGCGACATCTTAGTCTCTATCACCTTCGTCTGATTTATGGTGCCAGTTTGGTGCCACGTCTTTCCAGTTGCTCTAGAGATCACAATTCACATCAAAAAGGGACAGGGCTTCAGTTGCACAGTTGTGGTTGCCATCTTGACTCTTTTAATCGTTCTGTGGATCTGTGGAAGGTGATGGGGACTGAGATATCCTGAAAGGGCATATTTCTAATACAATTTCCTGAGACAGGCAAGATGGGGAGAAAGATTTGCCTAATTATACATACTTTAAAATAAATGCTTTGACTGCTCTCACTTCCATATGTTTCATAGAGCTTCCAATGTTTATTTTTTTAAAAAAATCACTATTATTATCTAGGGCGGTGATGGTGAACCTATGGCACGCGTGCCAGAGGTGGCACCCAGAGCCCTCTCTGTGGGCACGCATGCCATTGCCAGCTGCTCTTCTGGTTTCCGGCATGCACATGCGCATTGGCCATCTGGTGTTCATGGGCGCCGGAGCACTGGAAAATGCCCTGAATATCAATCAGGCTGCTTTCTGGACCATTTTGGGGGCCATTTTCAGGCTGTTTTTCAGGCTGTTTTCAGGCCATTTTTCAGGCCCCAAAAATAGCTTGAAAACAGTCCAAAAAGAAGCCTGAAAACAGCCCTGAAAAGGACAAAAAAAAACAGCTGAAAAACAGGCGTGTGCGCGCTGGCCAGCTGGTCTTTGAGTTTCTGGTGCTCCACCATGCGCACATGCACATGCATGCACGTGAGTTCTGGTTTGGGCACTCGGTGTTGAAAAGGTTCACCATCACTGATCTAGGGCAGGGGTCAGCAATCTGTGGCTCTGGAGCCACATGTGGCTCTTTTATCCCTCTGCTGTGGCTCCCTGTTGCTGGTCGGCACTGGAGGAGCTTCTGGTTGGGGGGAAAGCATGCTGTGCCAGGAGGAGACTCTATGGCAAGGGGCGGATTTTCCAATTGGCTCCACAATTGATAGGGCTTTTGGTTAGGACAGGTAGAGGAAAGGTGACACCGTGCTAGGAAGAGACTCTATGGTGAGGGAACTGGACTTCCTATCGGCTCCAGAATTGAATGGGGGGCTTCCGGTTAGGACCGTTGTGGCTCTTTGAGGGTTTAAGGTTGCCTACTCCTGATCTAGGGGATGAAAAATTTGTAATGACATGATCAGAGGCAGCAAATGTCCAAGACTAACTCAAGCAAAAGATACTGCAGTCTAGTTCCAGACCAAACTGATCGATATC
The DNA here is from genome assembly GCA_012654045.1 of Ptyas mucosa. NCBI lineage: Eukaryota > Metazoa > Chordata > Lepidosauria > Squamata > Colubridae > Ptyas > Ptyas mucosa. Next base: position 7,190,879 of record WNWU01000063.1, on the reverse strand, counting down.
GACTTACAAATTGTAACACACACATGAATATGTAGATGTATACTGTATGTATAACTTACCGTCACTGAGCAATTGGCAAGGTAGCAAGTAGAACCGGGACTGCTCGTTAGGGAGATCCATAGAATATGTTTTTTTTTTAAATAAACATTGGAAGCTATCTGAAACATATGGAAGCAAGAGCAGTCAAAGCACTTTTTTTTAGTATGTATAATTAGGCAAACCTTCCTTCCCATCTTGCCTGTCTCAGGAAATTGTATTAGAAATGTGCCCTTTCAGGATATCTCAGTCCCCATCACCTTCTTCCGATTTAGGATAGGAGCCTGTTTTTGTTTTTTTTCTTGTCAGTGCAAAATGATGGTTTTCCCTTTCTTGGTGCTAGCTCGATGTCAGGTTTTTCTGTAGCTCTAGAGGTCATGATGTTCAGGAGATACTAGACTGTAGGTGAGATTCCAAAGTGTTGGAGAAGGAAAGAACTGGGAGGATCCCAGGCTGTGTCTTCCCATCCCAAACTTTGAGCTCAATTTTAGGAATTCTCAATTTTAGGAATTCATCTAAGCCTTATTTGTTTGTTTGTTTGTTTGTTTGTTTGTTTGTATTTAATTTGTCGAACATGTACGAGATAACAGGTAGAAGTATAAACATGGACATGAACGAAGGAAATGAATACAAATAAATGGGAACAGTAGGACAGGGACAGTAGGCACGCTGATGCGCTTATGCACGCCCCTTACAGACCTCTTAGGAATGGGGTGAGGTCCACAGTAGACAGTTTAAGGTTGAAGCTGTGGGGGTTTGAGGATGTAACAATGGAGTCAGGTAGAGCATTCCAGGCATTGACCACTCTGTTGCTGAAGTCATATTTTCTGCAATCAAGTTTGGAGCGGTTTACCTTGAATTTGTATCGATTGTTTGCCCGTGTATTATTGTGGTTGAAGCTGAAGTAGTCATTGACAGGTAGGATGTTGTAGCAGACAATTTTGTGTACTATGCTTAGGTCAGACCGAAGGCGGCGTAGTTCTAGGTTGTCCAAGGTCAAAATTTTGAGCCTGATGGCATAAGGTATTCTATTGTGAGCAGAGGAGTGGAGGACTCTTCTCGTGAAATACCTCAGGACTTGCTCAATTGTGTTAATGTCCGATATACAGTGTGGATTCCAGGCAGCCACGTGTTATCCTTTATGGTCAGAGGGTCTGTCAAGACCTCAGCTCATCACCATTGCTTAAGACTCAGGATGGACTTCAGAAAGCTGCAAACATCTGGCTATTCTCCCAGGCCTTTGGTGAGGGAGGGAGGGAGGGAGGGAGGGAGGGAGAGAGAGAGAGAGAGAGAGAGAGAGAGAGAGAGAGAGAGAGAGAAACTCCTTGGTTCATCACCCTGATCATCTTTTATTGATTTTATTACAATGTTTGATTCTTGTGAGTTGGCAGTCATTGGGAATAGTGTGGCATTCAAGTTGAACGAATTATGGTTACTGTTATTATTCTGTCCCAATTTGGCACCTTCCAGAGGGGCTGGAATTTAGTTTCCTGAATCCTTAATTGGCACTTTGACTGGAAATCATAGGATTTTGTCATCTACTACATTGCAGAACAGTAGAAATTGAAAACTGCTTTTAAGACACATCTGAATGATAGAAAAAAACTTAGAAACATTAACATAACAGAGTTGGAAGGGACTTTGGAGGTCTTCTAGTCCAACTCCCTCCTTGACCAGGAGATAAATGGTTGTCCAGTCTCTTCTTGAAAACCTCCAGTGATGGAGCATTCACAACTTCTGGAGGCAAGCCATTACACTGATTACTTGTTCTCACTGTCAGAAAATTTCTCCTTAATTCTAGGTTGGATCTCTCTTTAATGATCTCCCATCCTTGTCCTGCCCTTGGGTGCTCTGGAGAATAGGGCTTAATATTGGAAATGGAATTTTGATACTGTTATCATTCTTGCTTAGGAAGTCTCCTATTTGTGCACAATCTGTGAAATTGGGTTAGGCTCATTTCCCTTCAACAGCTCTGGGACTTCCCAATTCCTCTACAGCAGTTCTAATTGGCAGATGTCCTTCACACTTGCTGACTTCAGAATGCCAAAAACAGGACATCACCGCACCGTCAGGATTCCCTCCATCTGGCCAAAAGTGCAGAGAACCTCATTCAATCCCTAATCTCAAATTTAGGACACCTCGTAAAGTTTCAAAACTCGCCTCGATTCAACTCCACACAAAAAGAAAAGAAAATATATTTATCATTCTAGGTGTTTTGTGTAGTCGTTTACCTATAATGTTTTTTGTGCATTGGCAAACAAGAAAATCTGTGCGCATTGGCAAACAAGAAAAAAAGCTGAGCAGTTGCTATGTGAGGAAGCTTTTCAGGTGCAAAGCCATCTTTTGTCATGTGTTCAAAAGCTTCTTGCGGAACGGTGATGAGGATTTGTGCTGGCAAGTTTGCGATTTGCTTGTTGGTTTTAAATAATTGTCACCCTGCTTGCATTTTTAGAGGCAAAGTTTGAAAGCCAGAGATACCGTTGAGTTTCCGGAAAACTGCAAGAAACTGTTCAATGAAGCTATGGTGTTCCTGGTTTTTTTTTTCAAACATTTTTTAATTCGGTTATAAAGTATTATAAAATGCAAAATACAAAAGTAAATAAAAGAGCAGTAAAAGGGGAGGGGAAGGGGGGAGAGAAGTGAGGAAAGGTAGGGAAAAGAAAAGAAAAAGAAGCATTGATTTCCAACTAATCCAGCTAATGCCTCCTACTAAGGCAGCATTTAACATTCAGCTGCCTGCAATTACTGCGAGTTCAATTCTCACCAGGCTCAAGGTCGACTCAGCCTTCCATCCTTTCTAAGGTGGATAAAATGAGGACCCGGTTGTGGGGGCAATAAGCTGACTTTGTATAAAAATATACAAAAGTATGAAGGCTATTGCTTAACGCATTGTAAGCCGCCCTGAGTCTCCGGAAAAGGGCAGCATATAAATAAAATTAAAAAAAACAAAAAACCTCTCTCTGTTGCAGTAGAATAGGGCATTAATGGGGTGTGATGCTAATTTGCCTCCGCTAGTGCACCCTAGATCAGTGGTGAAATGTAATTTGTTTTACTGCCGATTCTGTGGGCGTGGCTTGGTGGGTGTGGTGTGGCATGGCATGGCATGGTGGGCGTGGCAGGAGAAGGATACTGCAAAATCTTCATTCCCACCCCACTCCAGGGGAAGAATACTGCAAAATCCCCATTCCCTCCCCACTCTGGGGCCAGCCAGAGGTGGTATTTGCCAGTTCTCCCAACTGCTCAAAATTTCCGCTACCGGTTCTCCAAACTGCTCAAAATTTCCACTACCAGTACTCTGAACTGCTCAAAATGTCCACTACCGGTTCTCCAGAACCTGTCAGAACCTGCTGGATTTCACCCCTGCCCTGGATACCATGGTAGTGTGAACCAAACGACTAGCAACATGTGGCAGCCAGATTACATTGAAGAATTGGCAGTTGATGACAGTTGGCAGCCGGACATCTTTGTAGAACTCCTGGCTCTCTATGAATAAACAACCATAAGTCCATGTATTTGCCATACGCTAAATAAATAAATAAAGGCATTAACATCAAATCGTAGGTTTTTGTTTTTCCACAATAATATGAACAACTCATATCTATAAAGATCTACCAATCTAATCTGTAAAACCCAAAGTCAAAAGTTACATTCTTTTTTTTAGTGGTGGGTTTCAAATTTTTTTACTACCAGTTCTGTGGATTGGTGGGCATGGCATGGCTTGGTGGGAGTGGCTTGGTGGGAGTGGCAGGGGAAGAATACTGTAAAATCTCCATTCCCATCCCATTCCAGGGAAAGGAAACTGTAAAATCTCCATTCCCTCCACAATCCAGGAGAAGATTACTGCAAAATCCCCATTCCCTCCCGATCAGCTGGGACTTGGGAGGCAGAGAATAGATGGGGGCAGGGCCAATCAGAATTTTTACTACCAGTTCTCTGAACTACTCAAAATGTCTGCAACCGGTTCTCCAGAACTGATCAGAACCTGCTGAAACCCACCTCTGATTCTTTTCCACATCAGGCACGGAATTCAGAAGCGTTTTCCATGTGGAAACAAAAGAATTTATGTTTTTTTTTCTTTCATCAGAGTAGTCAGTTTTGCCTTTTCAGCCAACTCCACCAACTTCTGCACCCATTCTTCCATGGTAGGTATTGAAGTGTCCTTCTATTTTTGCGCATGCAATAGTCTTGCTGCTGTCAGCATGTATAGTAACAAAATCCCAATTTTTTTCTCCAGTTATTTTTCCATTACTCCCAAAAGGAAAAATTCTGCTTTCATTTCTGTCTCCGTTTTCAGGATCTTCAATATTACAGTAGTGGCCAAAATTGTGGAAACCTTTTGGGGAAAAGTGTATTTTCTAAAACTAGCTAATAACGCCACTTTTTTTTGGAGTCGTACCATAAAATTATATATCAATGGAAAGATAATTTAATCAAGAATGTAATGCAATCACTTTTATGAAGTATTTGCTATTAGAATAGCAGTTACAGTATAAAGAAGAAAAGTGAAACACTTAGAAAAAACGAGATATACAAAAATTATCACCATGTCAGTTAATCCTTAGTTGGGTAACCTTTAGCATGAATTACAGCCTTAAAAAGTCTTCCCATGGAGTGAACCAAGTCTTTTAGTTCTGCAGCTGTTATAATGTGAAACCAAGATTGAATGATGGCTTCTATTAACTGGGTTTTATTGCTGGGTCACTTCTGACTAACAAGTTTCTTTAGTCGGCTCCATAGATTTTCAATTGGGTTAAGGTCTGGGCTCTTCCCAGGCCATTCCAGCAGTGGAATAGGATTATCTTGAAACTCAAAAAAAAAAAAGTGGTATTATGAGCCATCAAATCTCAAAAATATACTTTTCCCAAAAATTTCCACAATTTTGGCCACTACTGTAGAGTGTGAAATTTCTTGGCTTTATCACACATCCACCATAGATGGTAAAAAGTTCCTTTCTTTATTCTTAGAAGCTATCGTGTTCCTGAGTGGGACAATGCTGATCTTAAGATGTTTTCCTGCATGGTGGGGACAAGCATGGTAGGATCTGTGAAGCAAGGTGTTTTGATGCTCCTGAAATCCTTTCTCCAGTTTTTGGTCAATAGCACTGAAGTTAGAAAAAAAAAAAAAGCCGACTCGTTTCTTAAAAACCAACTGGACTTTCTAATTTCCGAAAACCTGAAGAACCTGATTGTTTCTGGAACGTTAACCTCACAACATCCTTGCAGGATTTATCGGTTGTGGAAACCTTGAAGATAGATCTATAGTAGGGAAGTTCTTTTGTTCAGAAATCTCTCATTCCTATGGATTAAAACGCCCAGAAGCGATGATCCTGGCCTGAACACAACACATCAAATATAACTAAAGGTGGATGAACATCAGCAGTGAAGAATTTATAAACAAATCTCCTATACTGAGTAATGCCCCCCCCCCTCCATTATAATTCCTGAATGATAATTGCCTGGGAATTTGGAGGAATTTCTCAAATGCAGTCGTTTAGTTTTGTGGTTGGTTTAATTAAACTTCAGATCTGGAAAACGCTTTAGACTCCGTCATTCATTTAACGTTAATAACCTTTCCAACTTTTTGGGTCTCCATGCTCTCCGTCCAGGTCTAAGATGACTTGGTATCTAGGAAAACAAAAAGATCTAGAAGATCCAGAAGGACCCTGTTCTGGACCCTGGAAGACTGAATTAAACAGGTATCATTTACCAAGACATTCATCTGAAATTCAAGTACCGCGTTCACCATCTCCACTGGCCTCGGGCTCTGATGCCACGATTAGCTTAGCAAGAAGCTACCTGCTGGCTTCAAGTTCTGTGAAGTGTAGTGGCCTCAGGGGATCTCTCGAAGCTTCTCACGCACAAGAAAGTGTCCCCTTCCCCTCAAGACTTTGGCTTCAAATATAATGCTTGTTCCATCCAAGTCCTCCATCTCAGGTTGCTATTATACAAGCTGTCATTCAACACTGTTTCTCATATTCTTATCAAAGTCTGCAGACAGTGATGGCCTGTTCTCCAAGCCGATCCTAAGATTGGACAACCTGAGGCACTTCGCAACTAATCAAAAAGAGAAACTAATCCAGGAGAGAAGCAACCTGGAATTAAGGAGAAACTTCCTAACAGTGATAACAATTAAACAGTAGAAAAGCTTTGCGGTGCTCCAACATTGGAGGTTTTCAAGAAGAGACTGGACAATTATTTGTCTGAAATGGTATAGAGTTTCCTGCTTGAGTAGGGGGATCAGACTAGAAGATCTCCAAGATCCCTTCCAACTGTTATTTCATTACAAGGGACTTACAAAAATCTATGATATGGGTCCTTCTCACTCCTCCTCATAGCCCTAAATGAAGCAGTTTAAACAGTAGGATCACACTCCAACTTAGACTACTAACTTTAAATGGGAACGTGACGGGGCTGCAAGAATGTAGCATTACACAATTCAACGTGTATTCAAAAGCTTTCCACCTTCCTTCGGTCTTGGAATTTTCATCAGTTTGACCCATAAAAATTCCTTGCTCAGTTTATTCTGGGTATGAAAGGTTAAGAAAGAAACACCTGGCCCCTTTGAGTTTATCATAGCCCCGTGTTGGCTTCTAGGAAATGTGCATATTCACTTTTGAATTCTGCTTCCTGAGAATGGTACTTTTTAAAAGCATGTTTCTAGATACAGAACTAGGCTTTTAAAAGATGGACACTATCATGATGTAGAAGGGGAAGTTGGAAGATGCAGAATTTCTGAAAACTATGGAGAAAGAATCCATAAACTGAAAAATTTAGATAAATACTGGATAGTAGCATACTGGAATTATTTCAATATTCTGAGATCCAATCCTAGTTAGCTTTCCCATTGTTCGGCAGAAGCCAGCTGGGAAGGTTCAAGCCAGCTGGGAAAGTCAGCAATGGTGACCATCTGACCTCAGGATGTTGCAACCATTGTAAATGTGAACCATTTGCCAGGCACCCAAATCATAATGATCCGAGGTGGCGCAGTGGTTAGAGTGCAGTACTGCAGCTACTTCAGCTGACTGCTAGTTCAGCAGATCAGCGGATCAAATCTCACTGGCTCAAGGTTGACTCATCCTTCCATCCTTCCGAGGTGGGTAAAATGAGGACCCAGATTGTTGGGGGCAATATGCTATTTAGTATACTGTCTTTGGTGTAAGCCGCCCAGAGTCCTCGGAGAGTGGGCGGCATAGAAATATGACAAATAAATAAATAAATAAATAAATAAATAAATAATCACAGGGAAGTTGCAATGGTCATAAATGTGGGGGCTGATTATAAATCACTCTTTTCAGCAGCGTCATAACTTTGAATGGTTGCAAAATAAATAGTAGTAAGTCAAGGACTAGCTTTGGCACGGAAAAGCTTTCAAGCCTAGAATGTCCAAGGCTCTCTTTTGAATGAAGAGTTGCTTTTCTACAGGGAAGACAATGTTGGTCTAATTTTGAATCAACATATGGTGGTTTTCTCCATAAATTACACCGACTGTCTACAAGTTAGGTGTTAAGAATTCCTGAATATTAAATGAATGAGTAACCCATTAAAGAGCACACTAAGTCTAGGAAAAATAGGTTATCATCCTACTCTTGTTTTTAGTTACGGTCTAAACTACAGGAGCAGGGATGATCTTCTTCTTCTTCTTCTTCTTCTTCTTCTTCTTCTTCTTCTTCTTC
>WNWU01000063.1:7167839-7183161 GCA_012654045.1 Ptyas mucosa | reverse complement strand
CTTCTTCTTCTTCTTCTTCTTCTTCTTCTTCTTCTTCTTCTTCTTCTCCTCCTCCTCCTCCTCCTCTTCCTCCTCCTCCTCCTCCTCCTCTTCTCCTTCTTCTCCTCCTCCTCCTCCTCCTCCTCTTCTTCTCCTTCTTCTCCTTCTTCTCCTCCTCCTCCTCTGCCTCCACCTCCGCCTCCTTCTCCTCCTTCTCCTCCTTCTCCTCCTTCTCCTCCTTCTCCTTCTCCTTCTCCTTCTCCTGCTCCTTCTCCTTCTCCTTCTCCTTCTCCTCCTCCTCCTCCTCTTCTCCTCCTCCTCCTCCTCCCCCTCCTCCTCCTCTTCTCCTCCTCCTCCTCCTCCTCCTCCGCCTCCTCCTTCTCCTTCTCCTTCTCCTTCTCCTTCTCCTCCTCCTCCTCCTCTTTCTCCTTTTCCTCTTCCTCCCTTTGTAAAATTTCACATAAGCTGATGATAACACTGTAATTTTTTTAAAAGCACATGTCCCTCACTTGGCATCTCAACATGTATTTCGCATAACTGATTGGTGGAGAATATTCAAAAATTACTTCAGCTGAAGGGGGATAATGTTTCTCCTGCAAAGCAGACTCTGTGATGGTCAACTCACCTAAAAAAATGTTGCTGTCACCCTGGAGAAAACCCCTCTGTGTCATCATTGTTCTCCCCTTCATTGCTCGGGGGTAATCAAATCCTCACTTGAAGGCATCTGTGAACAGCTGTCCCACTGTCTGAGTATTAACTTGCCTGGCATTTAACAGTTACCAAAATAGGTTTATGAATATAGTCTATGTTTACAAATGTATAATTTTATGTAGGGCAGAGGGATTGTTCTGAAAGATGCCTGAGATTTTCACTGCAGGATTTTCAGATGCAAATTAATTTGCCCTGCATTCCATACAAATGCCGTAATAATAATAAAAAACCCTATCTCTGCATTCTCTTTAAAGAGGAGATTATGAGCGCCACAGCTCTCTAACAGACTTAAACCGAAGTTGTGAAAAAGCTTATTCTTATTAGGAGCTAGTCTGGAGTCAAGGGATGAACTAGAATCAACATGAATCCTGTTCACATGGTCCCTTCCCTTTCTCAACTTATGTGATGTGAATGTCATATATGTGTTATAATAAAAATTATAAATTTTTATTTAAAAAAAAGTATTGTTATTTAAGAACTTGATGACCATGGGTGACCACGGCCAAGAGGGAAAGGATAAACCTTACGTCACCATTAGAATATTGGCTGGAATTACATACATTTTCTCTGTCTGATCTTCCTTTTATGGAACCATATGAAATTTAGAATCATCTTTTCCTGGTTCTCATGCATGAAAAGTAGGACAAGAAATGGATTCTTCTTTGACTGCATCAACACTACCACCACCACCAGCAACTTCTAAGCATCAAGGTCCTTACTTGGATCAAAATATGTTTGAAAGCATCCCATATATTGACCATCTGACCACTCTTGCCCAATCATGTTAACCCTGATCACATTTGAAGAGGTTAAGAATGACCTCTTCAAGGAGATGGAAGATCTGTGCTATAGAGAGGGGTCTATGAAAATTCGCCATGGCCAACTCGACATAGCCAATTCACCAAGGCCAACTCCATGGCCAATTTGCTGCAGGACAACTTGCCAAAGCCAACTCACCACAAGACAATTCACTAAGCGTTACACTAATATCAAAGAAATGATAGAATAGAATCATTTTTTTAAAAAAGGATGCAAAAGGAGGGACAGAATGAAATGGGAATGGCACAAATTGAAATAATTTTTTATTTAGTTTAAATAATTAAATAGAATTGTTAAATTATCTCACAGCAAGTTGTCCCATGGCAAGTTGTCCAGCAGCGAGTTGACCATGGGAGTTGGCCACAGCGAGTTGGCCCATTCTGTATAGAGAAGGCTTAAGGTCAAGAGGATGGAACATGGTAGCTCAGGGGCTAAGACGCTGAGCTTGTCGATCGAAAGGTCAGCAGTTCAGCGGTTCAAATCCCTAGTGCCGCATAACGGGTTGAGCTCTTGTTACTTGTCCCAGCTTCTGCCAGCCTAGCAGTTCGAAAGTACGTAAAAAAAATGCAAGTAGAAAAAAAGGGGCCACCTTTGGTGGGAAGATAACAGTGTTCCGTGCGCCTTTGGCGTTTAGTCATGCCAGCCACATGACCATGGAGATGTCTTCGGACAGCACTCGCTGGAAACAGGCCTCTTTTCGAACTTCTGGAACCTCCGGTAGGCCTGTTTATTGCCCTCCCTCTACCCTCTGTGTGACCCATGTACTTACCTGGAATGATGAACGGTCCACATGAAGACTCCTGAGAGGGGAGGGGAGGGGTGGGAGGGGAGGGGACGGGTGAGATGGGGCGGGGTGGGGTGGGGCGGGTAGGCTTGGCCAGCCAGGAGTGGCATTTGGGGGTTCACTGAACCCCAAAGATCCTTGGCTAGAGGATTGCCTGAACCAGGGATGAAATGCTCCGGTAGCGATCTTGGCCGGTGGTTTGGTAGCGATCTTGGCCAGTGGTTCAGTGATCCGGTAGCAACGGTGGAGCATAGCTCCACCCACCCAGCTGTTCCTGGTTGTAACCAGGAAGTTTTTTTTTTTTTACCTTCTGCAAATGCGTAGAAGGTTTTGCACATGCGCAGAACGTCTGCATGTGCCTGTGACGTGCACGTGTGAGCGCATGTACTTCCAAACTGGTAAGGAAGGTAAAGTAGATTTCACCCCTGGCCTGAACCCTGCCGAACCCCCAGGAGCCCAGCCCTGGTCTTAATATTCTGGAACTTTAAAGAAATATTCTCATTTTCTACTTGGCTGTTCCTAGTCCATTCCAAAATGGCAGCCACAACAATGCTATTAAAGTTCCTCCAGTTTATTCGTGTCATTCTTGTCAGATGATCAATGGAAGCTATTGGGACTATAAAATGTCACCTCCTTAGAAGCCTAAATGCTCTGTGATGCCAACTGGTCAGCAATAGATCAATATTTCTTTTTTAGACATATACAAATTTTATTAATTTTCTATTAATTACTTTTCTTAGTGCTTAATAAACACCGTGTTGTCTGGCTATTTAATTTGCTTAACCATACTAATTATAGTCTTAATCTCCGCTCCTTTTTTCCCCCAGCCACTGATAAAATAGATTCCATGTTGATAGTATTCTGTGTCTTCTTTCTGTTTAATTTTCAATCTCAATCTATCTATTTCTGCACAGTCTAATATCTTCTTAATGATCTCTTCCTCTCACGGTGTTTCTTCATTTTTCCAATATTGTGCAAATGTAATCCTCAATAGATCAACATTTCTGATTCATCCAGTTATTATTATTTTCCAGTCTATCCAATTTACCTCGCCTCTTTGGGTTTTCCTGATCTCCAATGATTCTCTACTGTGTTTTAGAATTGTTTGGAATAATTTGATGGCTCTCATTTTGCATAAATGCTGCATGGTTCGATCCCACCGACTGATGGATTGATTTAAATTAATATATGAGTATATAAGAAATAGCCCTTGTTTAGAGAGAGAAGCCGCAAGAGATCCTATCAGAGATGTTGTGCTAGTTGGGATCATATCATTTTGCAATGGCCAAAGTAATGGCCAGACTAACGTACCTTGACGGAGATCTCAAAGAGAAGACTTCTCTTTGAAGAGGGCTGTGAAAATATTTACAGACCCCTCGCATCCTGGACGTAAACTGTTTCAACTCCTACCCTCAAAACGACACTATAGAGCACTGCACACCAGAACAACTAGTGCACTGCACACCCGAACGCCATCACTCTGCTAAACAAATAATTCCCTCAACACTGTCAAACCAGTTACTAAGTCTGCACTACTATTAATCGTCTCAGCGTTCCCACCACCCATCTCCTTCCACTTATGACTATATGACTGTAACTTTGTTGCTGGTATCCTTAAGATTTATATTGACTCTTTCCCTATGACTATCGTTAAGTGTTGTACCTTATGATTCTTGACGAATGTATCTTTTCTTTTATGTACACTGAGAGCGTATGCACCCAGACAAATTCCTTGTGTGTCCAATCACACCTGGCCAATAAAGAATTCTATTCTATTCTGTTCTTCTATTCTTCTCACTTCAGAGTTATCTGAGTGAAAGAAAAATAGGCCCTCCGGCCCAGGGTTGACAGGAATATAGAATTGAGGGTACAAAAAAGAACCAGAAGTGAGAAGAATTGGTAGTTTGCCCTAGCCCTTTGTAGTTAAAAAAGAGGATGGTGGGAAAACATAGAAGGTCAGCTAAGGTGAAACAGGATGTCATGACATTTGAGTTATGGTGCTAGGTGGCTTTTGAGGGAACAGCTGGTCCCTGGGACAATGTCTTATGCAATCCAATCCCGATAACTGTCTCTTGCAATCACAACAGAGGCGTGTGGAGGGGGGTAGCAGTGTCATCCTGCCCACTGGCTTTCTTAAAAAGGTCTTCTGCAATTGCCTCCATAAACAGTCACCACATTAGAAGATCACTCGATGCTGGATTGTTCTTCAAAAAATCAGCCCTGACTTTCATCAGTAGATCTATGTAGCACCCTGCTGAGGTCAAGTGTGAAAGACCAATCATAGAAGATTGCACAGGAATCTTCTCAGCTAACAATCAGCACCTGCTTGGAGTGAAATAAGGATCAGCACAATTCAAGGGGCGGTTGGACTTAGTCGGCTTGTGGCTATGTAGAGATTCTAGGCTGATTCCTCTTTTCACTCCATCCTCAGATTCTGCTGCTCCTACACATCTACACAGACTGAAGTTTGTTGCCATGACATGGGCAGGAATAAGTTGCACAACCGTATTTCCAACCATCAGTGATCCTTGGCCAAAGTGTGGCCAATTACAGCCACGTCGTCATAGTGTGAATTAATTGAAAGACCATTTCTGATTTCTTTGCTTTTTTGGCCATTCTGTCCAAAAAGGAGATATAAACTTTTTCAAATTGGGGGAGAGGGGTTGCAGAAGGATGCATTCCCCCAGTGTCACAGCTGCTGGGGCAGAGCCCGTCCCATCAGCTTCTCGTCTGTAGGCTAGTGGTGGGCCACAAAATAAAGAGCTTGGCTTCCTATGTTACTTCACTCCTGTCACTTCTTCTGAGAGGTCCTAGGACCAGGGGTGAAATCCAGCAGGTTCTGACAGGTTCTGGAGAACTGGTAGCGGAAATTTTGAGTAGTTTAGAGAACCGGCAAATACCACCACTGGCTGGCCCCAGAGTGGGGTGGGAATGGGGATTTTGCATTATCCTTCCCCCAGGAGTGGGGAGGGAATGGGGATTTTTTTAAAAAAAATTATTTATATGCCGCCCTTCTCCGGAGACTCAGGGCGGCTTACAATGCGTTAAGCAATAGCCTTCATACTTTTGTATATTTTTTATACAAAGTCAGCTTATTGCCCCCATAATCTGGGTCCTCATTTCACCTACCTTAGAAAGGATGGAAGGCTGAGTCAACCTTGAGCCTGGTGAGATTCGAACTTACAGTAATTGCAGACAGCTGGATGTTAAATGATGCCTTAAGTAGGAGGCATTAGCCTGCTATGCCACTCAGGCTCTGGGCAGTATCCTTCCCCTGGAGTAGGGAGGGAATGGGGATTTTGCAGTATCCTTCCCCTGGAGCAGGGAGGGAATGGGGATTTTGCAGTATCCTTTTCCTGGAGCGGGGAGGGAATGGGGATTTTGCGGTATCCTTCCCCTGGAGTGGGGTGAGAATGGAGATTTTGCAGTATCCTTCCCCTGCCATGCCCACCAAGCCACGCCTACCAAGCCACACCACGCCCACCAAGCCACACCCACAGAACCGCTAGTAAAAAACATTGAATTTCACCACTGCCTAGGACAGCCTAATGATCTGGGTGTAGAAATGCCTACACACTTCTCTAGTTTTCTCACAGCGGCCTTAAATACTCTCTCATTTCCTGCCTTCACAGCAAAGCTTTCACGGCGCACCCTGTCTGCCTCAGGGGAAACTATCACTGGGCAAGATGGCTTCCACCAACATTTATGCCTTAACCCCCAGCTACACCAGGAAGGCTCTTGAAGAGGATGATACAATGCCTCAACCAGCTCTCTATCACGCCAGGCGCAACAGTGGAAAAACTCTAGCTGTAACTCCACGGGTTACGACAATGAGTGAGTGAAGGGATGTTGAGCTCTTATGTAAATATCGACTCGGCTTCATTCCGCCAGTTCAAGAACAAGCTATGAGAAGATGCCAACAGGTTTTGTGTTCTCAACTACAATACTAACAAAACTCGAAATCTGGTCCAACCGCTCCAACGGAAGTTGAAACATTTTTTGACTCATGTTCCTGAACATAGCCTTAGGCAGACCCTTGAAACCTGTCCTGCCTCAGGAACTAAACCTGTAATTTGGAGATAATTCACACCTTGAAAGGCAGTATGAGACATTGGAAATGTACCTTTGCGAGGGTAGAAAGCACTCCGTAAATAGAGCCCTTATTATTATAAAGGGTTTGGCTGTTTAGATTAGATGCAGAGTTATGAGAAATGTGGGGTTTTTTTCCCCCTCTTCTAGAACAGTCGGCTAACAATACTGCTCTCTTGAAGTTAAGATCAATGAACCCTCTTCCAAGAGATGCTGTTTCATGGGTACACCAAGACGGAATTGCATTTTAGAGTCAAATATCGAAAGGTGTAAAGTAATACTCGTTTCAATTTAGTCTGCTCTTTGTGCCGCTCAGCCAACTAGATTCTATGTGCCTAGAGGTGCTTCTACTTTTATGGAGATCAGTACTAAACATAATGACAATCCACACTTAGGGAGTGCTGAAAGATCCCTCAGTCCTGGGTGCACCCAGGGAAAGCCTCCTATTATGCATCTAATTTACCGTATTTTTCTGAGTATAAGATGCACTTTCCCCGCCCCCTTAAAAGAGGGTGAAAATTTGGGTGCGTCTTATACACCGAATGTAGCCCTGCCCGCTTGTCAGCCCCCACTCTTTGGCCTCTGCCTCCCAGCAATTTACCTCCTTGCAGCAGGCAGCAAACAGCCCCTTTCAGCTTCAGCACAGCCTGATTAGCACAAGCAGTTGATTGTCGGTTGGATCGGCCTCCCGAACCTCAGCTGTTTCAGGCTGCGGGGATTGCCATTGCCTATTGCCGCGTGAGCCTCCGCTGTTTGCTACAAGGAGGCAAATTGCTGGGAGGCAGATTTTTTTTTTCCTTATGTTAATCAGGCTGTGCTGAAAATGAAAATGAAACTAAAGCAGGCTGTTTGTTGTTTGCTGCAAGGAGGCAAATTGCCGGGAGGCAATTTTTTATTCTTGTTTTCCTCCCCCTAAAAAGTAGGTGCATCTTATACTCCGAAAAATACAGTAAATAGCCAGAATTTTCTGGCTCCCAACTTCATTGCTGAGAATTCACCTGTGGCCTTGCCTCCACCCTAGCATTTGGGGAAAAGTCCGACTGCCTGTCCTGACAGGAAAATAGTGGCATGGCCTTGAAGATTCAGCCACCTTCCTAAAATGAAGTTGGTCTGCCTCTGCCTCACAGAGTTAGATGGTGATGGGAAAACCAGAGTTAAAAGCTATGAAATAAATAAACCACAGAGAAAATGTTTCTTTTTAAGGCATCATGGTACACACTCAAAATACAACCCATCCTTCTTTTCTCCTTGGACTGCACATTTTTTCGTAGAGAACTTGTATCTCCATCTTGTGAGCAGCTTCACCAATGGATACTTAACAGAATAAAACAGGTGGAGGTTTGAGGTCTTCTAGTCCAACCCCTTGCTCAAGCAGAGATCCTATAGCACTTCACACAAATGGTTCTCCATTCTCTTCTTAAAAAGTTTTGGACCAGCCACAACGTTTGAAGACAAGTCATTTCACTGACTGATTGTTCTCACCTTTAGGAAATGTCTCCTTAGTTCTAGGTCCCTTCTCTCGTTTGAAGTCTGTAGAGATTCTCAGTCATCTCAGGTCATGGTTGTCCCAAAGGTGCTTTTTCAGGAGGCAACTGGACTTTCTTGTTTTTTAGCTTCTCATCCACGAAGCTTCTTGAGCTCTGACTGGAGGGTGGGGAATGGAAGGATTGATATTCCTTGCAGACAGCTGGTCATTTGCATCCTTTTGGAGGGTTGTTGAAGCACTTGGAGGTTTATCTGTGTCCTCAGGGTCACCTGAGTAGTGCTTAATGGTTCCTGTAGTATGCAACTTTTTCTCTGGAAATCCATTCCTACTCCCACACCATTCAAGACTTCTCTTGTCTGGTTTCCACCCAAGGCTTCTTGCCCTGCTTTCTGGTAAATAAGTTCTCCCCCTCTTCTTTGTGGCAGCCCCTCAAATATTGGAACTATCCTGTCACCCCTCATCCTTCTTTTCATTAAACGAGATGTACCCAATTCTTGCAACCATTCTTCAGCCCCCTAATCATCTTTGTTGCTCTTCTCTACACTCTTTCCAGAGTCCATTTAACAACCATTTGTTTGTCCAGACATAGACTGGGTCTCCTGAAGCCTCCAAGATCTTATGAAACCACAGCTCTCAATATTCCTCCCATGGGTTAAGCCAGGGGTGTCAAACTCAAGGCCTGAAGGCCGGATCCGTGTGGGGAGGGGATGTGCGCAGTCTCCTGGGCCCCGTTCTGGGCCTGGATGGCTTCCCGCAGTACTTTGGCAGCCAAAATGGGGCATGGGGGGGGGGAGTGTGCGACTCCTCACACCCCGTTTTGGGCCTGGATGGCCTCCTGCAGCATTCTGGCATGTCCTCCCCACCGGGCCCCGTTTTGGCTGTAGGAGGTCGCCCTTGACTCAGACGATTATAAAAGGGAGGAAAGGTAAAATATTTGATAGTTCTTCCTGTGGAGACAGTTTCTTGGTCTGGTCTCTCTCTCATAGGGTGATCAAGTAGATCAAGTATGTATTAAAAAAAAACAAAGTCACAGAAATGTACGCCTCTCTATTTTTTTTTATACGTGTATAAAGCCATGTGTGCAGAGGCGCGCTCCCGTGTCACGTCGACCATGGCCACCATCCCTGCCCATCCCCCCCCCACACACACATACACCGGCCCCCGAAGGTCAAACACAATCCTGATGCGGCCCTCAATGAAATCGAGTTTGACACCCCTGAGTTAAGGTAATCATTTCAGTTAAGGTAGATGCATTTCAGTAACATTCCGAGAGGCTTCCGCTTCCGGTTCCGCTGGCGACAGACTTTGATCGGGCTAGCTCTGGCCCCAGAGTCTGATCCCCCCCATCTGGAGGCCCTTTGGGCCAAGCGCCCCATTATTGGGGCGTTTGCCGTTTGAGGGCGGCTCGCCAGGGGTCCCCTGCCTCACTTCCAGGGGCCGGGAGGCCGATGCTGGCGCGCCCGAGGCTCCAGAGGGGGCGGGAGGCGATCGGCGGCTTTTTTTCGAGGCCGCCGAGGCGCCACAGCGCCTAAGGGGACCGGTGCTACCTAAGAAGGCACAACGGACTGTACTGACTGATTGCAGAGTGGAGCAGGCATCCTGGAGGCGAGAGGGGGGGTTGGAGTTTCCCCCCCCCTTGTAGCTGGAAAGGTGCCGTGGCAGAGAACTAGGGGGAAGGAGATGGGGTGAAACCCCTTACCTTTCTGACTTTTCCTTGGAGGATGGCTGTGGCAGAGTTTCTTGGAGAGGTCTGGTGGCCCCTCCCCCCGGCAGACAATGGCGGCGGTCTGACTTCCTGCTTCTTTATTTATGATTGAAGACAACATTCTCCTCTGGCTTCCTGTTTGACCTACTCTATACTTCGGACTCGTTGCTCCTGTGAGCGCCCACTGGTGGACAGTTGAAAAATTACTTTGATTGCTAATCCCTCTTTCTTCTCTGGAGGTTTGCCCTTTGATTTCTCATCTTCTACTGATCTAAGATGGCTAAGGGCCACAAATCAGCAGCAACTGACTTGGGGAAAATTTTGGAAAGACTGGCGATATTGGACCAAAAGTTGGACAACTTAGATGACGTCCAAAAAGGATTATCTGAAATTAAATCTGAAATGACACTTATGAAAAAAGATTTAAATGATGTTCAACAGCTGGCAGAGCAAAACAAGAAGAAGATGGGGGGTCTGGAGGGGGAGGTACGGGCACTTCAGAAGGTGGAGGATGGGAGAGGAAATGCAATGTTAACCTTACAATTGGATAAGATGTCTTATTTTCTCAGGTTCCAAAACGTGGAACAACTTGACCAGGAAAATTTGAGAGAAGTGATGGTTAAAATGTTGGGTGAATTTTTAGAAAGAGATTTGGAGTCTATTGGAAGGGATGTGGACTTGGTGTACAGAGTAAACTCACAATTTGCAATTTTACATAATCTACCAAGAGAGATTCATATTAAATTTGTGAGAAGGGAACTGAGAGATGAGATATTGAGAAAACAAAGACTGGGGGCGCTGGTGTACAGGGGCAAGGAGATCACCATCCTGAAGCAGATTCCCAGACAGGTACGAGAATTAAGAAGAAAATATTATTTTTTATCAAATAAGCTGTACCTCAAGGGAGTAGGTTTTAGGTGGCTGATTCCGGAGGGTTTGATGATTTTTTGGGAGGACAGTAAGAGGAAAATTAATAATGTAACGGAAGCTAAGGCTTTTTTTGACCAACATAAATCCCTCCTAGGTGGAGAAGATACAGGAGCCGAAGAGGGGGAAGTATTAGATGATCAAGGAGCGGAGGCGGACGGAGCTGTTGCGGCCCGGGAGGGGGAGGGAAGCCAGACCATGGTTTTAAGAGCCAGAACTAGGAAATGAAGAAAGGAGGGGAATCTATTGTTTAAGGTTTTTTTAATTGACATTTTTTTTTCTCTCTCTTCTTTTATTGTATTTTGTATAACACTCTTTTTTTTTGTTTATATAATTTTTATATAACCTGGTTGTTTGTTTTGATTTAAGATAATAATGTCTGTTGTGTGAGAAATTTAAAAAAAGAAAATAATAATTGAAATATCTTTTTATAAAGATATTGAAAATTCAACATATTGTAAACCATAATATTGTATATTCTTAACCAATAAAAACTTTTTATTATAAAAAAAAGTAACATTCCGAGAGCAGGATTCCCCTTGGCTTTCCCTATCACTATAGAGCCATAGATGAACTATTCTTGAATCTGCTTGAACTAAAGGTGATGTAGTAGATGGTTTCCCAACTGATGAAAATCAGAAAATCTCCACCAAATATACACAGGAGTTTACTGGTTCTAAGTGGGAAATTGTTCAGTTGCTGGAACTCCTGAAACCTATATGGTCCTTCTCAATAAATCTTATTAAAGAGCACTCCGTAATCTTTCTTCCTAATGAGATTTGTGCTCGGAAAAAGCTCATGCTTGGTTTAATGAAACTGCCAAAAAGCTTGGCAGGTATTCAGTAGTAGCTAAAATGGGGAAATTCTCTCTCTCTACCTCCCTTCCTCCCTCCCTCTCTCTTTCTCTCTCTCTCTCCCCCTCCCTCCCTCCCCCCCTCTCTGATTTTTACCACAGTTCTGAAACCAATCTTGGATTGGCTGTTGCAAACCACAGTTTCTAATGAAACTAAAAGCTGCCAACATATGTGCGCTTGCCAGACAAAACCAGAAAACCTTGATGCTGTTTATTTATTAATTACTTTCCGCATAAAGAAGTTTTAATTTATAGTAATTCTATGTCCATTCAGAGAGTGGGAAAAGTATGGATTTGATTTGATTTGATTTAATATAGAAATCAACATCTGGACATACCGTGAGGAAAGAGCCAGTTTGAACTTGCAATCCAGCTGTGATTTCACAAATGGACTGAAAGGCAAAACAAGGAAGCCATTTTGGAAAGAGGGGCCGCAGTGGAAACCCCTAGCTTTTGTTCTCTGTGGGGAGACCAAATGGGATGGGAACACAGCTGCCCCTCTGCTCCCTGCAGAGGTGAGGAAGATGGCTTCCCAGTGGCAGCATCTGGCAACATTTGCTGAACATCTTCAGCCCCAAGCCAGTACCCAAGAGACTGTGCAACTGGTAGGATACTGAGGGGGGGGGGGAGGCAAAATAATTGTGCCACCCTTCCATTTCAGCCCTTCTTTGCTTGGTGGTAAACATCTACTTGATGGTAGGCTACTGGCATATGAGCAGCCTGTTGTGGTCCACCAGCAGCCTGCGGAGCTGGCAGCAGAGTCGGACAGTGAGGAGGCTGGGGAGGAACGTGGGCCAGTCCTGGAGTCTGAGGAAGGCTCGGACATGGGCTCTGTGTCAGAGGCAGAGAAAGGGACATCTGGGAGGTACGTGCTATCTCCAGAGCCTCCAGAGCCAGACCTCAGCAAGACGGAGGAACAGGGAGAGCTTGTTCTCAGTGCGTTCATGAGCAGAGCTGCCAGGAGGCAAGAACAGTTAAGACAAAAGGGAGTAGGGCTTGGAGATTATTGGCCCCTTCCATAAGACTTAAAAGAGGAGCAAAGGCATGTGGGCCTTTGCAGGAAGTAATGTTGTTAATTCTGTGCAGTTTAAAGTCTGATAAATTAGAGAGGCATCAACAAACTGGAAGAAACAACTTTTCCCAAACCTGGATATTATTATTATCATTATTATGGTTCTTCGTGCAGTCAACCAGATGTTTAAACTGGATTTGTCATTTCTATCCACCTATCATGTCCTTCTCAGGGACATGGCATAGGCAGATTGTCAAGGTTCCAAGTAATATTGTTGTTTGATGGTGTTTAAAGGTATCGCCACAGGATGTAAGCTGTTCCAAGTAAAGCTGCCTTTTGCAATTGACTGATGGTGATTTTGTCTTTGTTTCCCATCTTTGTATATTTGTGAGCGATAAACAACTTTTCTTCCAGTACTCCTGCAGCTGTTCTCCCCTGTTGTTCTGCCAGCAGTCCTGTAGCCTATTTATCACCAGATGTCCAGGAATTTAAATCCTAGGGCTGTTGACCCAGGTAACAACCAATCCAATATGAGTTGAACGTCTGGCATTATCATGTGTGAGTTACCGTCTATGATGAGTGAAAACTTTATCATTCCAGTCCTAACCAAAAAATTATTAAGGTAGCATATAAACATATAACTAGTTCCAAAGAAGGTGATTTTTTTGTAACATTACGGAGTTCAGGTTTGATAAATTCAATATTTCTAAATATCAAGGAAGTCCTTTAGATATATCTCTAAGAGTTATTATTTTTATTATTCACTCAGGGGATTTGCAGTCCAATGTACCTAGACTGCATCAGATTAGGCGATGCTGAAATAAAATGTTTTGGAAGCAAAGAAGGGGTTTTTTTTTGTTTTTGAGAAAAGAGAAAGTTGCCTTCGCTCTGACATGTCTGGATCATATGTTGGAAGCAAACCAATTCTGAGCCATCGCTTCTTTTCACCTGTATTACATTCCATTTGTTCATCTGTATATTTTAAAAGTTCTCTGCTTGATGTGAATTTGTCCTGTTTTTTTATCAGTAAAACCAGGGGTGAAATCCAGCAGGTTCTGACCAGTTCTGGAGAACCGGTAGCAGAAATTTTGAGCAGTTCAGAGAACTGGCAAATACCACCTGTGGCTGGCCCCAGAGTGGGGTGGGAATGGGGATTTTGCAACATTCTTCCCCTGGAGTGGGGTGGGAATGGGGATTTTGCAGTATCCTTCCCCTGCCACGGCCACCAAGCCACGCCCACAGAACCAGTAGTAAAAAAATTTGGATTTCACCACTGGGTAAAACCCTATATTAGGCTACAGTGAGAGAAACCAGCACGATTCAGTGTCCCACTACAACACTTTCCTACAGTGTTATATTTCTTATCTACAG
This sequence comes from Ptyas mucosa, assembly GCA_012654045.1. Taxonomy (NCBI): domain Eukaryota; kingdom Metazoa; phylum Chordata; class Lepidosauria; order Squamata; family Colubridae; genus Ptyas; species Ptyas mucosa. The sequence goes on along the minus strand of WNWU01000063.1, from coordinate 7,169,425 downwards.
GTGTATTTCATAGAAAGCTGGATGGCAACAATCCTCCTGAGATGAGGGCTGTTTCAAGTCAGCCAGAAGAGATTGCCAGAGATCTAATGGAAAATCACAGCCCAACCCTTTCAATCTTCTATGATTTAGAGTTTTTGCTATAACCACATTATGGTGTTCTTCATCTTTCCTTGAGTGTGGTCTGAAAACTGTCAGCCACAGGAAATCAGGAATCCAGGCAGTACAAATGAATATATATGTTTAGTGTACACGAATGTTCTCTACAAGAATCTGAGCTACTAATGGTCAAAGCAAATTGGTGGTAGATAAGAGTCAATGGAATTTAAAGATGGATTGGACTTAGATCTCTTGTAGGCGTAAAGGGACTTGAGGTTGATGGTGCATTTGACCTCTCCCTCAGGCTCAGGCTGATCATCACCTACAAAACCTCTTCCTGTGGCTAATGTCTCCCCTTCCTTTCTTGCCTCAGTTACTGCCAGGGGTCCCTACCCCCATGCTGTGGCCCAGTACTGGGCTGTGGTCCATTGGGAACTGGGCTGTGCAAGTGATGGGTAAGCATAGTGCATAAAACTCCATTGACACAAGCTACAGGTGTGCACACTTGTGCGTGAAGCTCAATTTGTGCTGAATCATCCGCTCTCTGCCCCCACCACCATCGCCACTGCGGGTCTGCAGAGCTAGATAGGTTGGGGACCACTGCTCCAGCTTCACTACAAGAATTGGTAACAGCACCCAACAGATTTTGTACAACTGGCCTTGTATAGCGCTTTTAACTGCAGCACAGTCAAAGATGGCTGAAGCAGATGCCACTCCTGAGCTGTGGATTGAACAAAAGTTAAAGCAAGATGGCCAGACTCTGTTTGGGGCAGGCTGGAGTGCATGTGGGGACATAGCCTTAGGAGAGGTCTCCATCTTCGTTGCTAAATTTTACCTCAGCAGGGAAATGTTGAAACCCTGCAAATACCCTACCCATGTTTTTCTGATCTGTACTACTAAACAAGGAGGGGAATTTTCCCAATCAGGTTAGAAGGTTTATAGCCACTGCATAGCTCTAAAGTACAAAGTATTCATTAAAAAACATCAAAAATTAATGTTTTAAAGATGTCCACACACGTTACGGTAGTTGTTTACGTTAGCTCTCCACTTTGCATTCGGCTTCCAAAACAGCTATGAAAATCAAAGAAACCCCACAGGATGCCTCATGTTAAATATTTTTTGCATAAACAAAACAGACGATTTGATTATAAGCATAGTTTTCCAAGATATACAACTTCAGAATGGGAGATGATTTCCTCTTAGAATAGTTTCCATAGTTCTGTTTTATTAATGTTATTGGGCGGTGGGGGTGGGGGGGTTGCGATTTCTGACCTGAACAATATGATTTTGCTTTTCAACAAAATGGTACGTGTATTCATTTAAAAAAAACAACATTCAGTTTCCATATATCGTATTTTAATATGTTTTTTGAGGAAGGAAGGAAGGAAGGAAGGAAGGAAGGAAGGAAGGAGGCAGGCAGGCAGGCAGGCATGGAGGGAAGGAAGGAGGGAAGGAAGGAAGGGAGGGAGGGAGGCAGGCAGGCAGGCAGG
>WNWU01000063.1:7145247-7162839 GCA_012654045.1 Ptyas mucosa | reverse complement strand
CACCTTTGTCAATGGGCCATTAAGGCCTGGGCCAGTCTATTCTACATAACAAAGATCTACCTCCTTCAGGCAGCGCCATAGTAGGAATTGCCCAAAGCCCTTTCATTACATCATCACCCAGCAAGGCTCAACCAAACTCAGGACTCAAAAACACAACTTACAAAATTACCCCTGCATGACCCCATGGGAGTCTGACAACCAATCAGAACACAAGCTCAAATTCAAAGCCCAACAGAGGGTATAAAACCCAGGCACTCTCAGCATCTCTGCCCTTTTTTGCCCAGGACCTTGAAAACATGTGGTCCTGTCCACCATTCAACCATCTTTTCAAGCAGTCTAAATGTTTCCAGTGTCTTTCTCCCCACTTGGAACTGAACCCAGAAGGATATTTCTTCCAATGGAATGAAGGAAGGAGGGAAGGAAGGAAGGAAGGAGGGAAGGGAGGGAGGGAGGGAGGGAGGGAGGGAGGGAGGAAGGAAGGAAGGAAGGAAGGAAGGAAGGAAGGAAGGAAGGAAGGAAGGAAGGAAGGAAGGAAGGCAATATAGAGGCTGAATAGACATTTCTAAAATAATACAATCTAAATTGCTGTTCACTTGTTCAGCGTCTATGAATGTCCAAACTGTAATCTTTGTTTCCTGAGTAGAAATCCAAAATAGGAGGCAGAAGAATGAAACACAGATTTCATTTCAACGGTCTCTAAAGGACTTATAATCAAGCAAAATTGTGATTCCCACCACCTCTTTCTCCCTCACTGCTGCATATCAGTACTTCTTGGATGGAAACATTAGAGGAGCATTTTGTCTCTTACAAATGCATGCCAGTGTTTCTCGCCTTGTATGTCCAATCATACTTGGCCAATAAAGAATTCTGTTTTGTTCTGTTCTGTTCTGTTCTGTTCTGTTCTATTTAGAACACAGATTTGCATTTCTAGGGTTCAATGGTTGACACTGGGTCTTAGACCATTAATGATCTACAGCTCAACAGTTTGAGACCCGAGTGCCATGAGACAGAGTGAGCTCCCGTCACTTGTCTCATCTCCTGTCAAACTAGCAGTTTAAAAGCATGCAAATGGAAGTAGACGAATAGGTGCTGCATAGAAGCATGCAGGAAGGTAACAGTGTTCTGTGTACGCTTTGTGCTGTGGCATGATGTCATGCCGTCTGCAAGACCACAGAAATGTCTCTGGACAATGCTGGCTCTTTGGGTTTAGGGAACGGAGATAATTACTGCCCCCTGAAGTCAGTCATGACTAGCGAGGTAAAACCCGCAGGTACATCCGTTTCATTTTACACGTTTGTGTAGCAGGCACCCACAAATAGAGATAAGTCCTTATGCGGTGCACTCCTTTAATAAAACCAACTCTGTTTCTCATTCCAGCTAATCACGTATGAGAATCACAAAAGCCAAAGAGGCATGCCTGTCACACTCTCTCCATGCGATTATACCTGCAATCACACTGACACAAGGTCAACTACCAAGACACACCACGATACAATAAACTTTTCATACAATGTCTACTCCGCCGTGTCCTTTCCTCGCTATTTTAACTCTTGCTTTGCTTTCTTTAGATGGCACCTTGCCAGCACTTGTTATCTTCAGTTCAAAGGCCAGTTTCCCTCATCTCTTGCTCAAACTGGCTCGTAGTTGCTGGATCCGATCCAAGACAGGGCTGGCCCCACAACCTGGATAGCAGAAAGGTAGAGAGCCCGATCTTAAAAGCTGACATCCTGCAGGTCGGATTTTCTTGGATGCCGCCCCTGAGAAGCTGAAGGACAGGATTCAGAACTAGGCTATGCATCTCCTCCCTTGCACCTCGGTGGTCAGATGTTGGTTTGAGTCTCATACAATTACATGGGCTTGTAGGGATGTGTATTTCCAAAGCAAATACAGAATTAAAACCAAATTTGGCATGATTAATTCCCCAGTGGTTTAACAGTGGCAGCACTAGCCTCTCCCAGGATTGAGGTCACGCCTGGCTTCTCCTCGGGTGAGATACCACTAGGAAGCTTCAGGGTTAGCGGCAAGCCTGAATCCTAGAAAATAACACTATCAAACAAGACAAAAGCAACCCCTTTGCCAAGAAGCCAAAGATATATGGATAGAGTGACCTGGAGTCGAGCTGGTCTGGAGGAGGTCTCTTCTTTTATTGCATTCTGTTTCGAAGGTCAAGTCATTGGGATATATTTCTTCAACGTAGGACGCTTGTATTTTTAAAAAGAAAATGGCTCTCTCTCCTTGCTATCTTAAAGATCTTGTTCAGCTGCTGCAGGACATTGTCTGGGATCAGTGACCAGGCTGGTTATTATTATTTATTATTATTATTATTATTATTATTATTATTATTATTATTATTTATTTATTTATTAGTCAACAAGTACAAGGAAACAAGTAACAGTAAAGACATAGACATGGACACATGAAAAAAAATTGGCACAAATAAAAGGATATAAATAGGCAAAACGTAGCCATAAACTCATAAAATGAGTACATATAAATGGGGACAGTAGGACAGGGATGGTAGGCACGCTGGTGTTCTTATGTATGCCCCCTTAGGGACCTCTTAAGAAACATGAAAGGTCCACGGTAGACAGTTTAAGGTAAAAGGTAAGGGGGTTAGAGAGACTAACAACAGGATCAGGTAGAGTGTTCCAGACATTTACTACTCTATTGCAGAAGTCATATTGCAGAAAAAACAAGAACAATGGCTACCAACCTGCCTTCCATTGATGACCTGTATACTGCACGAGTCAAAAAGAGGACTGTGAAAATATTTACAGACCCCTCGCATCCTGGATATAAACTGTTTCAACTCCTACCCTCAAAACTATAGAGCACTGCACACCAGAACAACTAGGCACAAGAACAGTTTTTCCCCAAACGCCATCACTCTGCTAAACAAATAATTCCCTCAACACGGTCAAACTATTTACTAAGTCTGCACTACTATTAATCTTCTCATCGTTCCCACCACCCATCTCCTTCCACTTATGACTGTATGACTGTAATTTTGTTGCTTGTATCATTTGTCCTCTATGACTATCATTAAGTGTTGTACCTTATGATTCTTGATGAACGTATCTTTTCTTTTATGTACACTGAGAGCATATGCACCAAGACAAATTCCTTGTGTGTCCAATCACATTTGGCCAATAAAAAATTCTATTCTATTCTATTTCCTACAATCAAGATTAGAGCGAATTACATTGAGTTTGAATCTATTGATAGCCCTTGTGTTATTACAATTAAATTAAAGTACTCATTTGGAAGAGAGGGAGTAGTGAGTCCGCCAAAGCTGGAGAAGGGCATATTCCTCACTTCTGCAAAAAATGGAGCCATGCTTTGCATGCTTTGAAGCTACCATGTTTCTCCTAAAATAAGACCCACCCCAAAAGGAAGTCCTGTCATGTTTTTTGAACGCATGCGCTCAAATTAAGCCCTACCCCCCAAATTAGCCCTAATTAAGACCCTGCCCATTCTGGGGTGCAGGGTTGTGTGGTGAGGTAAAAATTAAACTAGGGTGGGAATGGGGGTGGAGCTGCCCTACTTACCAGCCTCGCATACCCCGACACCTGCCTCGCCTTCTTCTGTGGCCCACTTCTTCTGTGGCTGCTTGCCGCCGCTCACACGTATTGCCCCTGACCTCCGTTTCACCATCAGTGCCTTCCGGAAAGTCCTCTGCAGCCAATAACAGAGCTCCAGCTCAATCCGGAGTTTTGTTATCGGCTACAGAGGGCTTTCCGGAAGGTTCTGATAGTGAAATGGAGGCTGGGGGCGATGCATGCGAGCGGTGGAAGCGGCGGTAGAAGATGTGGGCCGGCAGTGGGCTCCTGCTAAGCGGGGCTGTTGGTGCTGCCACCACAAGGTGAGTCAATAATTAGACCCATCCGAAAAGAAGCCCTAGTTTTTTTGGTTCTCAAAAGAAAATAAGACCTGGTCTTATTTTGGGGGGAAACACAGTAGCTGTCTGAGGTTATAGCCTGGGCTAGGTACCGCTTTGCTTTCTGGTTCCTCCTCTGTCTCTCTGTGGTTCTACCTGTGTCAAGAGCAGAGAGCTTGGAACAGTATTCCTGCTTTGTTCCTAGCTTCCGTCTGAACTGGGCATCAGCTACTAGCGGTTTGCCCTGCTGAAAGTTTCATTGTGTGAAAAAAACCTCACATTACAGCATGCCTTGATTTATAGCTAATTGTGCCTGGGCTGCCTAGGGTCAACCTTCATTCTAATTTTCACCATTCTGGTGGCTTCCCAACGTTGTGTAGAATGGCTACCAGTGTTTGTAAAAAGAACTGGCTTGCTTGAGAAACCGTCTTACCAACACTCATAATTCTTTCTTTTCTTCTTTTTTTTCTAAATGCTGGAGAGCAACTCTGGAAGAGATGTCCAAGTGTTAAGACTTTGTTCTCAATCAAAATTTAAACAAATAGCTTTCCCCCCCATGCTCTCCCTCCCAAATTCCTCAGTAAAGAGCTCTAATAAAAATAAAAGTTCAAAGTAAGTTCAGACGTTGTTAAAATAACCACCTTACTGTTTGTGTATTCTCCAAGTAGATAACACTGAAGGGGGGGGGGTGGAATTAAGGAGACTTATTTCAATAAAGAAAGCCCTGATAACATCCACAATCATCAATAACCCTTTTCTGCATAATGTGTAAAGTCATTACAGAAAGCTTGAAGATAGCTAAAGGCTGAAATATTGATTCTGAGAAATATCACTCTGTTGCTTTTCTTCACCGTTCTCCAGATTTGATTTTGAAACGTATAAACTCCAGCAGAATCATGCAAAAATTATAGAATCTTCCCCAAAAACCATTGCAATCATATGCTGTGCTTCCCCCTCAGTATACACTGTTAGAGTTTGCAGCAATCCAACCAGCACACAAGTAACCAATTCAGCAGGATTCATGTAAAAAAGAAAGTTCATTATATATATAGTAATATAAAGCATGATGCATGTATACAATACCCATGCAGCAGAAACCAGAACCAGAACTCAGAATCCAGAAGCACAGAATCTATATAATCACAGAAGCAATAATGCAAGGTCAAACCAATTCTTTTATACATAACAGTCAAGCAAAGCCACCCCCCAGGCTCCAAACTGTCTGAATCACCAAACAGTCCCCATTGGCTGACCTGCTGCCATGTCTATTTCAATTCATGAACTGTTATACACTGACACACACTCCATGAAGTTGGAAGGCACAGAAGCAAAAGATGTGGAATGACTTTTACTCCTGATCCTACCATCATTTGTAGCAAACTGCCATGCATTGCTGGTCAAATTGTGGCTTTGTTGAGTGAAGTTCTATGTGGACAGAATATCAATCTATGCAGGACCTTCCTGCAAATCTGAAATCATCCTTACTATTGATGTATTAAAAGCAAGGCAACAGTTAATATGGCAGGTGTAGGATCATTGCTTTCAACTAAGCAGAACAATGATTGACAAGTCTCATTCCCACTTAGTGTTGTTCTTCTGTGGGCATCTCAACTCCATGACACTTTAGGTTTTTGTTAGGATATCCATTGGGAAAAAATGAGAAATCAGGGGCCAAAATGCAGTCCCAAAATTCTTGGGGAGGTGAGAGACAAGGCAAACATCTTCTAAATCCCCTTTTCACTGCTTTCTCTACCATCTCCTGTTTCTCTGATCTGAACATCAGAGTCCCATTGGTCACATCCAAGGCTCAAATGTCTTCTTTCCAGAGCATCCTGCCAAATCCACCAGGAAGCCACGGGGAAGGGATCTAGATCAAATCTTCCTCCTCTGAATGGTTTCAGTCTCTGTGATCTAGAGAAGAGAATCTCAGGGCTAAGAGTTATCAACACATTTGTCTCAACTTTTTCCAAACCACTGGCAACAATGCGTACAAGCTTGTTGTTGTTATTGTTTTCCCCCATTCCATATTTCTGGATCTTGACAAACCATCAACTTCCTATTTTAGGGTTGGATTTCCAACAGGCGTCGCTTATCACCCTGAAACATTTGGCGGTTATAAATTACTCTGTCAATCTGAAATATTTCTTTAAAATTATCTCATAACTATAGAGATGTCTTCTGCAATGAAGAGCAGAAGACAGATACAAAGTAGGCTTTTATGAGGACAATCTCATGTAGTTTTCCCCAAGTTTTGTGCACCTCTCCAAACCCCCATCCAACCTTGTAGGCTAGAAATTATGAGAACTGTATTTTTAGCCAACATTTTAGGATTAGGGGCCTTTTATCTAACAGCATCTTACCCAAGTTTACTCAAAACTGATATTCATAGGAAACCAAGGTGGAAACTAAGCCTTTCTCGAGAACATCAACCTCCATTGATGATGGAGCAAAGCTATCAGCTTAGGGATTGATCTTCTTTGGTGCATGACAAGGGGAAAGATTGTTCTGAAAGAGCGGGCTGCGGGTACCATATTTTTAGGAGTATAAGACGCTTCAGACTATAAGACTCACCTACCTTTTTTGGTGAGGAAAAGAAGAAAAAGAAATCTGCCTCTGCCTCTGCCTCTGCCTCCCAGCAATTTTGCCTAGTTGCAGCAAACATCAAATAGCCTGCTTTATTTTCATTTTCGTTTTCAGCATAGCTTGATTAGCACAAGAAAAAAAAAATCTGCTCCCAGCAACTTACCTCCTTGCAGCAAACAGCAGAGGCCCACGCAAAACAGCTGAAAGCAAAACAGCTGAGAGTCGGGAGGCCGATTCAATCAACTTGTGCTAATTAGGATGTGCTGAAGCTGAAAGGAGCTGTTTCTCCTTGCTGCTTGCTGCAAGGAGGTAAACTGCTGGGAGGCAGAGGCCAAAGGGTGGGGGCCAGTGGGTGGGCAGGGCTATATTCAATGTATAAGACGCACCTAAATTTTCACTCCCTTTTAGGGGTGAAAAAGGTGCGTCTTATACTCCGAAAAATATGGTATATAAAATCTGAAAAGAAAATTGCTCCTGGTTGACTTTATCTGTGCTTGGAATATAACAAGAGTTAGATCTGGTTAGTTCTGGGATGGCAATCCCAAGGCCATGCATTAGACCGAGAAGAAAATCATCCTTAAACTTGGAGGAAGCCAGTGACAAATCAGTACCTGTAAAACCCCAGAAGTTCAGGTTAACCGTAGGCCTTCCTTGCCTTCTCCCCCAGAAAGCACAAGGCATGCATCAGCCAAAGCACTGGCTTTTCAAGATGGACATCCTCAACAGAAGACAACTCAAAAGAGCGTAGGACGTTCGAAGATCAAGCAATTTAGCATTTCGGTAATTTAGCCAGGTTGTGTTTTTCACCCCATTCCCTCAACTATAAATGAAATGGAAGATATTTTTTTGGAAACAGACCTTGTTTCCAGCAACAACAATTTTGGGCAAAATATTTTGATAAGCTAAGTTAGAAGAGCATCGTTCCTTTCTGGATCCACACCCAGGAGAAGTTGAAAGACGAAACAAGAGGACAAATATTATGATCCAATGTTCTTTGTTATGAAGAAAGCTTTCTTTTCCGATGAACGTTCTTTTGGAGTTCACTTGGTCCTCCCCAGGAGGTTTTTCTGAACTGGAAAACCATCCGTCTGCCTGCTTCCTTTCTTCCCTTAAGTGGGAAGGTCTCCCTCACCTGAGCAATTTCAAAGGAAGCCCCCTCCCTCTCTTCGGTCAGTACTTAAGAGAATGCAGAGATTTAAAAAGGATGGAGCAGAACATGTAAATGCCCATTGCAGTGAGGGATATTGGTAGAGATTCCAGCACATTTTAAAGTGCATTTTCTTCTCTTCACATTTGTTTTGCTAATTTGTCCATATCTCTGCAGACTATATTTACTGTTCCAGTGCTAATGCATTTTCAGCCCTTTAAGCTTTTAACCTTTAATCTCCTCTCATTCAAGTGCGGTTAAGTAATTTTTTTTCTTCTTCATTTCTTTCTTTCCTGGTGGCCAAAAATAGGTTTTCAATCGAAGTTCCCCTGAAAAGACAACACGCCTAGCGAAGGCTTCCTCTTCAAACCCGACACTTTTCCGAATGAAAATGCCGAGAAATGCAGTTATGTAAAATCAGGTTGATCATTATAGTCCACATACTGTACAGGTCACCCCTTGACTTACGACCACAATTGGCTCCCAAAATTTCTGTTGCTAAGTGAGACATTTGTTAAGTGAGTTTTGCCCCATTTCACGTCCCCTTTTTTGACACTGTTCTTAAGTGAATCACCGCAGTTATTCAGTTAGTAACAGGAATCTGGTTTCCCCCTTGACTTTGCTTGTCAAAAGGTCACAAAAGGGGATCATGTGACCGCAGGACACTGCAACCGTCATAAGTTTGAACCAATTGCCAAGCATCTGAATTTTTATCATGGGACCATGGAGATGCTGCAAGACCAAGGGTGAAATCCAGCAGGTTCTGACCGGTTCTGGACGGGAGTGGGTTCTACTTACCTTTACTACTGGTTTGCATCATGCCTGCACACACACAGAAGCTTCTACACATGTGCAGATCACTTCTGATGACGTCTGGATCAGTGGGCGGAGCCTTCCACTAGTTTTACTACCGGTTCTTGTGAACCGGTCCGAACCGGGGGCAACCCACCACTGGTTCTGGAGAACCGGTAGCGGAAATATTGAGTAGTTCGGAGAACAGGCAAATACCCCTCTGGCTAGCCCCAGAGTAGGGTGGGAATGGAGATTTTGCAATATCCTTCCCCTGGAGTGGGGTGGGAATGGGGATTTTGCAGTATCCTTCCCATGGAATGGGAAGGGAATGGGGATTTTGCAATATCCTTCCCCTGGAGTAGTGTAGGACAGGGGATTTTGCAGTATCCTTCCCCTGCCATGCCCACCAAGCCACACCACGTCCACCAAGCCACGCCCACAGAACCAGTTTTTTTGGTGCCATTGTAACTTTGAATGGTCACTAAATGAATAGTTGTTAAATCAAGGACTACCTGTTCAGCAGGGCCGAGCTTACATCGCATGGATATGTAGATTTCCTCCAAGATAGATTAATTGTGGATCCCGACCTTCCTTATTTATTCGTTTACAAGGTAAACAATATCTTGTCAAATCAGTTTGGATTTATGGTCCTGTCTGAAACTCTTGAATGAAAAAGCCAATTAAAATTTCATCTGCACCATTCACAGGATTTTCAAAACGGTAAAAAGGAACTTAGTTTGATTTGTCACACAATCACATTCATAGTTTGAATTTTTTGACGGGGGGTGGGGTGGGGAGGGAGAAGCAAATAACTAGAATCTCTGAACTGAAGTTTTGCACAGCTCTATGGGTGCCGTGGATGAAAGTCAACATTCACATTAATTTACACTCCACTGCGTTCACTGCAATGAATGGTGGACAGCCAAGGGAGATGGAAATCACTTGATGACAAGGCATGTTGAGTTGGAATTCTACTCTCACCCACTTGAAAGTAATGCTTATGTAACATCTCTGCTATGCGAAATGCTCTGGCTTCCAGTTTTCTTCCAGGTGTAATTCGCAGTGTGGGTTATTGCCTTTAAAGTCCTACATGACCCAGGACTAACTCACCTGCAAGACCATCTGTCTCCAGTGGTTTTTATCTATCCACCATATCTGTTTTGAAAATATACTACACTGCTTCAATTTATCAAGAACAGAGCATAATAGAGCTGGAAGAGACCTATTATTCTATTACTCTATTGCAAGAGTGTCAAACTCAAGGCTCAGGGGCTGGATCTGGCCTGTGGGGTGCTTAGATCTGACCTACGGGGGCCGCCCTGGAAACAGCGAAGGACTGGCCTGCGATTCCTCTGCGAGCAAAAATGGAGCTCAGGAGAGCCTCTGGAGCTCCATTTTTGCTCGCAGAGGGTTTCAGGAGGCCGTCACAGCCGAAAATGGAGCTCGGAAGCCCGTTTTCACTGGCAGATCACTCGGATCACCATGGGCACCCCTGACACGAGTGACATTGAGCTGGCCACGCCCACCCCAACCCACCAAGGTCAAACACAATCCTGATGCAACCCTCAATGAAATTGAGTTTGACACCCCTGCTCTATTGGAATAATAGAGTTGGAGGTCTTCTAGTCAAGCCCCCTGCTTGAGTAGGAGACCCTATGCCTTTCAGACAAATGGTTGTCCAATCTCTTTTTGAAAGCCTCTAAGAGTGGAGCACCCATGACTTCTGGAGGCAAGCTATTCTCTTGGTTTAATGCTCTCACTCTTAGGAAATTTCTCCTTAGTTCTAGGTTGCTTCTCTCCTTGGTTAGTTTCCATCCATTATTTCTTGTCCTACCTTCTGGTGCTTTGGTCTTTGTAGGAGCCTCTCAAATATTAGAACAGTGCTATCATGTCATCACTAGTCCTTCTTTTCATTAGACTAGACCGGGGGTGTCAAACGGCAAGCCAGACACATCACACGCAGGCCATGCCCACGCCAGCTCCATGAATGGGGAAAATGTTGCAAAGCGTCACGTGATGCAACATGATGCCATGAGTTTGACACAACATGGACTAAACATATCCAATTCTTGTAACCATTGTTTGTACAAGGTAGGCAGGGTGGAGATTAACAGATGAATTGGAAGGTACCTTCTACTGTAGGTCATCTAGTCCAACCCCCCACCCAAGCAGGAGACCCTACATCATTTTTGACAAATGGCAGTCCAATCTCTTCTTGAAAGCCTCCAGTGATGAAGCTCCCACAACATCCAAAGGCAACTTCTGTTCCATTGGTTGATTGTTCTCACTGTGAGAAAATTCCTCCTTATTTCCAAGTTGAACCTCTCCTTGGTCAGTTTCCATCCATTATTATCTGGCCTTCAGGTGCCTTGGAAAATAGCTTGACCCCCTCCTCCTCTCTGTGACAGCCCCTCAAATATTGGAAGATGGCTATCATGTCTTCCCTAGTCCTTCTCTCCACTAGACTAGCCATGCCCTGTTCATGTAACCATTCTTCATATGTTTTAGTCTCCAGTCCCCTAATCATCCTGGTTGCACTTTTTTCTAGAGTCTCAACATCTTTTTTATAGTGTGGTAACCAAAAGTGGATGCAGTACTCTAGGTGTGATCTTACTAGGGCTTTATAGAGAGCTATTAGTACCTTACTTGATCTTGATTGCATCCCTCTGTTAATGCAATTTAGGATTGTGTTGGCTTTTTTAGTTGCCGCTGCACACTGCTGGCTCATATTTAGCTGATTGTCCACTAAGACTCCAAGATCCCTCTCACAGTCACTGCTATTAAGCCTGGTTTCCCCCAGTTTATATGTGTGCTTTTGGTTTTTCTTACCCAAGTGTAAGACTTTACTTTTCTCTACATTGAATTTCATTTTGTTCGATAGGGCCCAGTGTTCAAGTCTGTCAAGATCCATCTGGACAACCAAGAAGCTTCTGAATTCTGTTCTCCTCTCTGTGGCAGCCCCTCAAATATTGGAACATTGCTATCATGTCTCCCCTGGTCCTTCTTTTCACTAGGTATGTTTTCAACCCCTCGGGTAACCTTGCTGGACTCAGGAAATGTGGGTGATAGCCGAAGCCTGCTGGTCATTGAGAAAACTGGGAAAACCTGGCTTTTCCCACAGAAATGGAGGCCAGGTTGCAATGATGCCTGATATTGCTGAAGGCATCAAACCAGGACTACATCAGCATTCCTTCTACTTCAGCTTTTCTTTTTTTAATTTCACATTCTCTGTTTATTATATTTCTTTGCATTTGTGTTTATGCTTCTTTATTGCTCTGGAATCATGAACCGTCCACAATTATTTGCTCAAGCTGAGCAGGCACATACAGTATGTTTGCTAAACAAGAAATATTGCTTTGCGATTACATGTTGAAGACATTATATTGTCCCCGTGTTCAGTGCCCTGGTTTGAGAATGTTTCTTGGAAAATGGTACCGCCCAGGGGTGGGTTCCAAATTTTTTTACTACGAGTTCTGTGGGCATGGCTTATTTTGTGGGCGTGGCTTGATGGTCATGTGACAATTCTTTAGGATTTAGCAGAGGTACTGGTCTACCAGGCTTTTAACTGCTTGCAGAGCTGTACCGGTCTACCCATTTATTTTTGCAGGCAGTGGTCTATTCATTTGTTTTTGGAGGCACCGGTCTACCATCAAATTGCCTTTTACCACTGATCAGCTATAGGGTGGCCCTTCGAAGCCCCGCGGCAAGAGTTTAAGCAGTTGTTTTCCTTATAGCCCATCAGCTGGGACTCAGGAGGCAGCAATAGATTGGGGGTGGGACCAAATAAAAGATAAGAATAATGGGGGGTGGGGGGGCAGAACCGGTTCGGTGACATCACATTGTCACTGCTACTGGCTCAGCGGAACCGGGAGGAACCTACCACTGGTACTGCCACCCTTCAGAAAACAATTAAACAAAAGAAGATTACCTGCCCTCCAAATAGAACAACAGTCTTTGTCTTGTCAGTCTCATTGACCTCAATGGGGCCAATGGGGTATTGAATAGAATAGAATAACAGAGTTGGAAGGGACCAGAGGTGGGTTTCAGCAGGTTCTGACCAGTTCTGGAGAACCGGTAGTGGAAATTTTCAGTAGTTTGGAGAACCGGTAGTAAAAATTCTGACTGGCCCTGTCCGCATCTCTTCTCTGCCTCCCAAGTCCCAGCTGATCGGGAGGAATTGGAGATTTTGCAGTAACCTTCCCTTGGATTGGGGAGGGAATGGAGATTTTACAGTATCCTTCCCCTGGAGTGGGGTGGGAATGGAGATTTTATAGTATCCTTCCCCTGCCATGCCCACCAAGCCACGCCCACCAAGCCATGCCATGCCCACCAAGCCACACCCACGGAACCGGTAGTAAAAAAATTTGACCACCACTGGAAGGAATCTTGGAGGTCTTCTAGTCCAACCCCCTGCTTAGTCAGGAAACCCTACACTACCTCAGACAAATGGTTATCCAACATCTTCTTAAAAACTTCCAGTGTTGGAGCATTCACAGCTTCTGGAGGCAAGTTGTTCCACTGATTAATTGTTCTAACCTGTCAGGAAATTTCTCTGTGGTTCTAAGTTTCTCTCCTTGAATAGTTTCCACCCATTGCTTCTTGTCCTGCCCTCAGATTAGGATTAGGATCTTTTTAGGATTGACTCTTTCAGACCAGGAAGTCCTTGCAATGTAACAGACAAACTCAACATGATGTGGGCAGAATTCAAGGCGTTGCAACTGCTCTGTTCTGTTGGATATTCATCTGGGGAATTACTGATTTGCATGGCTGTTTGAGTCAGAATGGAATTCTAATTAGACCAATCAGTGGTTTAATTTTAATGTTCCATCATGCAGGAAGCATAAATCGATGAGTTTCTCCACTGAGGTAACATTCCTAGTGGCACTGTCAATTCTACAAAATATTTCTCTGAGGCCCGATTGATTGGTATGTTTTTTTTAATCAAAAACTTTCAAAGGGATTCTGCCACAAGGATTTTAAAAATAGACCTATATACATATATTTGTTGTTGTTTGGGGTGTAATTATAGAAGGTGTTTTATTCAAGGAAGTCTGAGGTAAGAGATTGCCTATTCTATTCACGCACTATACTGTTAATTCCCACCATGGTTCACTTGCTACTTTATTTTTAGGGCGATGGTTTTAGTGAGCTGCCGTATCACATGTGCCAAGATATTTAACATATCTCCAGCTGCTTACATTGCAAGCAATCCAGAGGGCATTCCTATCCGAAATCATAGGTTGGTAAGGGGGGCACAATACGTTTGCAGAGGGAACGAGAGAGAGAAATTAGCAACACCTATAAAAATCAAGTGGATCTACCATTGAACCATCGCTGGTGACACCTTGAAATTTTTTGACCACATCCTATGGACATTCCTGCCTCTTGCCTTTCTTGTTGGTGTAGGATGGGTGGGTGGAAGGGACAGCAGAAGATCTGCCTATCATATGCTTATTGGAAAAAAAATGCAAAAGTGTTGTCAAAGTGTTGCAACTGAACTTTGTTTTTCCTTGAAGCCGTTTTGCTTCTCATCCAAGAAGCTTCCTCAGTTCTGACTCAGAACTGACTCAGAACAGAAGCTTCTTGGTTGTCCAGATGGATCTAGACAGACTTGAACACTGGGCCCTATCAAACAAAACGAAATTCAATGTAGAGAAAAGTAAAGTCTTACACTTGGGTAAGAAAAACCAAAAGCACACATATAAACTGGGGGAAACCAGGCTTAATAGCAGTGACTGTGAGAGGGATCTTGGAGTCTTAGTGGACAATCAGCTAAATATGAGACAGCAGTGTGCAGAGGCAGCTAAAAAAGCCAACACAATCCTAAATTGCATTAACAGAGGGATATAATCAAGTTCAAGTGAGGTACTAATAGCTCTCTATAAAGCCCTAGAGTACTGCATCCAGTTTTGGTTACCACACTATTAAAAAAGATGTTGAGACTCTAGAAAAAGTGCAGAGGAAAGCAACCAGGATGATTAGGGGACTGGAGACTAAAACATATGAAGAACGGTTGCAGGAACTGGGCATGGCTAGTCTAGTGAAGAGAAGGACCAGGGGAAACATGATAGCAGTGTTCCAATATTTGAGGGGCTGCCACAGAGAGGAGGGGGTCAAGCTGTTTTCCAAAGCACCTGAAGGCCAGACAAGGAATAATGGATGGAAACCGACCAAGGAGAGATTCAACCTAAAAATGAGGAGGAACTTTCTGACAGTGAGAACAATCAACCAATGGAACAGCTTGCCTTCAGAAGTTGTGGGAGCTTCATCACTGGAGGCTTTTAAGAAGAGATTGGACTGCCATCTGTCAGAAATGGTGTAGGGTCTCCTGCTTGAGTGGGGGGTTGGACTAGATGACCTATAAGGTCCCTTCCAACTCTGTTAATCTGTTAGAGAACCGAAAAATCTTCAAGGAAAAACAAAGTCCAGTTGCCCTTTGAAAAAACACTTTTGGGACAACCATGACCTGGATGCCTGAGATTTTCCATACAGTAGATATTTTTATCCAAGGGAGCATGAACTGTAAGCAATATGGTAAGCAAAGAATTTGCCAGATTTCCAAGAGACTTCAAGAATTTGAACATCTGTTATGGAAGTTAGGTTTCCTTTATCATGGCGTACTGGCTTTGGCATCTTTCTTGGACAATTTATTGTTGATGCTTCCTTGATCTTGCTTCAGAGTAGCTACCCTACATACCAGGAATGGTCTTTGGGCTTCTGCCAAGTTTTCACAGAGTTTTGATGGCTCTTCGACATGGCCTAATAGAGTTTGGTGGCAGACCTAATATTTCAATACTGACGGTCAGCTTCTCTAGCAGGTTCTTTCTCCTTAAACTGGGCTTAAAAGCAAATATAATGAGGAAGAGGAAAGTAGGAAGTGCAAGGCTGGTTCAGATCAATCATACGCAGAGAGAGAGAGACAGAGAGAGAGAGGGAGAGAGGGAGAAGGAGAGGGAGAGGGAGAGGGAGAGAGAGAGAGAGAGAGAGAGAGAGATCCTGCCTTGAGATCCTGAAATAAGGAGACCAAAGAATGTGGCTAAATAATCAAAGTGAGTTTGCAGCAAGTAGCATAGCATGCATTGCTCGAGTTTGGACACCAAATTGCTTGGAGCAGTCTCCTGTTATCTTCTTATCTTCTCACAGGCTCAGGTAGGCCAGATGTTTCTCAGAAATGGTGAGAAACCAAGTTGGGAGCTGATGCCTGGAGTTCTCGAAAAGCACTGCTCCACTTCCTTCTCCAGCAGGAAGCTTCTACCGGACACCAGTTTCCCTCCAGGGCAGAAGCCCCTGCATTTAGGACAATTCAGAGAGTGGTGGGTTGCTACCGGTTCATCCCGGATCGGGCGAACCAGTAGCGGTGGCGGCGGCACATGCGCATCGCACGCGTGCGTGAGCGCACCAACCGGTGTGAGTGAACCGGTAGTGACCGAAATTGAAATCCATTACTGAATTCAGAAGACAGCCTAAGATTAAAGAGTGTGTTCTCCTGAGTTAGTTCATCAAGCCAATGGTGCTATCAACTCAAGCAGATGTCAAGCAGATGAGTTTCTCACACCTCGTTTAAAAAAGATGCCAGACTGGAAGCAGGACCCTTGCATTTTAGGTGCATGCTTTCCTATGCTGCAGCTTGACTTTCCCCAGGTTTTAGTAAAAAGAGAACCTGCAACCAGGTTGCTTAGTTGCAGGGCCCTTTTAAAGTGTTTAATTGAAGCTTCTCATATATATAGAAGAAGCATGGCGCTCACAGAGCATTTCAATATCTAAATAAGGAGTCTCTTCCTTGTGAAAACTGTATTAAGCTGCAATCCAAGTAGATCTTCCTGAACTCATAGGACTCTTTCATAGGGCTTAATTCCAAGAATTATCTCCAATCCTGAAGTCATCAGAGAACAGCCCATTTGATCATGTCGGTTTTCATGTTACAGATTTACAATCGTTTACAGCATCGTGAAGCTTTTGTTGTGGCAATGATGAAAATAGGTGTCCTGTTGATGTTGATGATGGACTAAGACTCCATAAATCACTTTTATGGCCTCTCAAGATTCAAGAATACAGTCTTGATTACGTCCGTCCTTTGATTGTATAATGATCCCAGATTTCAGGCATTTAACACTTCATGATGGAAATACAAGTTAAGATTTGGATATAACATGCAATGTATGGGTTGTTTATGAATAATCAGTAGACAGAGATTCAAATGGTGTGGTTTTTTTTAAAAAAATGTATTTCTATCCTAACAGAATATAACCATCAAGAATATTTGTAGATATTTTTTTTAATGGATGGGTTGTATCCTTGTTGACTTTCTACTGGCACCATTAATTTTGGTCGTCTATAGAGATTCTCACTCGTCCAGGTCATGGTTGTCCCAAAGGTGCTTTTTCAAAATGCAAGTGGATTTTGTTTTTCCTTGAAGATGTTTTACTTCTCATCCAAGAAGCTTCTTCAAATGAGAAGCAAAACATCTTCAAGAGAAAACAAAGAAAGCTCAGCTGCCTTTTGAAAAAGCGTCTTTGGGATTAACTTTGGATGGAGGAAAAGTTTGAGACTCAATACATAATGGCACATGCCTGGAGTTTGAAAGTGATCATGGAATTTTGAGAAGTACAATGCCGGAATCTTAATTTCATGGCAATTATTTCTCTTGAGTGATTGGAGAAGCTGCTTCTCTGGAAAAATCTGCCTGGACAGGTCTTATCTTCTAGGTGGATTTAGAAGATCAGTTCAGATTTCGTACCATGGACGGCACAGATGACAGTCAAACAGAGTCTCTATGATTGATGTTGCCCAGACTTTTAGATTTTTCTGTTAATTTCCTTTTTTAAGCAACTTGTGTGGCTTTTCAATTATTTTTGTATGGATTTTTTGTTGTTGTTGATGATAGTTTGGCCGAATTGATTTTAGGACCCCCTTGTCAAGGGAATGGGCAGCAAAATAAAATAAAATAAAATAAAATAAAATAAAATAAAATAAAATAAAATAAAATAAAATAAAATAAAATAAAATAAAATAAAATAAAATAAAATAAAATAAAATAAAATAAGTGGAGTGGAGTGGAGTGTGGAGTGGAGTGGAGTGGAGTGGAGTGGAGTGGAGTGGAGTGGAGTGTAGAGTAGAGTAGAGTAGCGTAGCGTAGCGTAGCGTAGCGTAGCGTAGCGTAGCGTAGCATAGCATAGCATAGCATAGCATAGCA
>WNWU01000063.1:7107225-7136416 GCA_012654045.1 Ptyas mucosa | reverse complement strand
ATCTATCTATCTATCTATCTATCTATCTATCTATCTATCTTGTCCATTGTTATTTATTTTTGTCTGCCTGACTGTTTTGGACTTGGAAATAACCCTCTTGTGTACTGTGATGTAAATGTAATGGAAAACACAGGAAGAAAATATAGATGTCAAAGGGGACAATCAGAGATTAGCTTTTTCATCCCCAATCACTTCTAATTCCAGTTGTGTAATCCCACTATCCTAGTGCAGTTTTCCCTTTGACTTCTGTTCTTCTGAAATGGTGGTTCAATCTGGTCATTAATAAAATATTTCTCTCTAACTCAAAGTACAGGTAGTCCTTGACTTACTACCGCAATTGAGCCCAAAATTCATGTTGCTAAGTGAGACCTTGGTTAAGTGAATTTTGCCCCGTTTTACGACTTTTCTCACCACATTTGTTAAATGAATCACTGCAGTTCTTAGCAAGACTGTGTTGCTTCCCCATTGACTTGGCTTGTCAGAAGGTTGCAAAAGGGATCACATGACCCTGGGATTCTGCAACCATCATAAATATTGACTCATATTTATTTTGAATACTGTATGTTTTTGGAGTATAAGATGTACCTTTTTCCCCAAAAAAAGAGGGTGAAAATCTGGGTGCATCTTATATACCAAATGTAGCCCCGCCCAGCCTCTCAAATGGAGGTTTCAGAGGCTGAAAAAAGCATCAGAAATGAAGCTTCAGAAAAGAAGCCCCCAAACAGAGCTTCAGAGGCTTTTTTTCTGAAGCTCTGTTTCGAAGGCTTTCAGAGGCAGGAAAAAAAAAGCAAAAAAAAAGCAAGGCACAGAGCTCACAACCAAGGAACCTGTTGCTAAAATTCACCTCTAGGAACAGCTGATTGGGGATATTCTGGGAGGCCGATCCACCTGCCAATCAGCTCTTTTCTTATTTTCCTCCCCAAAAACTAAGGTGCATCTTATACTCCGAAAAATACAGTACATGATCATAGGGATGGTGCAATGGTCATAAGCGTGAAAAATGGTCAAAAGTCACTTTTTTCAGTGCCATTGTAACTTTGAATGGTCACTAAATGAACTGTTGGACTACCTTGTATATCACCCTGAAATATTCACAAGAACCAGATTTAGAAGACTCTATATATCCTGGGGAGGTCTCAAATCAAAGCAGGTAAAAAGGAAGTTGCTGAGTCTTTACTTCCAAATCTTTGAAACAAATTGAAGTGGGGTAAAAGAAGTTGGATTCGGTTGACCCATGGCCAAAGAGTAGAAGCATGATGTGAACAAGGCTTCTGACACTTGTCTCCCACAGTTTCTGAAGCTCCTGTATTAACCCACCATCATCCCACTTGATGTAATATGCAGTGTCCACATTATCAATCACCTTTTTCATTTTGTCCATTGAAAAGTTCTTCTTTGCTACTAATTGCCAACATTTGGGATCCAGCTTTTATCTTCCACCACCCTGCAAACTCAGTTGGCTTTCTTCCATCTCTCCTCCTCTGAGACTATTTGCTACCTTCATCAAATTTCACCATGGTGTCTTCTTCCAGGTCCTCTCTCCAGAAAAGATCAACAGAATGATTCCCTTCTACATCCATCTTCATACTGGCACTCCTTCCAAAATTAGACTCATTATAATTCTCTACCTATTAGTTATGCCAGAAGATATCTTTAAAGCCACAGCTAAACCATCCATGACCTTCTCTTTCCAGTTCTCTCTAATTGGAGATTTGTGATAATGGCTGGTAGGGCAAGTAAGCCTGGCTGGGAAAGTTCACAGCTGATGTAAAAGAAAAGTTTTCACCTTGAGATACGTGTCTTAAATTGCTGCGTTTACCTCAGTGTACTGCAATCTTGTCAACCCCAAACAAAATACAGTTCTCAACAGCTTCTTCCAGGTGTTTGCAGTTGCCCTATCTTCTGCGGCTATTATTGGCTCCTGAAATATGTGTCAAAGAATTATGCACATCATTTGACTTGGTTTTATATATAATGAGTTGAAAATTAAATTCCAATGTACTAAAAAGGAGAGACATCACTCTGCCAGCAAAAGTGCGTATAGTCAAAGCTATGGTGTTCCCAGTTGCAACCTATGACTGTGAAAGTTGGACCATAAGAAAGGCTGAGCGCCAAAGAATTGAGGCCTTTGAACTCTGGTGCTGGAGAAGACTCCTGCACGTCCCTTGGACCGACTGATCAAACCGGTCAGTCCTAGAGGAGATCAACCCTAACTGCTCTTTAGAAGGCCAGATCCTGAAGATGAAACTCAAATACTTTGGCCACCTTATGAGGAGGAAGGACTCACTGGAGAAGAGCTTAATGCTGGGAAGGATTGAGGGCAAAGGAAGAATGGGATGACAGAGGATGAGGTGGCTGGATGGAGTCATTGAAGCAGTAGGCGTGAACTTAAATGGATTCCAGAGGATGATAGAGGACAGGAAGGCCTGGAGGAACATTCGCAACTAACAACAACAAAAGGAATGTGAAGGAACTCCACAAAGTGCTGGGATATCTTAGATAGGTCGACAGGACACTTTCTGTGGCTGTTTCACAGTTGCCTCTTGGGAAACAAAGGCAACCTGGTCAATTCCAATTTCAGTAGAACTGGACAAACTTTTAGAGAACATTATTCATGTCCTCCATGCAAGAGAACCCTTGGTTTTCTTGAGAAGAAGCAATATTTATCTTGCTGCACTGAATCTCTGAAAGCAGCACCATCTAAACCAAGAGCTTGTCAAGCAAAATATTGTGGAAACCAACTAGAAACAAATTCCAGAGCGAAGCTGGTCTTTAAATGTTTACAATGCCCAACTTTGATCCTTATTTTGACAGAAGAATACGACGCTTTCTTCCATTTCCCTCTCCGTGGCTGCTGTCCTTTTCTTCTGCAAGGAATTGGGACATAAACTGGAGCCGTATAGATGGAGGTCAACGCCTTCTACTCTGTGAAGCCCCAGCCTTAGTTGGAGAGCTATCAGAGAGTATCCTCTGGAGATAGATGACCTCAGGAGGTTGTTCTGACTAAGCCCTGTTCAAAGAAAAAGAAACATGAGGAGATTGCTTATCAACCATCTGGCAGAGATCATTCGGCTTCTGCGAAAATAAGTATTAGATCTCCATTAACATTTTTTTTTCTGCGATTCATTTTTAAATCAACACTTATACAAAAGCAAACACATGCTTTATGGAAATTTATGTTTCAAGGTGCGGAGGTGATTGCTAGCTTAGAGCCAGATGAATGGAGCATTCATCGTGTGTATTTTAGACTTGCTTGTAGTTTCTCATGAGGACAAAGAGAAAAGCTGTTTAAAGGCTGCCAAACCATTCCATGACCAGACCTTCAGGACTGAGAAGAGACCAACCTCCTCTGGGTCAGCCCTAGGGGGCAGAGAACAGCCCAACCCAATTTCTTCAAATTCTGGACCATCAACTGGAAAAAGCTCTGATATCTACCCAAAGATCCCAAAGGATTATTTTTTTAAGAACCGTACTTGGAAAAAGATCCATAGGTAAATTCACTCTGTTTACAAATGTTTCCTCTTTCTGGTTACGCCAACAATGACTCCAGGGCTGCCTGAACGGAACGAAGAAATAAAAGGGAAATGTTTCAGCTTGTTTGAAATACGAGCTTTAAAAAATAGAATATGTTTGCTTCCAGCGGAGGTTTGAGTACCGCAACCTGAAGTTCAGGTGGCAGAAGGCAGAAGACAAAGTCAAAATAAGGCCCAGATTTCGCACAAAGTGTATATGCCAGTTTGTACATTTAGATGAATAGAATTGGGAAGTCATTGCTCATGGGAAATGCCAGGGTAGGTGCAGTGGTAAATTCCCCCCCCCCCCAGTTTGCTACTGGTTCGCTGCCCGCGCATGCGTGGTGTGCGCCAAATGCACACTGCATGTGTGCATGCGCAGTATGCGCCAAATGCATGCTGCATGCAGAAAAAGGAGGCTTGGGAAGGTAAGTAGAACAGCGAAGGGGGTGGAACAGCTGTGCCGCACGATTTAGATTCACTAGAAAACAGGATTTCCTGCTTTCTAGCAATGTTAAATCGCTCAGCACAGCTGATCGTTGGAAATACTGGTTCAGACCTACCAGTAGCTTTTTTTTTTTTACTACCAGTTCGCTGAACCAGTAGCTTTTATTACTACCGGTTTGCCCGAACCGGTGCAAACCAGTAGGATTTCACCACATTGGTGTCACCTCAGCGACTCTGTGATCCCCAATCTTATTTCCTGGGCTCCTACTTTTAAAACTGGATTTAGACATGCTACTTTTCAGGTTGTAAAATTGAATATATATATGGCAGTGAAAATGACAATTCTCTGTGCATCAAAACTTTTTGGCCATGCAAACTAGCAAGTGTTTCTGGATGTTCTCCCATTTGTCTTGTTTTTTGTAAGATTCAGTCCGTGTAAGATTTTTCCCACTGGTCACAGTAAATGGACATTAAGATAAACTCTTTTCCCATTTTTTTCCCCCATGTTTAAGAATTTGAATACATCTTTCCGTTCCCAGCAAATCGTTCCTCATCCATTTTTTAAAATTAACTTGTCAATCCTCTGGATCCTTTTTAGGGGGTTTCATCGGTGAAATTGTGAGGAATAATCCTGGCACAAAGCCAGTAAGCCATCTAGAAAGTGTAAAGGGTGGTGGGACCTTCCACAGTGTTAGAAGAAATATCCCTCTGGTTCAGTTCCAAGTGGGGAGAAAGACACTGGAAACATGGAGGCTGTTTGGAAAGATGGTTTATTGATGGACAGGACCACATGGGTTTGAGGTCATGGGCAGCTGACCACATGGAATGGAGAGTGAGGGTTAGTTAAACCCTCATTTGGGCCTTGCCCTTGAGCTTCCTATTCCTGTGCAAGAAATGTATTCTATTGGTTGATATCAGACTCCCATGGGGCTATTCAGGGGTCATAGCTAGTTTTGTCTGAACTCCCAGGTTTGGTTGAAACTTGGAGGGTGATGCAATGTCCCCAGGTGATTGTGCCATGTGGTGAGCTCTGCTGATAGATAATCCTATTATGTCCTGGAGGTCATGTCTTAATCCCATCACCCTGGAGCTGAAGGTCTTTTGTCTTGTAGATAGGCTGGCCCAGAGCTTCTCAAAGGACACCAAATATCTGCTGGGGGCAGTGAGCTGCTCTTTGTCTTTAAAAACATATTTCTCCTTTATTCATCCAGGGAAATATAATATTCTGCCTTTTTAATATTTCCTAGAATATTTCATTCTTCTAGGAGAGGGATGGGTTCTAACTTTCTACAAGAGATAAAGTACTTGTGTTGGGGCCCAGATGATAGAAAAAAGTTGAGCTCAAGTCATGGAGATTTTGAAGATATATCCATCCAATTTTCTTGATAACAATATGGCCTTTTTCCAGGATCTCTTTTCAAGTTCCTGGTTGAATTCCATATTTGCTTGAAATTCTCAAGTAAGTACGATCCAGTCATGATCTTACTTAGCATTTTGAGGCCACTACGTTTGACCAGGTACTTCCACTTAGTTAGGCAAGGTAAGGAAAAGACAGGAAAATAAATTCCCATGATGTAAGGACATTTCTGGTCATGCGGTACGGATTTTGCCCCATAGCTCTATTCATATCTAGTTCATCGTGGTTAGCTTCAGAGCAGGATTTGTGTCCTTTGAAGCTAGTTTTCAAATTATAGCTAAAGGAAAAGAGGGAAACATTTGTTGTGGGAGAGGAAATGTTCGGTCTCTGTCTAGAAATATTATGTCTACGTCAGCCTATTTAAATCCAAAATAATGGCAAGTAATAGCTTCCACTATCTTTTTTTTTTTAAAAAAAAATCAAGAGTGGGAACAAGTGAATTGAAGTTGAGCCCCTTAAAGGTTTCAATTTAAAAAAAAACATTTATTTATTTAATTTCTCTCCAAAGAGATTGAAGGGACTTAGACTTAGACTTAGAATCAGTTCAGTGATGTCATATCGTCACCGCTACCGGCTCGGCCAAACCAGGCTGAACCGGGAGGAACCCACCACGGTTATGGACTTCAAGTCTCAGAATTCCCCAGCCAGCCCTGCTGGCTGGGGAATTCTGGGATTTGAAGTCCACAAGACTTAAGGTTGCCAAGTTTGAGGACCCTTGGTCTATATGGGGGGAGGGGGGAGGGGGGAAACCATTTGCCAATCTACCAAAGAAAAACTGACTTTTGAATTTTCCCGTTTAATTATAAGCTTTTCCAAAGTCAGTTAGTATTAACGAATAGATTTTATTCGTATCAACTTTCACTCACACTGTTAAGAGGAGATAATTATGTTTTATGTTCTATTTACATGCAGTGGCATGTATCTTTCTCCTACTCCTGTGGTACATGCCAACATGAAGGGGAAATTTGTCTTATTAGAATATGTTAATTAACTTGCATAATTTTTTAATTAGCAGGAACGGGGACTAGAAAAATAACATTGTCTATATTTCATCTTTTTTGTATTATTTGGTAATTATTGTCTCTTGTGATAACAAAGAAAAGGTTTCTAAGCAACTTTCAGGTTTATCCTTTCCAGCTGCAAAGTACACTATTAAAACCAATGTTTAATTAAACTTAACATTGCTTGAAGCAGTTGTGTAATCATAAGACAATCAATGTGTGTTTCCAAAAGTCTTCATAAACAAGAATCCTTTTAAGTAGATGATATGTTGACACATTATCCCATGCATAAATCATACCGTGTATTAATTTTTAGCCCTTAAGAAATGTTTACTCTTACTCTGCAAAAATGGACTTGGTCACTCAAATAGTGTCTCACTTAAACTCTGATTTTCCCTTAATAAATGCTGACCAATTTAAGGCTGTGGAAGCTTTAGAAAAGAAACCCTCAGGTTTATAGAAACTAGAGAGAAAAAGCGTTTGTCTAGTGGTTCAATCAGATTTAAGCAGAAGAAAGATCTCCAGAGCTTCATGTATCTATCATGGTTCACACCAAAGTTGCTGTTAACTTTTCTTTCTTTCTTTTTTCAGGGAAATCCAGAGTTGGAGGTGTTGACCATGAAAATGAAATCTGTAGAGCAGGGGTAAAATTCGACCGGCTTGGGCTGGCTCGGGTGAACCGGTAGGGACAATTTGAATCAGTTCGCCGAACTGGTAAAAACCCCGCCCACACCTGTGCAGTCACTCACTCACCTGGTCATCGCTCGCTCCTTCCGGCCACTCGACCACCCCACCCACCCCTGCCCTATAGAGTGAGACTTTTCTCCCTCCATTCACAGCAGAGCTGCTGCTCCCTTTATGGTCCCACCCGGCCCCCTCCCTTCCGGGGACTACCTTAAAGGAACAGGCTGCAGCAGCTCCACTGTGAATGGAGGGAGAGAAGTTCGGCTTCTCTCTGCCACAGAATTCACTATGAGCCCTTCTCGGGCTCATACACACATTTTTTCCTACCGGGTTCTGTGGGCGTGGCTTGGTGGGGGATCATGTGACTGAGTGGGCATGGCTGTGAGTGACATAGAGTCGGCCACGCCCACCCAGTCACAAGAAACCCCACCACCACCAAGCCACGCCCACGGAACCAGTAGAGGAAAAATTTGAATATCACCACTGCTGTAGAGGTATTATTTTTACTGGGCTATTTGAAATTGGATGACTTCATCGTAAGTTTTTAGATTTCAAGGACTAGTCCTTCATCAAGTTGGTCTGGGGGAAAAAAAGTAAAGGGAAGAAAGCACTGAAAACAATAGCCCAAGAATTAGTAGTCTGGGAAGCCCAAGGAACTCTTGTGGCTCTATCTTATAATAGATACGTTTCACTGCCTTGAATGAGAAATATTACTCCAGCATATCATTTCAGATTCTAAATTGTATTTTGAAGGGAAGTTAAACCGTCTCTTGGTATGCCTCATTTCTCCCGATTCTTCATTTTCTCGAGGTCTCCAAGGTTTTTTCTACAACCTCTTTCGCTGAAAAAATGCTTTTAAAAGTAAAAAAAAAAGAAGCTTCTGATGATCACGCGGCTCAGCTGGGATCATCAGAGGCTTTTAAAAAAAGAAAGAAAGCCTCTGCCGATCAGGCAAGTCAGCTGGGATCGTCAGAGGGTATTTTTCTCCCCCCCAAAAAAGCCTCTGCCATCAGGCAAGTCAGCTGGGATCATCAGAGGCTTGAAAAGCATTTTTTTAACAACCTCTTCAGCCGAAGAGATTGTAGAAAAAATGGTTTTAAAAGTAAAAGCCATGCCCACAGAACCGGTAGTAACAAATTTTACGTTTCACCACTGGATGGATGGATGGATGGACGGACAGATTGAACTGCTCTCTTCTGGTCTGTCCTAAAACCTGTCTTTCTATTAGGCAAATATGATGACCCATGAAGTCTATCTGCAATTGGAGACTCCCAATTCTCATCACATTTGTCACTTCATTTGCTTCATCGCTTGCCCCAAAGGGAATGAAGATGGCAAAGCCTTCATGTCCATGCATACTGCAGTTGCAAGAACATGTTCATTGGCAAGGTAAGGAAAAGTCATAAGTACAAAGCATCTGAATTTTGATCACGTGGCCATGGGAATGCCACAAAGGCCGTAAGGGTGAAAAATGGTCATCATTCACTGTTTTCAGTGCCCTTGTAACTTTCAATGGTCATTAAATGAACTCTTGCATGTCAAGAACTACCTGCATTCCAGGGTATCTCTTTAAGTAATTACAATATTTTGAATGTCATCAATCCTATGTTTAGGGGATGAGGTGGCTCAGTGGCTAAGACACTGAGCTTGCCGATCGAAAGGTCGGCAATTCGGCAGTTTGAATCCCTAGTGCTGTGTATCGGGATGAGCTCCTGTTATTTGTCCCAGCTTCTGCCAACCTAGCAGTTTGAAAGCACGTAAAAAATGCAAGTAGAAAAATAGGCACCACCTTTGATGGGAAGGTAACAGTGTTCCGTTCGCCTTTGGCATTTAACATTCCCTCAACACTGTCAAACTATTTACTAAGTTTGCACTACTATTAATCTTCTCATCGTTCCAATCACCCATCTCCTCCCGCTTATGACTGTATGACTGTAACCTTGTTGCTGGTATCCTTAAGATTTATATTGACTGTTTCCTAATATGATTTGATTGCTTATTTGTACCCTATGACTATCATTAAGTGTTGTACCTTATGATTCATGATGAACGTATCTTTTCTTGTATGTACACTGAGAGCCTATGCACCAAGACAAATTCCTTGTGTGTCCAATCACACTTGGCCAATAAAAATTCTATTCTAGTCTAGTCTAGTCTAGTCTAGTCTAGTCTAGTCTAGTCTTTGGCATTTAGTCATGCCAGCCACATGACCAAGGAGACATCTTCGGACAGTGCTGGCTCTTCAGCTTTGAAATGGAGATGAGCACCACCCCCTAGAGTCAGGAACAACTAGCACATATGTGCAAGGGGAACTTTTACCTTTACCTTAATCCTATGTTGCCTTTTTAGCAGCAGCTCATCAAATAAATATAAAATCATCTGATTCAGGTTGATGGGATACTATTTTGCCTGAAGTCTACTGATGTTAATCATCTGCTTGCACTGAATAAGCTGTTCTGGAACTGTATGTCTTTCTATCCAGAGCAGCATCCTCTCCTTTGCACAATAAGGTGTCACTTCTCCCCTTAACATCACGACAGCCAAAACTTCCTACAACGGTGATTCGTCATGCCACCCATGAAATTCTTACTCCTCGGTTATGAAAACGTCTCTCGTTGCAAAACTATCTCCTTGTTTGCCCATGGCGAGACTATGAGGAAATGCTGGGGGCGGATGAGGATCTCAGCAACCTCCAAAATGAAAGACGAATGTAGGTGGAGTAGAAATCAAGTTCAGCGAATGCCGTTTTGAATGTGGTGTATAGAATTTAATTACACTTGAGCCCAATGTAGAGAAAAGAAAGGTTTTACAACGAGGGAAAAGTAAAATTTTAACTGGAGGCTAAAACATATCAAGAACAGATGCAGAAATTGGGTTTGTCTAGTCTACCGAAAAGAAGGACTAGAATAGAATAGAATAGAATAGAATAGAATAGAATAGAATAGAATAGAATAGAATAGAATAGAATAGAATAGAATAGAATAGAATAGAATTCTTTATTGGCCAAGTGTGATTGGACACACAAGGAATTTGTCTTTGGTGCATACGCTCTCAGTGTACATAAAAGAAAAGATACATTCATCAAGAATCATAATGTACACCACTTAATGATAGTCATAGGGAACAAATAAGCAATCAAATCATGTTAGGAAACAGTCAATATAAATCTTAAGGATACCAGCAAAAAAGTTACAATCATACTGTCATAAGTGGGAGGAGATGGGTGATAGGAACGATGAGGAGATTAATAGTAGTGCAGACTTAGTAAATAGTTTGACAGTGTTGAGGGAATAATTTGTTTAGCAGAGTGATGGCTAGAGGGTGACATGATAGCAATGTTCCAATATTTGAGAGGTTGCCGCAAAGTAGAAGAGAGGGTCAACTTATTTCCCAAAGCACCCGAAGGCAAGACAAGAAACAATGGATGGAAACTAATCAAGGAGAGAAGCAACCTGGAATTGAGGAGAAACCCCTTAACAGTGAGGACAATTATCCAGTGGAACAGCTTGACTCCAGAAATTGTGGGTTCTTCATCACTGGAGGCTTTTAAGAGGAGACTGGACAACCACTTGTCTGGAATGGTATAGAGTCTCCTGCTTGTGCAGCGGGTTGGACTAGAAGACCTCCAAGATCCCTTTCCAACTCTGTTATTTTGTTCTGTTCAGTTGTAGCACAGCCGCTGAGTCTGCTTCCTATTTTTACTGCTCTCTGGCTTTTCAAAAGAGAACTTCCACCACCTCCCTGCAACCCAACAGGGTGCAAACAAAAATATTATTCAGGATGTTAGAAAGATCTGTCCTGTAACCTACACTCCCTTCTGTGGGTGCTACTTGTGCCAATTGTAACTTGATGGTACAGTTGCCCCAAAAATGAAGACATTGTTTTAAATCAGCCTTCGGGTGAATGCAAAAAAAAATGTTCAATTAAATTCAGCTCCCCTCATCTGATTTCTATTCATGCATTATAGCCGCGACATGTATAATTCAACTGGGAGTGGCAGTAAAAAGAGAGATGGCTCTATAAATTAAAGCTGTCTCCAAATGCTATTTTTCAAAATGAATCACTAATCAAAATTCATTGCAAAGTTGAAGCTTGGAGAGGGGGGAGAAGCTGCCTGTTCTTTATGAAGCAAAGGACAAGAACAACTCGGGTCCCTTTTAGAGAAAATATTTCTGGGATAAATACAATTATGGGCAATGCTATGAAGATGCAGAGAGTGTTACTTGTTGACAGGGAAGTGAACAAGCAGTTTACAGCTGTTCAGGAGGAGGACTTGGGAGGGGGGAAAATTCTTCTGCCTGGATGTTGAATTCCTAAATGCCAAATATGGACTTAACTGAATGGAGTAGATAGATTGACGATGACATGGATAGTGCAGCCTATTTAGATCACTTCTGAGTTAGTACAGCTGATCAAAACGTTAAATATATCTCATCCAGGATCAAGCGGTAAATAAGCAATAGAAAAATGAAGAGAAGCTTCGGGAACGGGCACAAGGCAGATCAAGATTTTGGGGTTTTGGGGGTATTTTGTTGAATGACTGATTTAGCAACAATCCCAGCGATTGTCACCTTTAGCTTCAAATCAGATTATTGGTGAAGATGATCCTTATGGATTAACCAGGTGCATGGAGATAACAGGTTGGGGCAAAGCCTATGGAGATTCTCCATCATCCATGTCATGGTTGCCCCAAAAGGCAACTGAATTTTCTTAGGGTTTGTTTTTTTTTCCTTGAAAATGTTTTGCTTCTCATCCAAGAAGCTTTAGAACTGGAGTCAGAACTGAAGAAGCATTCTTGGATGAGAGGCGAAGCATTTTCAAGGGGGAAAAAAGATCAAGAAAGTCCAGTTGCCTTTTGGAAAAGCATCTTTGGGACAACAAGTTGGGTCTTTAAGGCCTACAAGTCTGAAATCTCTCACTGAACTAGTCCACAGATAGTTCCACGGTCTTGACGTTGGCATCAAAGGCAACCTCTGGAAGAATGCAAGGTTGAGAAAGCTGGGATATATGAAGATGACATGAAGGTTAAAAAATATGTATTACCCAATGATAAATTTATCCACTCTAACGTCTTTCTGTTTCCAGAGATTTTCACTTGTGCCATCTCAACATCCCTCTCTTAGCATGCTGACAATTTCCTCTGATTCCTTGCTGACTCTGTTCCTATTGTCACTGAAACATTGACCATGCACAGAAAAATGCCATAGAATATTAGTTCATAGGTCCCATTGTTAGCTTCCAGCTCATACTCCAGGGCACTAACTAAACATAGATGGAACAAAACAGCACCAGTTTAGAGATGTTTGCAAGATTGACAGCCAATTCCTGCAAAACCCAGAGTAACTCATATAAACTTTTCTGAGAACACCCTTGAGGTTGAGCTGGTTCTAGTTCTAGCCAATTTGCTTTAAGAAGTATTGCCTTACATCTACAAAACATGACAATCGCTTTGATTCTGAACATGAAAGCAAGTGATAATCTTGTCTTTCTTCCAGTGAACATGGAGTTGATATATCATTAATGTTTTTAATTGTTATCTTATCTCCTGTCTCTCTCAATTGCTTCCAAGAAGAGTGTCACCCAACTAATTTGGGTCTAGCAATCTACCTTGGCCAAACCCAGAAAGGTACTGGGATACCATTGGACCTGATTGGTGCTTGTCTGAGAATGGACCACCTGACCATCAGAAAAGCCCAAGGGTAGATGAGAAAGGAAGTCTCCACTTTCACAAACCAAGGCCATGGCAAGATCCTGACACAGGGCTACCAAAAACTTAGGAGTTTGGCTCTACTCAAAGAATTGTTTACCTTTACAATACATGTAACCAACCCATGGAGCTAATTCTTTTACTCCCTCCCCGTTCCTCTAGGCAGAATGGTCTAGAATTTCATTCTTCTGACGCTTGGCAATGTTCTGATATTTACTATAAACTTACTCGCTGACAGTTTGGACTCGTTTATTCTAATACCCGAGTTCTAAAAAAAACCAAAAACACTTAATTGTTCAATTATCTCTTTTATGCTTAGTTCAAAAGAACTGAATGTACTCATACTAAAGGTGTAGGGAGGGGGGGAGGAATTGCCATGGAGAAACTGCTAAGTCCCCAGCTCCTTCATGTGAAACAGGAAAAGCAGGAAAAATTGCTTCAAAATAATGCCGAGCTGGAGTGCTTTGGACAAGTACCCAAACAGGGTAGGCTCCAGATAAATAAACTGAGTCTCCAGCTAAGTTGTTTTTAAAAAAGTTTAGCAGCTTGCCCTAACATGTTCCTTTCTGGAACTCTTGCAACCAGAAAGGGGGAAATTGGGAGTCTTTGAAAAAGGAATCACACCACTCCAGGACAGGGGTGAAATCTACTTACCTTCCCTACCATTTTGGAAGTGCGCACATGTGCGTCACATGCGATTTTAGATCCTCTGCGCATGTGCAAAGCCTTCTGCACATGTGCAGAGGGTCAAAAACAGGTTACTTCCTGGTTAAAACCAGGAAGTAATGGCGTCCGTGCGGGTGGGTGGAGCCTCATGCTGCTGCTGCTACCTGTTCGCCGAACCACCCGCCGCTGCTACCGGTTCTCCTGAACCGGTGCGAACCGGTAGCATTTCATCCTGCTCCAGGGGTACAGTGGAACTTGGGGAGTATCTCTTGACTTATGTACTGAGACATGAAGTAATCCTCATTTCCAGTCATAACAGAATTACAGAAGAATTAGAAGGGATCTTGAAGGTCTTCTGATCCAACCCCCTGCCCAAGCAAAAGACCTTATACCATTCCAGAGAAATGATTGTCCAATCTCTTCTTAAAAGCCTCCGGTGATGGAGAATCCATAACTTCTGAAGGCAAGCCGTTCCGCTGATTAAGTGTTCTAACTATCAAGACATTTCTCCTTAGTTCTAAGTTGCTTCTCTCCTTGGATTAGTTTCCATCCATTGTTTCTTGTCTTGCCTTCAGGTGCTTTGGAGACTAGGCTGAGTCCCTCTTCCTTGTGGCAACCCCTCACATATTGGAACACTGCTATCATGTCAGCGTGCTAAGGAGTCATGTTCACTTCATTGATACATTATTATTTTTTTTGCAATAATATAGGGGTCCTTGCCTTTTTCCAAAGTCCCATCCCCAGCTTCCCAGTTTTGTTACAGAACCTGGATTTCCTGGTACACGTATGGACTTATGAGCACAATTACAAGGAGCCTGAGTGGCGTAGCAGGCTAATGCCTCCTATTAAGGCAGCATTTAACATCCAGCTGCCTGCAATTACTGCGAGTTCTAATCTCACTAGGCTCAAGGTTGACTCAGGCTTCCATCCTTTCTAAGGTGGGTAAAATGAGGACCCGGTTTGTGGGGGCAATAAGCTGACTTTGTATAAAATATACAAAAGTATGAAGGCTATTGCTTAACACATTGTAAGCCGCCCTGAGTCTCCAGAGAAGGGCGGCACATAAATATAAATAAATAAAATAAATAAATAAATTAAATAAATAAATAATTAGGATTGGAATTTCCATTGGAAGTCAGTGTGTCCATAAGGTGAGTCATTAACTCAAGCTTTACAGTGATCATTCAGGAAATTACCATGGTTGTTAAGCACAACACATTATTGTTAAGTGAATCCACCTCTCCAATTGATTTTGCTTGTTGGAAGCTGTGTGCAAATCACAGTCATGTGATTATAAGATGCCGTAACTGTCAAAGATACAAGCCAGTTGCCAAGTACCAGAATTGCAATCATGTGACTGCAGGGAGGGTGCAACAGTCATATCTTCAAGGCTATAAGGTACTTTTTTCCAAGGCCATCATAACTTCAAATCACCATTAAATGAATTATTGTAAGTCAAGAACTCCCTGAAGTCTCATTCAAACACTAACAAGGTATGAGTTTTCCAAATTCTATGAAGATTTTTGTGCTACTGGCTTGGCTGGTTCCTCATGTTAAGCTTTGGAAGAAAGACCCCAGACCAGATCAGGCTCACATGATGTTGGGAAGAACAGTTGCGCTTTGCAGAGGTAACCTTACAAAACCTGACTCAGGCTCATTCTTCTTGGAAAGCAGAGGCAGGGCAGTAGGTAGAAGCACCTCTTTCTCCTTCTGTCCTGACCACTTTTTACAGAGACACGATTGAGAGCTTTTTAACAAAGTGCATCACTGTTTGGTTTGGTGGCAGCATTGCCTCAGATAGAAAGTCCATACAGAGAGTGGTAAGGGCAGCCGAGAAGATTATAGAAAGCTTGCTTCCCTTTATTCAGGATACTGCTTATAAGGTCAAAGCATTGTTAGAGACCCCACAACACCCACTTTACGGTCTGTTTCTGTTGCTCCCCTCTTGGAGGAGGTTTCGAAGTATTTCTAGCAGGATTTCCAGATTCTGTAACAGCTTTGATCCCTAGGCCATCCGTCTGGTAAACTCGCAAGATTCATTTGTCTTGCCATGTACATGTATACATCTGAACTAGACTGTGTTGTTTCCTCTGTGTCATATAATAAATGTGGGTATATGCATAATTTTTTGTTTGTTTGTTTGTTTGTTTGTCATGTGTATGTAGTTGGAGGGGATGACCCTTTGAGCATTGTATGCCAGGAAATTTCATTTTAATGTATGCCGATTAATGTACGTTACAATAAAATTATTCTAAGTTCCAAGGGTAATAATAAGGCTTATCTCTGAAAATAGATAAACATAAACACTGATGCCAGCTCTTTTGGCTATTAGAACTCCATAACCAGCCTCACCTTCCATATTGGTCTCAGTCATCTCCCTGTAGTCAGATAGGCAAATAATCAAGTCCTTCTCAGCCGAAACATAGAACACGGAATAAACACCTTGGGTGTCCCTGCCCTTGGAATGGGACAACTTGCTGTAACAACTCACCATGACCAGCCTACCATGGCCAACTCACCGTGTGTTCTGACCCAGTCTTAGCAGAAGCAAGAAACAAACTCCTTGTCACAAAAAAAACCCTCTTTATTTACCTCTTGTGAATTAGTGGCATTCACCCACTGAAAAGTCCAGGCAAGAGTCCTTCAAGGAGTTAACAGCAGTAACAGACCTTATCAGCGATAATTGCAAGGCCTTGAGTCCCCATCCCAATGGCTGCAAATTAAGTACGCAAATTAAATGAGCAAAATCTTCAGAATACGAACTGTTGTCTCCTACAACAACCACTCCCATTTCCTGCTATTTATTCCCCAGCCAGGGAGGGGCCATTCAGCAGCCACATGTGCTTTGCTTCCCGAGTTGACTCCTTGTCCTCCGTTGTTCACCTTTCCTAACTGCTCTGTTCATATGTGCATTTGGAACAGGCCCCAGCTGTTCCTCCTCCTCACTCATATCAGCCTCCAAAGGCAGCTGCCTCTCCGGTGGCTGGGAAATGCCGGACATCCCTGGCTCTATCTCTGTGTCCGATGTCTGCTGGCATCCATCAAAGCCTTCCCCGGACTCCAGAACTGGCCCAAGTTCCTGCCCAACCTCCTCATCATCCGAATCTGCCACCAACTCTGCTGGCAGCTGGTGGGCCACAACTCAGGCAACTCACCATAGCCAACTCACTATGGAATAACTTGCCCTGGAACAATTCAATTTAATGATTTAAAATAATTTAAACACTAAATTTTTGTCATTCACCTTTCATTTGGTTCCTTCTTTTGCATCCTTTCTTTCATGATTTTATTCCACCATTTTTTTATATACCATATTTTTCGGAGTATAAAACACTCCGAACTATAAGACGCACCTACCTTTTTTGGTGAGGAAAACAAGAAAAAGAAATCTGCCTTTGCCTCCCAGCAATTTTGCCTCATTGCAGCAAACAGGAAACAGCCTGCTTTACTTTCATTTTCATTTTCAGCATAGCTTGATTAGCACATGAAAAAAAAAATCTGCTCCCAGCAATTTACCTCCTTGCAGCAAGCAGCAGAGGCCCGCGCAAAACAGCTGAAAGTCGGGAGGCCAATCCAACAGACAATCAACTTGTACTAATTAGGCTATGCTGAAGCTGAAATGGGCTGATTTTTCTTGCTGCTTGCTGCAAGGAGGTAAATTGCTGGGAGGCAGAGGCCATAGGGTGGGGGCCAGTGGGTGGGCGGGGCTACACTCAGTGTATAAGATGCACTAAATTTTCACCCCTTTGGTGGTGGGGGGGGAAGGTGCATCTTATACTCCGAAAAATATGGTATATATTTGTGTAACTCTTGTCCCGTGGCAAGTTGGCCCACAGTTTTTTTTTTTATTTTTTATTTTTTTTTTATTTTTATTTTATCCTGATCATTCTCCTTGATAGGGCTTCCTCCTTCCTCGCCTGCTCTCTCCTGAAAGCGCATTCAAACATGCAAGTTTGCAACAGTGTTTTCGGGAGGGGGAGGGGAGAGTCCTCGGGCAGCCTCTCCCAACTGCATGTCCTCCAGAAGGATTAACCTTCGCTGCGGTCCCAAGAGTTGTGAATGAGGAAAGGCTGTTGTTCCTGTCACATTTGCAACTGTTGATTTAGGAACATTTAATAATACACAGGAACTATTCTTGGGTGACAAAAGCAAAGCCATTATAGATTACCTGCCACAATACCAGGAAACAAAGAGTAAAGGATTACCGAAGAATGTCTTTCTCCTCTTTTGCTGTTATATATCAGTCTCTGTGTATTGCATCGGCCTGCAAAGACCTACAAGCTTTATTATTTTAGCTGTCATCTTTTTAAAAAAATCTTTTATCATTTAGTGCTTTTTTTTTTTCTTTATGTTAGAGCCTCATGATTCATTCTTGCTTGGCTACCACACAGTTTTCCACCCACATAGAAAAACATGCCAAACCTCTGAGGCTTTGCAATATTCTTTTGTAGCATAGCTTTTATCAGGCAATCAAGTCAATATTAATGTAATTTTTTTTTCTTAACGCAAAAAGCAGGCTTAGCTGCCAAAGGCACACAACAGCTCACTGGGTGATAAAATAAAGCATCAATAGATAGTTTCCCCCTCTAAAAATTCAGTTGAGATATTCTCTCAAAGAAATGTGGGTTTAATTTGTTCATGTTAATGTGGACTGAGCTAAATGGAGACGTTCGGAAGGGTTTCAGCCTAAGGATCCAGTCTTAAAATGCACTTATTAATGTGAAAATTCCATCAGATACAGAGGTAGTGTCAGCCGGTTCGGGTAGTATCAGCCGGTTTGGCATATCAGAGGTAGTATCAGCCAGTATCAGAGGTAGTATCAGCCGCTTCGGACCGGTTCGGGCAAATCGGTAATGGCCACCTGGGTACAATCCCATCCTATATTGCTGTTTTTTGATGTCGCACACATGTGTGGATGGTGCATGTGAGCGAATTGCCATGTTGTTTGATGTCACATGCATGTGTGGATGGCATGTGTGTGCGAATTGCAGTGTTTTGTGATGCTGCACATATGCGCAAATGGTGCACATACACATTTCCGGTGCTGGGCGAATTGGTTGCTACAGTATATGAAGCCCACCTCTGATCAGATGTCATGAGAATGATGCATAAACAAGCCGAATTGTACCCAGACTTTTTGTTGGGACGATAATTCTCAAACTATAAAGGAGCAGAACGAAGAGGAGCTCAACCTATACTCTTAACGCACCTGAGGGCAGGACAAGAAGCAATGGATGGAAACTAATCAAGGAGAGAAGCAATTTAGAACTAAGGAGAAATTTTCTGACACTTAGAACAATTAATCAGTGGAACGACTTGCCTCTAGAAGTTGTTGATGCTCCAACACCGGAGCATCAACATAATTGGACAACTATTTGTCTGAAATTGTATAGGGTCTTCTGCTTGAGTAGGGGGTTGGACTAGAACAGTGATGGCTAACCTTTTTGCCATCGCGTGCCAAAAGCAGGGGGAGCGCGGTGGGGTCACATGCAAGCGTGCCCACATCCATAATTCTATGCGCCCCGCACCCTCGTGCTCCTCCCCTTTTGGCATGTGATGGCACGGTGGGCACGGTAGGGCCATGTTTTGCTCTCCCAGGCTCCAGAGCCTTTCTAGGAGCCTGGGGAGGGCAAAAACAACCTTCCCCAACCCCCTAGAGGTCCTCCGGAGGCCGGAAACAGTGTGTTTCCTGACTTCTAGTAGACCCAGAAGGCCTGAAAATCACCTGGCTGGCACACGCATGCATGCTGGAGCTGAGCTCGTGTGCCCACCGATATGGCTCCGTGTGCCACCTGTGGCACCCGTGCCATAGGTTCGCCATCACGGGACTAGAAGATCCCCAAGGTCCTTTCAAATCTGTTATTCTGTTTTGGAATAAAGGACTATTAGTTAGGGCAGGAAGGGACTCTTACTTTAGTTAGATTTGAACTGCAAAGCATGAAAAGTCCTCCTTGCATTTCATATCTTTCCATTTTTGGTAAAACCAGGAAGCCTTAGGGGAGACTTTCTCTGCCCCGTTGTTCAAAGGAGCCTGTCCCACTGCTCCCCCCCCCCACTTTCTTTTTGCCACAGGAAAACCATTGAGAAGAACTCCAAGATGGAGAACTATGGTGTGAATTGTGACTAGTGGTGTTATGACTATCCAGGAAAGGCTACCAGATGTCTATCAAGGATACTTGTCTGACATTCTTCTACTGAGTAGCGGTGGACCCAGAAAGTGGTATTCAGCCGGTTCAGACTGGTTCGGGCAAACTGGTAGTGGAAATCACAGGCAGGCCCACCTGCCCCAGCTCTATGCCGTCCTACTTAGGCATGTTTTTGAGGCCGAGCACATGCAGGGAAGGTGTGCGCTCAAGCAAAGTACATGTGTGGAAGGCTGTGCACATGCACGGAAGTGGCACATGCGAGCGATGCGAGTGTGCACGCGTGTGCCAGTGGTGGATTGCTCCCGGTTTGGCCCAGTTCAGCCGAGCTGGTAGCGGTTGACGATGTGACGTCACCAAACCGGTTCTCTGTGACTGGGAGCTGGGAGCTACCTTTATTTCTTGGTTTTTAGCCCAGCTTATAGTCGTGGCAGAATGGATTGCCGCACCTCAGCTGGCTAGAAACCTAATGCGCTTGCACGGACCACAAGTTTGCCACGTGTGCGAGCGAAGCAAGTTGATGACAGTGAATTAGCCATGGCGAATTGTCCTAGATCCTAATCCAAAGAGCTGCGCGAAGAGAACCGATAGTAACACCGGTTGGAACCTACCACCGTCGCGCGCACTCATATTTGCGAACCGGAAGGGAAAGTTAGTGAATATCACTCCTAGGTGGACCCTTTCCACTCTTATGGTTCTATGATGGAAGGAGTATATGGAAGCACTACACAGAAGGATGCCAACATCCAAGATACCTTAAAATGTATTCTTTGTAAGAACCTCCTAATAATAAAGATAAAGTTCAATCAGCACGCTGATCGTTACCAAGTCAGAAGGCTAAACAAACCTATGGAATACCCATCAAGGTTATTCATCAAGCTGTGCCAGCAAATCTGGAGAATGATACAAGGGCCAATCAAATGGAAGCGGTCAATCTACATTCCAACACCAAAAAAGGAGATTTTAACAGATTGTACAAACTGCCCTACAATATCCTTAATTTCACATGCTAGGGAAGTAATGCTGGGGATGGTGGAATTATAGCCCTACATGGAAAAAGAGATGCCAGATGTTCAAGTTGGCTTCTGAAAAGGTTGAGGGACATGAAACATTATTGTTGATGTACACTGGATAATTAAGAAAGCCAAAGAATATCAAAAAGAAGTCAGTATGTGTGCTTAATCCATTATAGAAAAGCCTTTGATTACGTTGATCACTTCAAGCTGTGGAACGTGCTTAGAAAAATGGAAGACCCAGAACATCTCATTGTCCTCTTGAGGAACTTATATACAGGTCAGAAAGTCATAGAACATGGTGGAACAGACTGGCTCTAGGTTGACAAAAGAGTGTAGCAAGTCTGTATACTCTCCCCTTATTTATTTAACCTACAGTATGTGCTGACTATATATTAAGGGAAGCTGGATTGGAAGAAGATAAGAGTGGTTTCAAAATCAGAGTAAGAAATCCAATAATCTATGCCAGGGGTCAGCAACTCGTGGCTCTGGAGCCACATGTGGCTCTTTCATCCCTCTGCTGCAGCTCTTTGTCACCACAGCTCCACAATTGATAGGGCTTTCGATTAGGACACATAGAGGAAAAAGGACACCGCACTAGGAGGAGACTCTATGGTGGGGGAACCAGACTTCTGGTCGGCATAGGAAAAAGGATGCCACGCTAGGAGGAGTCTCTATGGTGGGGGAACCGGACTTCCGGTCAGCTCCAGAATTGAACGGGTGGCTTCCGGTTAGGAACTTTGTGGCTCTTTGAGTGTTTAAGGTTGCCGACCCCTGATCTATGCTATGTTGATGACACTGTCCTGAAAGCCAAAAATGAAAGAGATCTGGAAGCTCTCGTGCTAAAAGTCAAAGAGCATAGCGGGGGGGGGGGGGAATGGGACTAAAATTAAGGAGACCAGACTAATGACAGCAAGTAGAACAACTAGCCTTTGAACTGACAATGAAGATTATGTAGTGATGGATGACTTTTGCCTTTCAGGATTAGCCATCAACAGCCAAGAAACAAGCAGTCAAGAAATGTGCCACAAACTTGCACTTGGTAGAGCAGCCAAGAAGTCCTTGGAAAATATATCCATACATTGTGATGTGTCTGCGCCTACAAAAATCAGAATTGTGCAAACCATGGTATTCCCTATAACATTTTACGGAAGCAAACGTTGGACTTTAAAGAATCAGGGTAAGAAGATTGTTGATGCTTTTGAACATTGTTGTTGCAGAAGACTCCTGAGAATATTGTGGACAGCCAAGAAAAGAAACCAATGGATTATCAAGCAAATCAATTCTCACATGATGCACAATGTACAAATGACCAGGATCAAATTATCCTGCTTTAGACACATTATGTGAAGACCTAGCTCTTTGGATTAGGATCTAGCACAACTCACCATGGCTAATTCACCGTCATCAACTTGCTCCTGCCAACTCACTGCAGGATAATTTACCACGAGATAACTCAATGCGAGATAACTGTACTGTAGACCTGTTCCTCCTTTAATATTCTATTAATAGAATTAATAGAATTAATACTATTATTATTAATACAATCCTAATAAATCTAATAAAACTAAGAAAGGAGGAAGCAGCAGGCAGAAGCTCTAATAATATTAATTCTGAAATGTAAAACAATTGCGCAACTTGCTAGGGGGAAATGGTTACCTAAATCCACCTTTCCACGTATCTGAGAAGTAATGATGTAGGGGGGAAACTTGCTAGGGGGAAATCCACCTTTCCACGTATCTGAGCAGTAATGATGTAGGGGGTGACCAGGCTGAGCCTGATGGCGTAGTCAAATGCATCATAAGTCATGAGTTCATGCATGCCCACAAGAGATCTAAGTCCAGCCCACCTTGAATGCAGGGGTGAAATCCAGGAGGTTCTAACAGGTTCTGGAGAACCGGTAGCGGAAATTTTGAGTAGTTCAGAGAACTGGCAAATACCAGCTCTGGCTCGCCCCAGAGTGGGGTGGGAAAGGAGATTTTGCAGTATCCTTCCCCTGGAGTGGGGTGGAAATGGAGATTTTGTAATATCCTTCCCCTGCCATGCCCACCAAGCCACGCCCACAGAACTGGTAGGGAAAAATTTTGGATTTCACCCCTGCTTGAATGCCTTTTTATTCCCACTCTTTTCCCTTGACTGTTAGTAGGTCAGATTCTTGTACAGAACTTAAGCTTGCAATAAATCTTTATACTCATTTGAACTGCCTGAATCCCCTGATTTCCCTGGCACTTGACAATCAATATGTGCGCATTTGTTTACCTACAGAGAAAGAAATAGTGTTTGGAAAAAATATTTCCCCAAGGAAAAAAAAACTTGCTGTTCGGTATACCCTTAGGTTAAATGAATCACAGCAGCAGGTGCATTCTGGAAACATGACTGGTTTATAATAAATATAACAAATATAAAGTATGTCTAGCCATGATGATAAATTCAGCAAAGTAACCAAGGTAGGACATCTGCAGCATAAGGGAGCTAGAAATGGAGCAACGGTTGTTCAGGCAAAAGGCAGCCCCGAACACACTGGGGCAACCAAACCAAAGAACACACCATATATGGAGAGAACTTAAGAGCTGTGGTGGCGCAGTGGTTAGAATGCAGTACTGCACGCTACTTCTGCTGACTGCCAACTGCCAGCAGTTCAGCAGTTTGATTCTCACCGGCTCAAACCTTTCATCCTTCTGATAAAGTCGGTAAAATAAGGACCCAGATTGTTGGGGGGCAATATGCTGACTCTGTAAACTGCTTAGAGAGGGCTGTAAAGCACCGTGGAATGGGATATAAGTCTAAGTGCTATGGCTATCTGTTGGGATCAGAGAAATCCCAGCAATCTAGGAATGTAAATCAGAAAGGTGCCCTCTATCACTGTTGGCCAACACCAAGCTATCACTGTTGGTCTTACTTCATTCCCTAATGTTATGGGTTTTTTGGACGATCCACAAAGCTTGCTCTCTGCCTAAAGATACTCCCTTCGCTTCAGTCTAGCCCCGTGAATGGCGAACCTATGGCACGCGTGCCAGAGGTGGCACGCAGAGCCCTCTCTGTGGGCACACGCACCATCGCCAGCTGCTCTTCTGGTTTTCAATACACACTGGCCAGCTGGTCTTTGTGGGTGTCGGAGCACCTGAAGACGTCCCAAAAAATGGCCAAAAGTGGCCTGAAAAATTCCCTGAAACCTGCCCCAAAAATGGCTTGTAATTGGCCAGAAAAATGGCCTGAAACCTGCCCCCCAAATGCCCCCCAAAATGGCCAAAATGCCCCCAAAACAGGCATGCGTGCACCGACCAGTTGGTTTTCAGGTTTCCGGTGCTCTGGCGTGCGCGAAGACCAGCTGGGGCACACCAGCCAGCTGGTCTTTATGTTTCTGGCACTCTGGTGCACGCACATGCATGCATGTTCCGGTTTGGGCACTCAGTGCCGAAAAGGTTCGTCATCATTGGTCTAGCCAAAATGTCCCTTGCCTGGCTGGAATTCTTGGTCCTGAGCTTTGAAAGGTTGACTATTTGTACAGTAGCCAAAGCTTAATTGCTTTACAGCAATTTGTAGTGAACGCCCCACCCTGATACCAATGATTAGTTTTCTCACTCATGACATAACCTTCCTTGGGTGACGTTCCTTTGGAAGT
This sequence comes from Ptyas mucosa, assembly GCA_012654045.1. NCBI lineage: Eukaryota > Metazoa > Chordata > Lepidosauria > Squamata > Colubridae > Ptyas > Ptyas mucosa. The sequence goes on along the minus strand of WNWU01000063.1, from coordinate 7,112,204 downwards.
TCTGCCAAATCTATTTTAAGATATATATATCTTATATCTTAGGCATATATATTCATGAATATTTCTCATGAACACTTGCCACCCAGTGGGTCATCAGGAAAGCCCCCACAAAGCAAGAGTCCTTTTAGTAGGCCACTTCCTTTGTGCACAGAGAAATAGGTGGACTGAAACCAGGACTCTTCACGCATCGGAAAGGTGCACTCGGAAGGATTGCTGAAGTAGTGATTGGGTTGATGAGATTTGTCAAAATGATACCATGTTCTCTCTGAGAGCAGCGTAATTGCCAAAGCTAAGGTGGGAAAGGCTTGCAGGAACCAACTTGTACTGGTCTCTCTGGATGAGGAACGTTTCCAGTTCTCATGCTTATGTCACCGATTCTTATCTCTCAGGGAGTAAACACCGCTATTTTGTACTTCTCCAAATACTCAGGATTCCATCTTATGGCCACAGGAGTGGGTCCAGCTTCTGGAACCTGATCTCAGACAGGATCGTACAGTTGTGGACCCATCAAGGCATAAATAAACAAAGCTCAAAGTCTACCAAGCAGTACCCTGATGTGTGCCAGTGAGACGTGGACTGCATACAGGAGGTACGCCAGGCAATTGAACCACTTCCACATGACCTGCCTCCATAGAATTCTGAGGATCCGGTGCAGGGGTATAATCCAGCAGGTTCTGACAGGTTCTGGAGAACCGGTAGCAGAAATTTTGAGCAGTTTGGAGAACCGGTAGTGGAAATTTTGAGTAGTTCAGAGAACCGGCAAATACCACCTCTGACTGGCCCCACCCCCATCTATTCTCTGCCTCCTGAGTCCCAGCTGCTCAGGAGGAAATGGGGATTTTGCAGTAACCTTCTCCTGGAGTGGGTGGGAATGGAGATTGTACAGTAACCTTCCCCTGCTACACCCACCAAGCCACACCCACCAAGCCATACCACGTCACCAAGCTACAGAACCGGTAGTAAAAAAAATTTGGATTTCACCACTGATCCAGTGGCAGGACAAGGTGCAGACACAGAAGTCCTCTCCAGAGCAGGCCTGCCATCAGCTCACACCCTGCTGATGAAAGCCCAGACACGTTGGGCAGGCCATGTTGCAAAGATGCCAGACCGTCACATCCCCAAACAGCTCCTCTATGGTGAACTGTCTCAAGGAAAGTGATCACAAGAGGGACAAAGGAAACAATACAAAGACACGTTGAAAGCCTCCTTCAAGTCCCTGGATATCGACACCACCTCCTGGGAAACCCTGGCACAAGATTGATTGACATGGCGCATGCTGATCCACCAAGGCTGCCAGACATCTGAGGACAGAAGAACAATCGTAGCACAAGAGAAACGAGCACTCCGCAAAGCCAGAGCTGCAAATGCTGCAACTATGGTGCCCACACATGTCTGCCCGACATGTGGCAGAACATTTCATGCCCATGTAGCAGAAGTGGGTTTCAGCAGGTTCTGACCAGTTCTGGAGAACCGGTAGTGGAAATTTTGAGTAGTTTGGAGAACCAGTAGTAAAAATTCTGACTGGCCCCACCCCCATCTATTCTCTGCCTCCCAAGTCCCAGCTGATCGGGAGGAAATGGGGATTTTGCAGTATCCTTCCCCTGGATTGGGGAGGAAATGGAGATTTTACAGTATCCTTCCCCTGCCACACCCACCAAGCCACACTCACCAAGCCATGCCATGCCTACCAAGCCACACCCACAGAACCGGTAGTAAAAAAATTTGAAACCCACCACTGCCATATAGATGGCCACCAGCCACTTGCAGACACATCATGGACAGCCCATAATCTCTTAGATGTCAAGGTCCTTTTCGAACCCGATGGATGAACATCATCCAATAAGAAACAAAGCCACTAAGATAACTTCATCTCATTAATGGAGACCCTTTAATTAAATACCCATAGCAATATCAGTAACAGTAATCGAAGCTAACTTGCTAAAAAAACCTTTTTTTAAAAAAAAGGAATATAATCAACACATAGTTTTTTAAAGCTAAGGTATGGCATTTAAATAATCCACCGAAACCATTTGACTCAAAAGAGCATTACTTCTCTTTTTTTCCTCTCTATGCTCATCAAAGTCCAAGATTTTTCAACATCTGTTCTTTGGTGGGAGTAATGTTGGAACATAGAAAATTGTGAATTGTTTTCAGAAGTTTTATTGCAGCCTACTTAAAAGGGGAACATAATAAACGTGTGGCACAAAGTAGTCAAATATCTAACTACTTTTGAAGTTTTTACAACTTTAGAAGGTTAACTTTCTGCTAATTGAGTAACTTTTCTGAAGCTATAAATGTCTAATATGTAAAGAAAACTGAATAGCCTGAATACATGATTATCCAAAAATCAGTTATGGTACATAAATCACTATTGCGGTATTGTCAAAAACATTTAAAGTACATTTAATGCTTCCATTAAGATTGGAAAATCAGTGGGTACTCTAATCTCCTCTCCAGACTGAGAATTAAACTTAGTTTGGATAGAGATGGGGAAAACTTCAAACGCTCACAATATTTCTTCCTTTTCAAGTAAACATTCTATCATTATACGAGTCCAAAAGAAAACCTTATGTAATCTGATATATAAGCATGGAATTTTCCAGAATCATCTGCTGCATCACATTGATCATTTCACAATCACAAGAACTCTTGCACTTCCATGGAATAGGATATGGATGTTTCTTTCACACTCTGTAATGAAGCAAGTCATTGATCTGTGGACTATCGCATGAAGAAAGAACGGGAACATCTCAAGCACCACAAAGTAATTTTTAGTGTAAGTTTTAAGGCATTTTGGCCACCATCACTTCATAAAATAAGTTAGAAAAAGACTAAGGCAGGAGAGGAGAGAAGGAGGAGGAGGGGGAGGAGGAGAAGGAGGAGGAGGAGGAGAATTAAAATATTGGTTCTGAACCTTCTCACATTCCCATATTTTCTTCGGTCTCTTATGCTTATCTTCTGGTTTGTCATCTTGCAAGCTTGCAAAAGCCATATGTAAACCAGTGGTGGGTTACTCCCGGTTCGCACCGGTTTGCACCGGTAATAAAAATTTGTAGTAGTTCGGAGAACCAGTAATAACATTGGCTGGCCACGCCCCCGAACCAGTCCCTGGCCCGGTCGCCACTCACTTACCCCACTCACCTCATCAGAGGTTGTTGGTTTTTTTTACTTTTAAAAGCATTTTTTCTACAACCTCTTCGGCCGAAAAAATGCTTTTAAAAGTAATTTTAAAAAAGCCTCTGATGATTGCGCGGCTTAGCTGGGATCGTCAGAGGCTTTTAAAAGTATTTTTTCTACAACCTCTTCAGCCGAAGAGGCTGTAGGAAAAAAAAAATGCCTTTAAAAGCCTCTGGCGATCCCAGCTGAGTTGCCTGATCATCAGAGGCTTCTAAAAGCATTTTTTTCTGCAACCTCTTAAGGTTGTAGAAAAAATGCTTTTAAAAGAAAAAAAATTTTGGCCACGCCCACCCAGTCACATTACCCCCATTACCAAGCCACGCCCACAAAATAAGCCACGCCCACAGAACTAGTAGTAGAAAATTTTAGAACCCACTCCTGATGTAAACATTTCAAAGATGTCGATTAATAAGTATAACCATTGTATGTCGGCCTTCTTTTTTCCAAGAAGTTTCCCATTTTACCCTTACAACAATTTAACAAGGAATTAAGTTGGCTGAGATCAATCGAATGACGCAAGAAGCAATTTTCCCGTCTTCAAAAAAGAAAAAGAAGGAAGCATCAGAGCCTTGCAAACCATTTTTGTCCGAAGCATCAGAAAGAAGAACCAGGCTAGGAAGCTTCTCTGTTTTCCTACATTTACCTTTTTTCAACGTGGTCTTAAAATGAAAGGGCTAGACACCCGAGAGGAACACAATTCTTTGGCTGCCTGAAGAAGACAACTATTGAAAGCCAGACTTTCAATGGAATTGCGGATAGCTGTTTGACCTTCTGAGAGGAACACACATACACACATACTCACACACACAACGTTTGCATACATCAAAGACTCAGGAACGAAAAAGAAGCGAAGGATGTTGTAAGAGAACTTGGTTTGCAGGCTGGATTGTGAATACTATGACTCATTTGTAGACATACATGTGGAGAAGAGGGAAGGAAAGTTCATTCACAGAGCTGGTTTTGAGAAGGGCAAACATGTTAGCTGCCTTATCATTTCCTAGTTTGTCTACTCTTGTTAGATAATGGCCTGAACCGATAAGAAAGGTGTGATAAATGAGAATTATATGTGAATGGCCAGAGCCCGATAAAAACTAGCTCCTTACCTTGAAACAATCAAGTGGTCCTCACCACCAGGACAGAAACTGGTTCAAAAGGCCTTAGATTCTTAATTGTCCATACACACCCTTCATACAACTTAGTGGGATTCCAGGAATTAATCTTGGCATCCCATTATGCCATTCAAAGGGCCCACCTGACCTGCCCTAATATGTCTGTCCTGCTTTTCAGAGATTAGCCAATGTTGGTTAGATGCTATCATTGCTGCGGTAGTGATTGATTATGAACATGTGTATTAAAACAGAGTAGACTGGAGTGGAGTGAAGTGGAGTGGAATAGAATGGAATAGGGTAGAGCAGAGCAGAGCAGAGCAGAGCAGAGCAGAGCAGAACAGAACAGAACAGAACAGAACAGAACAGAACAGAACAGAACAGAACAGAACAGAATAGAATAGAATTCTTTATTGGTCAAGTGTGATTGGACACACAAGGAATTTGTCTTCAGTGCATAAGCTCTAAGTGTACATAAAAGCTGTAAGTGATAAATCATGATCATAGTCATCATAAAAATACATTCATCATAAATCATAAGATACAACACTTAGTGATAAAAAAGAAGGAAGGAAGGAGGGAGGGAGGGAGGGAGGGAAGGAAAATAGGGGAGGGAGGGAGGAAGGGAGGAAAATAGGGAAGGAAGGAAGAAGGAAGGAAGGAAGGAAGGAAGGAAGGAAGGAAGGAAGGAAGGAA
>WNWU01000063.1:7093947-7107215 GCA_012654045.1 Ptyas mucosa | reverse complement strand
GAAGGAAGGAAGGAAGGAAGGAAGGAAGGAAGGAAGGAAGGAAGGAAGGAAGGAAGGAAGGGGATTTTGCGGTGAAGTATCATGCAACCGAGTTAGGCAAGATCAAATTTGCATCCAACTGGTCCTGGCAAAGCTGGCCACCAGCTAAGAGAAAGTGCCTCCCCTCCATGTCTTCTTAAGAGGACCATCTTATCCATTGGGTAGAATGTGCTTCTGTGGACATAACAATGCACTCCGCCCATCCCTTAAATCCTTTCCCCTGATCGCATCCGAGCCCAGTGCAGAAAATAGGATCCCATCTGATCATTTTCCAAGAGCACGTTGTATTTCAGATGAGGCCCCTTCTCATTCATTCTCACATCTTAGATCTGCTTTAGACATTTCTTCAAGAAGAAGACATTAAACTGGTTGGGCTCTTTTCAAACTAGGAAATACTTTGAAAGTTGTGTTTCAGGAGCTGTTGGCCTGAGGACTAAACCTACATAGCACACCAAGATTTTCAAAATGTTGGCTTGATGGTGAGCAAAACGCTTCATCCGGCAATTCCCCCTTGAATTCACAAAGTATTAACTTCGATACCACTCTGGGTAGAATGAGGGCAATAAAAAAAAGACCCAATCCTAAAATTAAACTACAATCCTAGCCATATTCACAAACTGGAAGCGCCTTTGAGGCCGACTAGCCTCTCTTAGGAGTAAACCTGCAACGAATTGATCTACAGGACTCATAATATTTGTACAGGTTTTTATTATCATAGACTTTATTAAAGAATGTTGTTACAAAACAGTACATCTCATAACATAAAATGATCCCTATAAAAACACCGAATAAATAATGTGTTTGTGTCTTGAATTCTTCATTCTGTGACTTGCTGCTCTTTTCATCCTTTCCAAAATATCAGGCACAAAGCATATTCTAGGAACACGCCTAAAAAGTAACCAAGAGCTGGGATAAGTTGCTTTGAACTCCTGGTATGCTTTTAGTTGAGTGAAGGATCCTTTGAAGGCCTATAAACATTTCCTTGTCCTCTGCAGCCTCCAAAGACAAATTGTGTCAGCTTTTGGGCAAATGTGAAGATAGAGACCATGTGAGACAGGAACAGTGTTAATAGCACATTCTGACTTATCTCATTTGCCAGCAAATCGGGGATTAATGTTCATCATTCTTTTTTCTCTTGTCCTTCAACCTTCATTCCCCCTACTTAAATCAGTGTAAAATAAAGTTAAAGGTTTCTGCTGTCCAGTCATTTCCAACTGTGCTCATCTCCATTTCTTAGCCAACTGAGCCAGCATTGTCCAAAGAGACTTCCATGATCATATGGCTGACATGGCTACCGTATTTTTCAGAGTATAAAACGCATCGAACTATAAGACTCACCTACCTTTTTTGGTGAGGAAAAGAAAAAGAAAAAGAAATCTGCCTCTGCCTCGCAGCAATTTTGCCTCGTTGCAGCAAACAGCAAACAGCCTGCTTTACTTTCATTTTTGTTTTCAGCATAGCTTGATTAGCACAAGGGGAAGAAAAATTTAGGTGTGTCTTATACACTAAATGTAGCCCCGCCTACCCACTGCCCCCCCCCTTTGGCCTCTGCCTTCCAGCAACTTACCTCCTTGCAGCAAGCAGCAGAGGCCTGCGCAAAACAGCTGAGTGCAAAACAGCTGAGAGTCGGGAGGCCGATCCAATCAACTTGTGCTAATTAGGCTGTGCTGAAGCTGAAAGGAGCTGTTTCTTCTTGCTGTTTGCTGCAAGGAGGTAACTGCTGGACGGCAAAGGCCAAAGGGTGGGGGCCAGTGGGTGGGCGGGGCTACATTCGGTGTATAAGATGCACCTAAATTTTCACCCCCTTTTGGGGGGGGAAGGTGCGTCTTATACTCCAAAAAATACGGTATATGCTGAGGCACATGGAATGCTGTTATCTTCCCACCAAAGTGGTGCCTCTTTGTCTACTTGCATTTGCTTGCTTTTGAACTGTTAGATGGGTAGGAGTTGGGACAGGAATGGCAGCTCATTACATGACTCTCAGGTCTTGAACCCCGACTGTCAGCTTTCCAACTGACAAGCCCAGCATCTTTAACTGTGCACCCCTCAGTGTAAAATAGGGGACCCATATTCATTTTTTCCAACTTTTTTTCATCCTCTTGCTCTCTTCTTTGTCATTTATGGGCAAGAGTGCAGGGAATGGGACAAGTTGCCATAGTTGACTCGCCACGGCCAACTCGCCACAGTCAACTTGCAGCAGCCGAACTCATCACGGCCAACTTGCCGCAAGACAACTCATTGCAAGACCATTTAACAATTCTATTTAATTATTTAAAATAAATAAAAGTTATAAATAAATAAAAATAAAAAGTTATAAATAAAAAGTTATAAATAAAAAGTTATTTTATTGCCTTTCACATTTCATTCTGTATCTCCTTTTGCCTCCTTTCTTTAATGATTCTATTCCACCATTTCTTTGATATTAGTGTAACTCTTGTCCTGCAACGAGTTGGCCATGGCAAGTTGGTTATGGTATGTTGGCCATGGCGAGTTGGCTGTGGCAGGTTGGTTATGGCAAGCTGGCTGAGGCAAACTGTCATAGACTCAGAGTGCAATAATAAACTTTGAAGAAAAATGAGGGGTTGTTTATTGATCATGCTACAAACCTACCTCCACCATTCGCTAGCCAAAGTTAGTTCAAGACAAAGATGAGTCTGAACCCAGCCAGGTTGTTGCAAGCTGGCTTGTTATGAAGAGCTTCAATCGTCTTCAGTTTTCAGCTGAATGAAGGAGAGGAGCTGGAGGGTTGACGCTGAAGACTCTCATGAGGCTGAAGAAACCACTTTCTGCTCTTTTTAGCATGGGTGTCAGCAACCCGTGGCTCCGGAGCCACATGCGGCTCTTTGGGACCTCTGCTGCGCTCCCTGTCCCATCACTAGCTGGCCCCACCCCTAGCCCTCCCCTCCCAGTCACTCCTTGCCTGGCCTTGGAAATCTGAGAGATACAGAGAGGTGGGGGGGAGAGAGGAGGGGAGAGAGAGACATAGATACAGAGAGAGAGAGATACAGGGGGGAGAGGGAAGATAGAGAGGGAGAGGGGGAGAGAGAGAAATACAGAGAGAGGGGGAGAGAGATGCAGAGAGGGAGAGGGGGAGAGAGAGAGAGAGAGAGAGAGAAAGAGATAAGGGTTTTGTGGTTCCCGGTGTTTTTTAATAACCAGTTCTCTGCCCTAGTGACGGGCCGGGTAGACGTGGCTAGGGGAATCATGTGACTGAGTGGGAGTGAGCGACATGGAGTTGGCCACGCCCACTCAGGTTTTGTGGCTCCCAGGTTTTTTTGTTTTGTTTTTCCTGTGGGAAACGGGTCCAAATGGCTCTTTGAGTGTTTAAGGTTGCAGACCCCTGTTAGCAGGAGAAGTTAGAAGTTATTCTGGAAAAGAAGCTAATCTGAAAAAAAAAACATCTTTGGTGCACCATTTGTCCAGGCTAGAAATTAGTCAGGCAATTTTTTTTTTTTGCATATTTACTTCAAAAGTGTAATCGTACCAATGGGGAAACCTTCAAGCCAATGGCATGCATAGCAAATCGATTTCACTCTGGCTTCTCCCAGGACGGTTTTACCTGTTTTGCTCATGCTTACAAACCACTACCAGATTTCCCAGACCGACTCAACAGCCTTAGACATGTTTTGCCACGTTCAGGCTCTTTCATGTACAACCCTCTTGGTACAACTTGGCCTGGCTTCAAACCACCCACACACTAAAGGGATGAAAAGATCGAATGAGGGGAAAATTTCCACCTATTTATCCTCAAGAAGGAAGGGGGGAGGGAGAGAAAAAACGACAAGCAAATACCAAACGTTTAGCTACACAGGTTGACGCACCCAACACGGAATTCAAGGTTTTCCTTGTCCAGTTGTGTTCAGGTCTAATGTCTTCTCTCGGATGTTATCATTATTTCCTCCTGCCTGGATCATTGCATCTCAGCTAGCAAGTTGATCGATGGCATGAAATATCAAGCAAAACCATGGTAGATGGCAATCGTTTCAGTCATCTGCATGAATATACATAGCTATCTTGTGGTCCTGACCATGCAATCACTCTGAATATTTATTCCTGGATGAAAAGCGACCAAAGCAATATAACCCTCCGGGATCGAGCAGAATTTTTCAGAGGCGGACCGAGATCCATTATCTGAAATGATAATAGATTAGAGTCTGTGCATTGTGAAACGTTTGCTTGAAGCCTTGATAACTTTTGCACATGCAAATGGCATCTCTTTTCCCATCTTCAGTATTCTCTGTTATTTACTCATACGGTGGAGTGATTCAATCAGATTTTTATACCGTACTGAGCCAACTGCATATATTAACAGACTCTGCAATCTCTTCAAATAATGAACCGCTTCAGAGCCAATCCTGTCATCACCTCTTATGAATTTGCATTCCTTTTTATTTTTTAATTTTTTTTCCCCCTTTAGGAAAAAAAAATCTACTCAAGGCATTTTTTATCTAAATCTAAAATTATCACCTGCGTTACTTACTTCTACAGATATTTTCACCCTGTGTCTTATTTTATTATTTATGGGTTTTTTTTTAAAAAAAATAAAAAACTTTGATCTTTATGCCAATCATGATAAAGGCAGAATTTTTAATGAATACGTGGAACAAGATAGGTAGTTTAACAGCCAGTTTGTCTAGTTTGGGTATGTGTTTTTGTGTTTTTAAATGGGCGTTGGCATTTATTCTTTTTACTTGTGTAAGATCTAGCTCATAATATTGTATCTGCTTCAATAGTTTAATCACTAGCAAGCTTTAAAATAGCACTTACAGATTCGCATCGGAACTAACCAAAACGTAGAGAATTCTGTATGTTCAATAATTTATTCAAAGCTCAGATGCAGATTAAAACATAGAATCAGTCTATTGAAAAAAAAATAAGGAATTCCTTTCTGATCAGACCACTTAATCCTGCATTTTACTAAAAGAAGAGAGTATTTGTAGCTCAGGGTTAAACTGCAGGGTGCTCTCTGAGCTTGGTTGTTTTCTTGCATCACCAAACGATGTTACATCATCAGTGCATTTTGCTGTTGCTTCTATTAAGATCCAGTCTGGTGACCCAGGAATCTCGTAACCAATCTTTGATAGCAGTCACGTACCAGAGCTCTTAAATCGGGGGCTTCCTTTGCAACAGGTTGCAGACATCTCCCAATGGAGGTTCAAATAAGGGGTAACAAAGCAACTACCTCGTATCGATTGAGATCACTAGTCCAACTTGTTCTGGATTGACTCTTCCACCTTCATCAAATTTGGGGCCTCAGACTCTGGAAAGAGCGCAGGGAAGGGCAACAGAGATGATTAGGGGATTGGAGGCTCTAACATATGAAGAACGGTTGCAGGAATTGGTTATGGCTAGTCTGGTAAAAAGAAAGGCCAGGGGTGACATGATAGCAGCATTCTGATATTTGAGGGGGCTGCCACAAAGAAGGAGGGGACACGTATTTTCCAAAGGACCTGAAGGCAGGAGGAGAAGCAATGGATGGAAACCAATCAAGGAGAGAATTAATCTAGAACTAAGGAGAAATTTCCTGACAGTTAGAAATATTAATCAGTGGAACAACTTATTTCCAGAAGTTGTGGGTGCTCTATCACTGGGGGAAGAAGAGATTGGACAATCATGTGTCTGAAATGGTATAGGGCCGTGATGGCAAACCTATGGCACGTGTGCCACAGGTGGCGTGAGGAGCCATATCAGTGGGCACGCAAGCACAGTTCAACAGCTGATTTTGGGGCCTTCTGGGACCACCGGAAGTAGGGAAACAGGCTGTTTCCTGCCTCCGGAGGGCCTGAGGGGTGTGGGGAAGGCAGGGGGTTGGATTAGAAGTCCTCCAAGATCCCTTCCAACTCTGTTATTCTGTTACTAAGATCTATTAGGTGGGGGAAAGTCACGTGGGAGGAACAGTCTCTAGTCCTACTGCATGTTGATCAAGGGTCTTTTTTCTCCCTAGTGTAGATAAGGTCTTCAGTGCTTGCTCCTACCTTCACAAACTATTCTTCGCTGCCAATGGTGCTGCCGGTGAGTAAAGAAATTTAAGAATTGTCACACATCTGGCTGTGTTCCAACGTTGCCTGATTTTTTTTTCCTACCCCATAACTCTTTCACAAACTAGCAATGGGCAGGGTGCCACTGAAAATACAGAATGACTCAACCAGACTTAGTCCCATCAACACTGGCTGAAGACTGTTTATATTCAAGCACTATTTAACAGTAACAAAATGCGTGGATGTGTTCCTTATTAGTACATTGCCTAAAGCAGGGGTCAGCAACCCTTTGGCTCCGGAGCTACATGTGGCTCTTTCACCCCTCTGCTGCGACTCCTTGTCACTCAAAATATGTGTCACAACCGCCAATGTGCGACACCCGCCGGCATGGGATTTATTGAGCGTTTTGACCCCTGGTAGGCCAACCATGGATAAATCCAAGAAAAGAAAAGTTTCAGAAGAAAACAGAACGTTTAATTGAACTACATATGCTAGTTTTGTGGTCGCTTAAGAAATAGTCAGGCACAGAGAGGGTTTTGTGGCTCCCGGTGTTTTCTTTTCTATGGGAAATGGGTCCAAATGGCTCTTTGAATGTCTAAGGTTGTAGACCCCTGGCCTAAAGCATTATTCGGTTAACAGTATATTTCACTTTTGGTCTGGTTCAGGAGTTCTGTTGGTCTTGTTCAGGAGCACCTGCTCTCCACTTGCAAATCTGTAGAGGCGATGGTCAGAGAAGTGACATACTCATCCTGTCCCTTTAGAAACATGCAGCAGGAAAGATGTGAGACTTGGTGTTTTCATTATTATTATTTACTTTATTCATTAAACATGAAACTCAATCAACTGAACATTCAAAAATGCATCACAAATACCATTGACTGGTGCTAATGGTTGATACAGGTTGCTGCCAGCATCCAAGGTATCAAACAAGTACCTTCTTAAGATGTATGATGTTCCAAGTAGCCCAGTTTTTTGCAGTTCCGCTGGTGTTATTGCAGGAAACTGCAATTTGTTGATGTATCTTATAAAATTCTTGGACATGGTACCATGTGCCCCAATGACAATGGGTATCACTCTTACATGTTTCAACAATAGCCGTGTAGTTTCGATGGCCAGGTCGCGATATTTCATGATTTTTCCCCAGTTCTTTTTCTTCGACTCTGGCATCTCCTGGTACCGCAATGTCAATAAATTGTATGTTTCGGTTTTCGACAACTGCGATATCTGGCGTGTTGTGTTCCAAGTGACAATCTGTCTGTATTCGAAAGTCCCACAAGAGCTTAACCTTCTTATTTTCTATAACTTTTTCCACTTTATGGTCCCATGACTTTTTGGATACAGGTAAGTCGTATTTTTTACATAATGACCAATGGATTAATTTAGCAACTCGGTTGTGTCTAGCTTTGTAATCAGTTTGTGCGATTTTGCTGCATTCACATATTAAATGTGAAACAGTTTCGACTTTGTTGTTGCAAAGTCGGCAGTTTGGATTGTCGGTGGATTTTTGTATCTTTGCTTTCATGGCATTAGTTTGTAGTGCTTATTCTTGAGCAGTGAGTATTAAATCTTCTGTTTCTTTCTTGATGGTTCCCATTTTAAGCCATGCCCAGGTAAAGTTGTCATCACATTTTCCTTCAATGTTTTTCAAGTGCTGTCCATGCAAAGCTTTGGTTTTCCATCTATTTAATCTGTCATTCAGCTGTTTTTCCTTATATTCTGTTGTTTTTATAATTTTTCACAGCCTGCAGCAATTTTTCTGTACTTTGGTTCACATAATCATTCAAACTTCGTTTTTCTTCTTCCATATTATTAGTATTAGTATTGGTATTGGTATTGGTATTGGTATTGGTATTGGTATTAGTATTGGTATTGGTATTGGTATTGGTATTGGTATTGGTATTGGTACTGGTATTGGTATTAGTATTAGTATTAGTATTATTACAAGTTGTTGTAAGATGTTTTATAAACCAACCTACACCTACTCTAGGGAGGAAAAGCCCTTTTGTCTACTTCATTCTGATAGTCCTTTAAAAAAAATCTAGATCATAACTTGATTAAGGGTATACCGTATCACTGGATGCTCATTACTACACTGAATCAGCTTGGCTTCCTTTCTATCAATTGCTGGCATAATTTATTTGTTCATTAGATGCATCTCTAATGCATCTCTAAAAGGGACGTGGTGGCTCAGTGGCTGAGACGCTGAGCTTGTCGATCAAAAGGCCAGCAATTCGAATCCCTAGTGCCACATAACGGAGTGAGCTCCCGTGACTTGTCCCAGCTTCTGCCAACCTAGCAGTTCAAAAGCAGGTAAAAAATGCAAGTAGAAAAATAGGGACCACCTTTGGTGGGAAGGTAACAGCGTTCCGTGCGCCTTTGGCATTTAGTCATGCTGGCCACATGACCACGGAGACGTCTTTGGACAGCACTGGCTCTTCGGCTTTGAAACAGAGATGAGCACCGCCCCCTAGAGTCGGGAACGACTAGCACATATGTGCGAGGGGAACCTTTACCTTTAGATGGATCTCTGTGCACTGCTTCACAGGTTTAAGGGGGTATTATAATGCTCATTCCTCTAATTTTATCTATCTAAAATTAATGCTGCAAGAGAGGTTAGAACAGAAGATCAACAGGAGTCCAAATCACCCAGTGAGGTCCCATGAGTGGGTAGGTGGGTTTCGTTTTTTGGGTTGTTTTGCAATATATTGGGGAGAGATTTGAACTTTTTTCATTTTTCCAAATAGCTGGGAACTGCCACTGTCCCTGGTAAACTCCACTCAACTGCTACCATGCTAAGAGAGAGTTGAACTACCATAAAGCAAGTTGATACAGGTATAAAGAGGAGGAGGGAGGAGGTATTGCCAGCACCCTCATTTGATCTCCTTTTATGACTAAAAACAAACAAAAACAGGATGAAAGAAGTATTAAGGACCTTAGTAACAGTACACAAAAATAGATTACCTGTGACACAATGTCAACTGGTAAGTCATGAGATATACTCCTATGGTTCAACCAGACCTGAACCTCCAACAAAGTCACTTTGGGGAGATTCAGGCCAAGCATTGATTAGCGTTGATCATAACTCTGTAAAACAGTTTTGGAAAGCATCTTAGAAAGCAGGAACTGGGTATGTCTAGTTTAATGAAAAAAAGGACTAGGGGAGACATGATAGCAGTGTTCCAATATCTCAGGGGCTGCCACAAAGAAGAGGGAGTCAAGCTTTCTCCAAAGCACCTGAGGGCAGGACAAGAAGCAATGGGTGGAAACTAATCAAGGAGAGAAGCAACTTAGAACTAAGGAGAAATTTCCTGACAGAACAATTAATCAGTGGAACAACTTGCCTCCAGAAGTTATGAGTGCTCCAACACTGGACGTTTTTAAGAAGATGTTGGATAACAGTGGTGTAGGGTTTCCTGCCTAAGCAGGGGGTTGGATTAGAAGATCTCCAAGGTCCCTTCCAACTCTGTTATTCTATTCTATCTTATTTCCATCTCGGGACAGAAGTTACTGCTCAGGAGGAAGTCCCACCAAATTGCGTTATTCGTGTTATTCGCGCTTGGGGCTTTAGCAGTACTTTGTGAATCAATCATATCTCCTGCTAAAAAAAGTATCCAGTGGAAATCCTTTTTGGGTCTTTAATGGCATCTAGTCTCATTGTCTGGTTCATTATTTACTGGTCCTGCTATTAACTGTAATAGCATAAGTTCTGTGCAAGTTTATCAATTCCATATCACGATTGTTCAAAACAAATGTTCCACCTTTGTCTTTGTAATGTGAACTTAGAGCTACTGTCAAAAAGGAGGGGTCCTTGGTGCTCTCTGAGCTTGGTTGTTTTCTTGCAGATGTTTCATTACCCAAACTAGGTAACATCATCAGTGCCAGTTCTGATGATGCACTGATGATGTTACCTAGTTTGGGTAGGTAAACATCTGCAAGAAAACAACCAAGCTCAGAGAGCACCAAGGACCCCTCATTTCAAACCTGAGCTACAAATATTCTCTTTTACTGTCAATTTTTTTTTCTAATCATGGGCCTTCAGTCTTAGATAAGAGAGTCTACCCAAGGGAAAAAAAGCAAACCCACCCAGTGGTAAAATCGAATTTTTTTTTTACTACCGGTTCTGTGGGCGTGGCTTGGTGGGCATGGTGTGGCTTGGTGGGCGGGGCTTGTGGGCATGGCAGGGGAAAGATATTGTAAAATCCCCATTCCCACCCCACTCTGGGGCCAGCCAGAGGTGGTATTTGCCAGTTCTCCTAACTACTCAAAATTTCCACTACCGGTTCTCCAGAACCTGTCAGAACCTGCTGGATTTCATCCCTGAACCCACCCTATTGGCCATGTGCAACCCACAGGTCCTCCTCTTTGCTCTGAAGTTATATCTCCTTCACTAAGGAATACCAGCTCATGATTGTCCTCATTGTCCAGCTCTTTCATGTCACTCTTTCTCCAAGCCTCCTATCCGGAGGCCTCCCTTTTAATCACGGTAGTCTTTCTTCCTTGGAAGAATACCTGAAGTCCTTTAATTTGCCTTTTTCTTATTTGAACATCACACTTTCATTAGAAATCTTGTATGGAATCCACACTATATATCAGACATTAATATGATTGAGCGGGTCTAGAGCAGTGGTAGTATTCAAATCCTGGTGCTATTGATTCGCTACCGGTAGCGCGCGAGTACGCGTGCTCACTTTGTGAGCGCATTGCACTTCTGTGCATGCTCAGAGCATTTTTGGTGATGTCTGGGCAGGTGGGCGGAGCCTCCTGCCTCTGCCACTCCCGGTTCGCCTGAACCGGGGTGAACTGGGAGCAACCACCCCTGATCCAGAGGTATTTCACAAGAAGAGTCCTCCACTCCTCTACTCACAATAGAATCCCTTATGCCACCAGGCTTGAAATTTTGGGCTTGGACAATCTGGAACTGCGCCACCTGTGGCCTGATCTAAGCATAGTACACAAAATTGTCTGCTACAACGTCTTACCCGTCAATGACTTCTTCAGCTTCAACCTCAATAATACACGGGCAAACCATCGATACAAACTCAAGGTAAACCGCTCCAAACTCAATTGCAGAAAATACGATTTCAGCAACAGAGTGGTCAACGCCTGGAATGCTCTACCCAACTCCGTTGTTACATCCTCAAACCCTCACAGCTTCAACCTTAAACTGTGTACCGTGGACCTCACCCCATTCCTAAGAAGTCCGTAAAGGGTGCGTGCATAAGCGCACCAGCGTGCCTACCGTCCCTGTCCTACTGTCCCCATTTATTTGTATTCATTTCCTTCGTTCATGTCCATGTTCATATTTATACCTGCTATCTTGTGCATGTTTGACACACTAATAAATTAAATAAATAAATAAATAAATAAATAAATAAATAAATAAATAAATAAATACATACATACATGCTGCAAGAGGCAATAGAAGCCAACTCCTACACTATGGTATAGTAAGATCCTGGTAGCGCACTCATGGGTTCCAACATACAATGTACTCTCCCAAAAAGGGAGCAAACATTAAGACTTCAAGAGACCCGTGGACAGTCATATCTCCCTCCCTAGTTTCTTCTCATATGTCTCCTTCATTCTATTTTATCCAATGAAGTTAACAGGACAATAATCCAAGGTGTGCAAAGAATCTTAGAAATAGTAAGAATAATTCTTGCCATTCTACTTCAGCGAATTTGGTTTGAATAAGAACCTTATTCCATCTAATACAGGGGTGAAATGCTACCGGTTCGGACCAGTTCTCCCGAACCAGTAATAAAAAAAAATGCTACCAGTTCAGGCAAACCGGTATTTCTGATGATCAGCTGTGCCGCACAATTTATATTCACTAGAAAGCAGGAAGTCCTGCTTTCTAGCTAATCTAAATCATGCGGCGCAGCTGTTCTCCCCCTCCCTGTTCTATTTACCCAGTAGTGAAATCCAATTTTTTTTTTTACTACCGGTTCTGTGGGCATGGTTTGGTGGGTGTGACAGGGGAAGGATACTGCAAAATCTTCATTCCCACCTCACTCCAGGGAAAGGATACTGCAAAATCCCCATTCCCTCCCCACTCTGGGGCCAACCAGAGGTGGTATTTGCCGGTTCTCCATACTACTCAAAATTTCCGCTACTGGTTCTCCAAACTGCTCAAAATTTCCGCTACCGGTTCTCCAGAACCTGTCAGAACCCTGCTGGATTTCACCCCTGTATTTACCTATGCAGACTCAGAAAAGGCTTCTTAGTCCTTTTTCAGCGCTGCTCAGTGGCGCATGTGCTGCGCATGCATGCAAAGCACATGTTTGGTGCACACCGCACATGCTCACAAAGCAAACCGGTAGCGAAGCAAACCGGTAGCAGACTTCAGAACATTTCACCCCTGATCTAATCCCTGCAAATGCTGAATTATATGGTGGTCTTACATGTGTGAGGTTTGAGGCAATTATCCCCTCCCACCTTTTAAAAAGACCCTGATTGAATAAATATCAATTCTATATAGGCATCCCATTTGACTTCCGGCTTCATATGAGAGCATATTCAGTGGCCCTGGAGACTCCGAACAAATTTGCATGGAAAGAAATTAAAATAAAAGCCCTTAATTGCTCATCAAAAGGATTGTTCTCCATTTTCTTCAAAAGGTAAAAACCGGAGACGAGGCCGTCATCTTTGAAACACTACAATCAGCAGCTCTGAAATGAAGAGTAGAGTTTTGCTGAAATACCTGTTTAAAGAGAAACAAACATGTCACCCCTATTATCTGTTAATAGAACATTTATGATGAATTAAAAGTTTTAATAGCCCATAAACAACCAGCTTTGTGATTAAAAAAAAGGCAAACTAGTACACCACTCTCATCTAAGTTACTATGCAACTAGAAAACTAATAATAATAATAATAATGTAAGATCAAGGCTCAGTCTAAGAAGTCTCTATTTATATTTCTGGGATGAGGCCAGCAAGATTTGAAAGATTATTTCTTTTCCATCTAAATGGAAGGGAAAGAATACAACTCACTGCTTAGCAAACAATCCTGGCTTTGCAACTTACTAGATTCTAAATTGTCTCCCAAGACAATTTAGAAGAAGTTCAAATGCAAACATAACTGATGGGTTGGTTGCCCAGACTAAGTGACTGGAAAATGGAACCCTAAAGGATGGGATGGGATGGGATGGGATGGGATGGGATGGGATGGGATGGGATGGGATGGGATGGGATGGGATGGGATAGAATAGAATAGAATAGAATAGAATAGAATAGAATAGAATAGAAT
>WNWU01000063.1:7074928-7088305 GCA_012654045.1 Ptyas mucosa | reverse complement strand
ATCATCAGAGGCTTTTTTTTTACTTTTAAAAGCATTTTTTTCTACAAATGCTTTTAAAAGTAAAAAAAAAAAGGCCTCTGATGATCATGCGGCTCAGCTGGGATCTCAGAGCCTTTTAAAAGCATTTTTTTCTACAACCTCAGGTTGTAGAAAAAAATGCTTTTAAAAGGCTCTGACGATCCCAGCTGAGTTGCCTGATTGTCAGAGGCTTTTTTTTTCTTTTAAAAGCAAAAAAAATATGCTTTTTTTTCGGCCAAAGAGGTTGTAGAAAAAATGCTTTTAAAAGTAAAAAGAAAAAGAAAAAAGTTGGCCATGCCCACCCAGTCACATTACCCCCCCACACACACACATACACACACACACCAAGCCACACCAACAGAACCGGTAGTAACACATTTTACATTTCACCTCTGGGTGAGGTCAACAGTAGACAGTCTAAGGTTAAAGTTTTGGGGGTTTGGGGATGTAACCACAGTCAGGTAGTGCATTCCAGGCATTGACCCACTCTGTTGCTGAAGTCGTATTTTCTGCAATCGAGTTTGGAGTGCTTTACCTTACGTTTGTATCTATTGTGTGCTTGTGTATGATTGCGGTTGAAGCTGAAGTAGTCATTGACAGGTAGGATGTTGTAGCAGACAATTTTGCGTACTACAGTTAGGTCAGACTGAAGGCGACGTAGTTCTAAGTTGTCTAAGCCCAAAATTCCAAGCCTGGTGGCATGAGGTATTCTGTTGTGAGCAGAGGAGTGGAGGACTCTTCTTGTGAAATATCTCTGGAGTCGCTCCATTGTGTTAATTTCCAATATGCAGTGGAGGTTCCAGACAGATGAGCTGCATTCGAGAATCGGTCTAGCAAAGGTTTTGTATGCCCTAGTTTGCAATACAATATTTCCGGAGAAGAAGCTTCTCAAGATTAGGTTAACAACTCTTAATGCCTTTTTGGCAATGCTGTTTCAGTGAGCTCTGTTTATCTTCTTTCTTGAACCCCACTGAACCTGTCAGCCTATGCCAAAGATGCTTTTCAAAAGGGAACTTGACTTTCTTGGGGGGGGGGGTTTCCTTGAAAACATTTTGCTTCTCATCCAAGATGCTTCTTCAGTTCTTGGATGAGAAGTGAAATGTTTTCAAGAAAAAGACAGTCCAGTTGCCTTTGGAAATACACCTTTGGGATAACTGTGACCTGGATGATTAAGAATCTTCATAGATCCTGTGAGCCCATCCAACATTCTCATGAGGGACATGGACTTCCATGGTTTAATTTCCATGTGGACCAATTTATGCAGGGATAGGGCTGATGTGCTCGGGTTCGTGCGAAAGGCTAGACTCCTAACATAATACAAAAATACAACATGGATTAAAACCCTCTTGGACATCTACAGGAAGGGGATCAAGAAGGCCAAGATGGCTGCTTGAGAGAGAAGTACATAACAAGACAGCGATTCAACTGTAGGAAGTTAGCACTCACCCCCTCTCCTAGGAAAATGAGATATTTTAGGAAATATTAAAAGGACAGAATATTTCCCCAAAAAGAGAGGTAGAAACTCAACCCCCCACCTTTGTTAATGGGCCATTAAGGCCTTAAGCCAGTCCATTCTACAGTCCTAACAAAGATAGGACTAGCCCTCTACACAGAACAGAACAGAACGGAACGGAACGGAACGGAACGGAACGGAACGGAACGGAACGGAACGGAACGGAACAGAACAGAACAGAACAGAATTCTTTACTGGCCAAGTGTGATTGGACACACAAGGAATTTGTCTTGGTGCATATGCTCTCAGTGTACATAAAAGAAAAGCTACATTTGTCAAGAATCATAAGGTACAACACTTAATAATAGTCATAGGGAACAAATAATCAAATCATATTAGGAAACAGTCATATATAAATCTTAGGGATACCTGCAACAAGGTTACAATCATACAGTCATAAGTGGGAGGAGATGGGTGACAGGAACAATGATAATAGTAATAATAGTAATGCAGACTTAGTAACTAGTTTGACAGTGTTGAGGGAATTATTTATTTAGCAGAGTGATGGTGTTTGGGAAAAAACTGTTCTTGTGTGCAGTGCTCTAGAGCGTCGTTTTGAGGGTAGGAGTTGAAACAGTTTATGTCCAGGATGCAAGGGATCTGTAAATATTTTCACAGCCCTCTTTTTGACTCGTGCAGTATACAGGTCCTCAATGGAAGGCAGGTTGGTAGCAATTATTTTTTCTGCAGTTCTAATTATCCTCTGAAGTCTGTGTCTGTCTTGTTGGGTTGCAGAACCAAACCAGACAGTTATAGAGGTGCAGATGACAGACTCAATAATTCCTCTGTATCAGCAGCTCCTTGGGCAGTTTGAGCTTTCTGAGTTGGCGCAGAAAGAATATTCTCTGTTGTGCTTTTTTGATGACGTTTTTGATGTTAGGTGTCCATTTTAGGTTTTGAGATATGGTAGACCCTTGCTCCCTGGAAGTCTGACCACCAATCAGAGTTCATTTCTTACATAGGAACAGGAAGTTCTAGGGTGGGGCCCAGAGAGGGCATAAAACCAAGGCACTCTCAGCATCTCAGCCCTTTTCTGCTCAGGAGCTCAAGTCATGTGATCCTGTTCATCAATAAACCTTCTTTCCAAGCAACTTCCAAGAATCCAGTGTCTTTTCCCCCACTTGGAACTGAACTCAGAAGGACATTTCTTCCAACACAACCATATCACAACCATATCTTGTCATCTCTCGCCTGGATTACTGCAATGCCCTCTACATGGGGCTGTCCTTGGGGTGCACCCGGAGGCTCCAGCTGGTCCAAAATGCGGCCATGTGGGTTGTTACGGGAGCTTCCCATTACTCCCGTGTTACACCTCTCATGCACGAGCTGCACTGGTTACCAGTGATCCTCCGGATCTGCTTCAAGGTGCTGGTGCTTACCTATAAAGCCCTCCATGGCATGGGCCCAGGGTACTTGAAGGAGCACCTACTGCCTGCCTCTCACCGACCAGCATACTCACATAGGGCAGCCCTCCTCGGGGTGCCATCGACCAAGCAATGTCAGCTGAATGGCACCCAGGATGAGGGTCTTCTCGGTGAGCGCACCGACCCTCTAGAATGTCTTACCCACCGAGCTCCGAACAGCTCCTGATCTCCGCTCCTTCCGCAAGGACCTAAAGATGTGGCTTTTTAAACAACTCATCTGATCTGTGGGGTGTTTTTAGTTGGTTTTAATATGGGTTTTAAATTGTGGGATTTTAATTATTTCTATTTCTATTTCTATTATTTCTATTTCTATTTCTATTATTTCTATTTCTATTTTTATGCCGCCCTTCTCCGGAGACTCAGGGCGGCTTACAATGCATTAAGCAATAGCCTTCATACTTTTGTATATTTGTATACAAAGTCAGCTTATTGGCCCCACAAACCGGGTCCTCATTTTACCCACCTTAGAAAGGATGGAAGGCTGAGTCGACCTTGAGCCTGGTGAGACTTGAACTCGCAGTAATTGCAGGCAGCTGGATGTTAAATGCTGCCTTAGTAGGAGGCATTAGCCTCCTACGCCACTCAGGCTCCTGAGTAATTATGCTAAATTAATTATATTTTTTATTGTTCTTCAGTTTTTAACTTTTTGTGAGCCGCCCCGAGTCCTTCGGGAGAAGGGCGGCATATAAATTTAACCAAATAAATAAATAAATATCACGGTGGCCACCATTGACTTCCTTGATTCTCTTGCAAGGTCCCTGAATCTTCTGCAGCAGGAAGCAATGCATACCACGGAGATTTTACCATTTCATTGAGGGAGTTTGCTTTGGATTTTAGCCAGGGGTTGCTGGCTAAATCTTTTGGTAGACTTTTTTTTTTTTAAATTTTTATTTCCGGGAGTAAAACCTGACTTCCATTTTTTTAAAAAAAAAAAAATAAATAAATAAAAATAAAACAATTCGTTTTATTTGTTGTCCTGAGTAAGTTTCTACGGCAACACGCTGAACTTTCTGCAGGCTTGGCTTTGCTCGGTTTTGTGGTTGTCCCTGCTTTAAAAAGTAGAATACAAAAGGCATTTCGAGACAATATCCCCTCTGTGGCAGGAGGAATAGCTGCAGGGGTTTGTGTGTGTGTGTGTGTGTGTGTGCATGCGTGCGTGCATGCGTGCCTAACTCTCCAATGTCAATATAGACTTTCTGAAACCTGTTTCAGTCCTTTAGAAAGCTAAGAGCAGCTCTTAAGAACTTATGACAAGCAAAACATTTGTTAATCAGAAAAATTACAGCCCATTCATCCCCCGTGTTTGATTTATTTCAGTGCAGGCCCCACCGATTTCCATTGTAAATTGAGCTTGTAATAGGAACGTCTATTGATTCTTTTGCAGCCAGAGCTTAGAAAGGCAGCTCTGCTTATCATCTGTGATTTATTGGTATCATAAGGAGCTGTTGAAAGGGGTTGCTAGGTTTGAAGAAATGCTCAGAGGGCAATTAGTTACTCTTTATCTGCTAAGACTCCAGACCCAGCTGATAATGAAGAGGGGCAGAAGAGCCGGGTTGCAGAAACCTAACCCAGCACTAGATGGCAGGCAGGCATACCAGGGATGAAAGCCAGCAGGTTCTGACAGGTTCTGGAGAACTGGTAGCGGAAATTTTGAGTAGTTCGGAGAACCGGCAAATGCCATCTCTGGCTGGCCCCAGAGTGGGGATTTTGCAGTATCCTTTCCCCAGGAGTGAGGAGGGAATGGCGATTTTGCAGTATCCTTTCCCCAGGAGTGGGGAGGAAATGGGGATTTTGCAGTATCCTTCCCCTGCCACGCCCACCAAGCCCTGCCCACCAAGTCCCGCCCACAGAACCAGTAGTAAAAAAAATTGAATTTCACAACTGAGACACACCCACAATAGGGAGGGGCTCTTGGCAGCCCTCCAGAGGTCATGCAGAGGTTTGCAGTATGCTTGAACCCAGTTTAGGAAATCGGCATGCATGTGAACTAACTGATATTATTTATATCTATTAAATTGTTACCAGCAGGAGAAGATACATCTGTGGGCACATCTTTTGAAGGAAACAATATCCCATTGGGAGCCAACTGGAAATAACCTTCTAGTTCTCCCCCAACCCCCCCAAAAAAACTGGTGCTTATTTATATTAAGGTTCTTGAGAAAAAGGATTTCAGGCTTGCTTGTACAAAAACCAGTGTTCATGTTGTGACCCAGGACCACGTAGTTGATACTAAAGGCAAAACAGTTCCAAAAAACAAACAGATTTCATTAAAACAGCTGAGAATTAACTCATTCTCAGCGTATTCTAAATGAAATGAAAGCAAAGTCCTTAAAACACCAGCCTTTAGTTTATCTCAGACCTTGGGATAATTAGGCAACTTGCCAAACGCTTTTCTTGGCAACAGTTCAGGAACAGAAGAAATAACTACAGCGAAACAAGAAGCAATTGTCTCAATTGTTGTTTTATGGCCAAGAGGCCAAGAGCTGTTGCTGGTCTTTTAAGCTTTATGGGAGGGGCCAATCATCTCTTGGCCCTATTCCCGAGTCGTCCTCTCTGCTTTATCTGTTCCTGCCTTCTGGCAACTCTTCTCATACATGTACTAGGAACAGGCTCCTCCTGTTCCTCTGCTTCTCTACTGTCAGCCTCTGGAGGCTCTGAAGTCCGTACATCACTCCCTGATGGCCCTGGCCCCATCTCTGCCTCCGATGCAGAGCCCTCATCCAGGCCTTCCCCAGCCTCCAGGACTGGCCCATGTTCTTCCTCAGCCTCATCGCTGCCCGACTCCGCTGCCAGCTCCGCAGGCTGCTGGCGGACGACAACAGTTCAATATACGGTAATAAAAACCACGCAAACTGCACACATAATGTCAGAGAAACTGAGAGAAGAAAAGTCTTTCTATGCTGCCAGTTCTAGAGAAGAGAGGCATCCACAAAAGGGTCAAAAATGAAGATGGTGGCTACAGTCACATGATTTGACCATCTGGTTATCGCTGTGATGTTGACTGTTTTGACCTGCTCCCTGGGGACACTTCTGATAGAGACCTATGTTTTCTCCGAGTAATGTTGTGACCTAGGCTTACTGAGTAATTACAATGCACAATTAGTCCCAAACAAACCTATTTTATTGTAACAACTGAGAATTATGTTCATTCTCAGCTGAGTCCCAATTAGTTGCAAAACAAGTCCTTCGGAAGAAGTCCTTCGAGATTATCACCAACCTTTATCTTCTTTCACACCCTACCAAAAGCCTTACTTGGCAAAGCCCCATGAAGTTCAGAAACAAACAAGAGATGCCAACTGGAAACAGAGTTAGCAACGTTGCTTTCCTGAAAAAAGGCCCCAAGTGCCTCTGTTTCTCTTTTAAGCCTTATGGGAGCGGCCAATCATCTCCTGGCTTTACTCCCAAATCATCCCTTTTGCTTTAGCTGCTCTTGCTTTCTGGCAGCTCTGTGCATGCACGCACTAAGAATAGGCTCCTTCTGTTCCTCTGTCTCTCTTCTGTCCGACTCTGGGGGCTCCACAGTCTGCGCATCACTCCCAGATGGCCCTGGCCCCATCTCTGCCTCCAACGCAGAGCCCTCGTCAGGGCCTTCCCCAGACCCCAGGACTGGTCCATGTTCCTTCCCAGCCTCCTCACTGTCCGACTCCATTGCCAGCTCCGCAGGTTGCTGATGGACCACAACAAGTAATAACAATGCCATTGTAAACTGGTAACGATTAAGCAATACAACCAAACCCTTAAAAGCCACATCCATTGTAATGCTATTTATTGACATCCCAAAGGTGTTTTTTTCCAAGAGGCAACTGAACTTTTCTTTGTTTCAATTCAGAACTGAAGAAGCTTCTTGGCTGAGAAGCGAAACGTCTTCAAGGAAAAACAAAGAAAGTCCAGTTGTCTCTTGAAAAAAAACACCTTTGGGACAACCATGACCTGGGTGGCTGAGAATCTCCATAGGCATTCTACTTATTTAAAGTATTTATTTTCTACCTCCTGTAAACACAAGCTCATGTCTGGTGCCCTGTCGTTAAAAATACCAGCATATCCTCCAGAAATGTAGAGATATTTTGACTGACCTTTTGAGGACAAGGCATATCTCAGCAACTCTGATTCCTCAAAGATTAGAAATGACTCCCTTTTTTTCAGGGAGTCGATCTTCCAACCAAGGTCCCTTCTGAGCTTCTTGTCAGCCTTTTCCCTATGTTTGGAAAATCCCACTTCTCCCCAAAAAAACTACCTTTCAGGAAGACAAGATGGTTGGAAATGAGCAACATGGAAGGAGGGCATTGCATTGTGTCACCATCCTGCTCAGCCGTAAAATCCTCGTGACACCCTCATTCACCATCTTGCTTAAAAAGGTTTGGTTGTAGAAGGGTGGGGGGGAAATCCTATTTTTTTTTTAAAAAAAAATCACATTACAGCATTGTTAAGCCTGTAATGTGAGGTGAATTCTTTTAGTTGCATGCTGATACTTTAAAAGAAATAATAAATTGGGACATGTGTTAAATGCTCATGGCTGACATTTAAAAAGATAATAAAACTGGCGCCCTGAAAAACCAAATTTGCTTTTAATGGAAGAAAGTTAGCTGTACCATTGAGGAGGCAGGCAGAAGGGCAGGAGATCTCTTGATGCTAAACTTGGGGCAACGTTTCATGTTCTGAGGCTCCACACTTGGGATGGGATGAGTGGACCAGTCCAGGAGACCCTAGAGCAGAGATGATATTCAGCAGGTTCTGACCAGTTCTCGTGAACCAGTAGCGGAAATTTTGCATAGTTCGGAGAACCGGTAAATACCACCTCTGACTGGCCATGCCCCCATCTATTCTCTGCCTCCCGAGTCCCAGCTGATCGAGAAGAAATGGGGATTTTGCAGTAACCTTTCCCTGGAGTGGGGAGGGAATGGAGCTTTTATAGTATCCTTCCCCTGGAGTGGGGACGGAATGGAGATTTTACAGTATCCTTCCCCTGGAGTGGGGAGGGAATGGAGATTTTACAGTATACTTTTCTCCTGCCATGGCCACCAAGCCACGCCCACCAAGCCACACCATGCCCACCAAGCAACACCCACAGAACTGGTAGTAAAAAAATTTGAATTCCACCACTGCCCCAGAGGTGCTTTTCAAGAGGCAACTGGGTTTACCAACAATGTCCAGTTGGGACAATCATGACATGATTTATTATTTTTATTTTTATTTCATTAAATTTATATACCGCCCTACTCCCGAGGGACTCAGGGCGGTGAACAGCAAAAGTTAAAATACATATAATACAAACGTTAAAAAACCATTTAAAATACATTAAATACTTCGGCCCAAAAACAAATTTAAAACACCCCAATTTCTGAGACAAATTTAAAAATAGCAATTAAAAGGGAAGTTAGGCCAGACCGGCCTGCTGGAATAAGAATGTTTTGAGGGCACGGCGGAAAGTGCGCAAGTCCGGGATCCTCCGTATCTCCGGGGGAGCTTGTTCCAGATGGCAGGTGCCCCCACAGAGAAGGCTCTCCCCCTGGAGGCCGCCAGTTGACACTGTTTGGCCGACGGCATCCTGAGGAGCCCCTCTCTATGGGAGCATACTGGTCGGTGAGAGGCTACTGGTGGCAGAAGATGATCTCGTAGGTACCCCGGTCCTAAGCCATTGAAATTGAGAATCTCCATAGATATTAAGTCCAGGGCACAGCAAGGGAACTTAGGTCTGATCCTGGCCCACCCGCTCAAGAAGCCAGAGGAGAGATTCCTCCTTACGGAGGTATTTTCTGTGTTTTGTGTTTCTTCAGGGAAGTAAGTCGTGAAATCACAGGCTTATCGTAGTACTGGAGAGGCAGAAGAGAAGGTACCTCGAAATATTCAAGCTTTCCTATTAATATCATCCTGTTAACTATAAAAGGACCCAAATCATCCTATAGTAAATAATCTTCATGGTGACAAGTAAAGCTCAAGTCACACATTGCCTTTGATGTTTTAATGGCCACTCCAGCTTCATGATAAATCTCCTCCACCTTTCATCGGCAATAATTTTGCAAAGCCTAAAGCGGCTCCGAGTCATCTTTACTGTTCGGTTCCCAAGGACGAAGATGTCATAAAACTGTGGGCTTCAAAGAAACTGCTCCTTTTCTTCTCCTTCTTAAAAGGAAACGTCTTCTCTATTCTACGGGGAGGTGACACAATTCAGGGCCCTCCTCCCATTTTCCACCTGCTCTTCAAGTCATCGCAAGCCCTCAGCCGCCATTTAACTAGACCCAGTGTTAGCAATGAAAAAAGTTTCCATTGTCCGTCTCATGCCTGACCAAGGCCCAACTTTGACACCCCTTGGGCACATGCAGAGTGAAACGGTCAGCGTTCCACGAAAGATGCACGTTGTCCATTAGATTCATCTTCCCATCATCCCCAAATAGAGAAGACAGTGATGAGCTGCAGATAATCAATGTGGTAACTATAATGGCAATCTTTGAGATGAAGATGTGTGCAGGCATGGAGGCAGGAAGAGCAGGGCCTGTGAGGATCAGCACTTGGCCAAAGTTGATCAGTTGACTTGCCCCATCTTTTACAAACAGGGAGGACACCTCCTTCCTGCAGGTTCTCCCTTTGGCCAAGTGGCTGGTGCTCCTAGGTTCACTCTTAGTACAACTATGAACCTAAATCCTCACACATTCAATAAACATCTTTGCTTCTTGAGGTTTAGCCCCAGCTGATCCTCCATCAGTAGTGGGTTCCTCCCAGTTCAGCCTGGTTCTCCCAAGCCGGTAGTGGTGTCGATATGATGTCACCGAACCAGTTCTGTCCCCACACACACACGCGCACCACCACCCCACCCCCCCGTGCCCCACCTCCTGTGTTATTCTTACCTTTTATTTGGCCCCACCCCCAATCTATTGCTGCCTCCTGGGTCCCAGCTGATGGCTAGAGGGAAAAAAACTGTTTAAACTCTTGCCGCAGAGCTTCAAAGGGCCGCCCTACAACTGATCAGTGTTAAAAGAAAACAAATAAGTAGACCAGTGCCTGCAAAAATACATGAGTAGATCAGTGCCTGCAAAAATAAATGGGTAGACCAGTGCCTGCAAAAAATAAATGGGTGGATCGGTATAGCTCTGCAAGCAGTTAAAAGCCTGGTAGACCAGTACCTCTGCTAAATACTAAATAATTGTCACATGACCATCAAGCCACGCCCACAAAATAAGCCACACCCACAAAACCGGTAGTAAAAAAATTTAGAACCCACCCCTGTCCTCCATGTGTTGTGTTTCTCATTCAGCAATATGATCCACAAGGCAAAAGTGATGGAGCCAAGGAAGGGCAATGCCAGATATGAGCAACAGCACTTTTTGGTTTCGGTGGATGACATTAATCCCTCCAAATGCAGGGGTAGCACTTAGATTTATATAGCATTTCACAGTGCTTTTCGGACCTCTCTAAGTGGTTTACAGAGTCAGCATATTTGCCCCCAACAATCTGGGTCCTCATTTTACTGACCTCAGAAAAATGGAAGGTTGAGTCAATCTTGAGCTAGTGAGATTCGAACTGCCAAGCTGCTGGCAGCTGGCAATCAGCAGTAGTAGCTTGCAGTACTGCATTCTAACCACTGCGCCACCACGGTTCGTGGCTAAATGATCATGGGATCATGGCTAAATGACCAAAAGTGGACCAACAAAATAGCAACAGACTTATATACTGTTCCACAGTGCTTTACAGCACTCTGAGCAGTTTACAATGTCAGCATATTTGTTCCGCCCCAGCTACGGACCCAAAGAAAGCAGCACACAGAAAGTCCATTCAAATCTTAGTTTACTAAATAAACCTGTCTTTTACAACACTGGCTGTTAATTAATTGCATTAACAGCCGCCAAGAATTCAAAGAACAATAACTGAAAGCTTACTATGGTTGGCAGAATGCCCAGAAGCAATTTACAGGAAGCTGATAAGATAAGCAAGACAGGACACGAAGGTATGTGAACTAAGCTGTTCCCTGCAAATTGCTTCAGTCGGCGTTCCTCCTTAAATAGCCTAAGGGAGTGGCCAATTAGCCCCAAGCCTTACTCTCGAGGAGACCTCCTCCTGAGAAGCCACTCCTGCCTTTTGGCAGCTCTGCGCGCCCGTGCATTGAGAAGAGGCTCCTCCTCTTCGTCCTCTTCACTTAAGGGAGCTTCTGGAGGTTCTGAAGGCCCTGGCTGAATCCCCGCCTCTGGCACCACATCTTCTCCAGCCTCCTCACTGTCTGACTCAAGTGCCAGCTGCACAGGCTGCTGGTGCAGCACCACATCAGCCTCCTCGCTGTCTGAATGAGCTACTAGCTGCACAGGTCGCGTACAGGCCCCAACAATATTGCCCCCCAACAATCTGGGTCCTCATTTAACCTCAGGAAGGATGGAAGGCTGAGTCAACCTCAAGTCAGTCAGGATCGAATTCCTGGCAGGGGCAGAGTTGGCCTGCAATATTGCATTCTAACCACTGCACTGCCATGGCTTTGTATGGCTTTGTCTGTGTTTGTCTTTTTTTTCCCCTCTGCACAACATTCCTCCTTATTCCATCGGTCAGTCTTACGCATGGCTTTGTGTGATCTTCTCTCACTGGGCAGATTACAGCTCTGACAACTCCCAGTCCTTCTTGCAATTGTCCATGTTTGCAGACACATCCGAAAGGCATTGAGTTGCAAGAGGCTGACTAGATATAAATATGATGATAGATATCCATGAGGTATGTGTGTGTGAGAGAAAGAAATGAAGTCTGGTTACGATTAGATACATGGAACCACAGGAAGATTCTTGATCTTCACGTGATCATTGGTTCTCATCATCCATTCTGTCCACTCAGAATGAGCTTCCCAATTATTTCAGATATGAATATCTCTAAGGTGGCCTGATCAAAATGCCAAATCTTTTGCAGGCACCTTATCACTAAACCAAGGATCAGCAACCCATGGCTCTGGAGCTGCATGTGGCTCTTTCACCCCTCTGCTGTGGCTCCTTGTCACCGGTCGGCTCCACAATTGATAAGGCTTTCGATTAGGACAGAAGAGGAAAAAGGGCGCCGTTCTAGGAGGAGACTCTATGGTGGGGGGAACCGGACTTCCGGTTGGCTCCAGAATTGAATGGGGGGGCTTCCATTTAGGAGCTTTATCGCTCTTTGAGTGTTTAAGGTTGCCAACCCCTGCACTAGACTATAGCTCTTCGCCTTGGCTACTGTACATGTCATGGCTAATGTTGGCACAGTTCCCTCTTAATGTGGTTGTGAACCTGTGTCAAATCCTAATTTCAAAATCAAGCCAAGACAGAGTGTGGCTTCATGCCAAAGTAGAAAATAATTTGCAGTGAGAAAGAGAGACAGTTATTCCATATTGCACATACAGGATATATATTGTGAGAAGGACGGACATTGGGAGCCACAACGCCTAAGGAAATGCCCTTAAGCAATAAAATGGGCCTACCTTGAAACTGATTGGCCTCACTGATTGAAGGGGCACAGCCCACAGTTCAGGTTTTCATTAATGAACATATTGTGCCTTTTTCTCTGGAATATCTGTAACTCCTTTCTTCTCCAATATCAGCTGACGGTTGTTATATTAATGGGCAAAAGCAGCCAAAATAATCTGTCCAGTTTTGGCTTGAGTCAAGAGCCATGGTAGCGCAGTGGTTAGACTGCAGTACTGCAGGCTACTTCTGCTGACTGCCGATAATTTGGCAGTTCGAATCTCACCAGGCTCAAGGTTAATTCAGCCTTCCATCCTTCCAAGGTGGGTAAAATGAAGACCCAGATTGTTGGGGGCAATTAGGCTGATTCTGTAAACCACTTAGAGAGGGCTGCAAAAGCACTGTGAAGCGGTATATAAGACAAAGTGCTATTGCTATTGCTATTTAGTTTGCCAAAGTCCTTCTGCTTCTCAATAGGACCATCTTCCATAAGATGCAAATCCACGAAAACCAGTGGTTTGCCCTCATTGACAACAGGAATGGACTGAGGTCTCCACCACCCTCCAGGATGTGCCCATTCAGAAGGGAAGCCCACTGAATTGGGTGAGACTTTCTTCTGTGTGAATGGGTGTTGGGCTCAGTTGCTTGCTTTTGGGGTCCAGCTCCTGTCTGCGGATACTTAAGTAGTGCAGTGAGAGGGTCTCTTTCTTGCAGAAGGAATAGCATCCAACCTTAAGGTGGCTTGGGATGCCTCCTGGACTGGGACTCCACAAAGTTTCAGGTACAATTCACCATGGCTAACTCACCATAGTTAACTCACCATAGCCAACTTGCCATAGCCAACTCGCCATGGCCAATTCACCATGGCCAACTCACCATGACTAACTCAACATAATTAGCTCATCATGGCCAACTCGCCATGACCAACTCATCATGGCTAACTCACCATGGCCAACTCGCCATGGCCAACTCATCATGGCCAACTCACCATGACTAACTCACCATGACTAACTCATCATGA
>WNWU01000063.1:7047249-7062911 GCA_012654045.1 Ptyas mucosa | reverse complement strand
CTGCTCAAAACTAAGATTCCCCACATCTTTGGGGAGTGAGTCTTCAAGACAAAGAATTTGACACATTCTCCTGCTTTAACAAAAATTATATTTAGAGCCTTGCTCCTTTGAAGGCTACTCTGTTTTGAACAATGTCCACAGATAATACTCCTTGGCCAAATAATTGACCCGCACTGAATGATAAAAAGATAATTTTTAATAGACAACAACAACAACAAAAAACTGTCATGAGGGATTTGTTATCCTATCTACACACTTTACTCGGAGGGAAAGCTAATTAGCTCACAGCTCTAGATCATCATGTCAGTTGTTGTCGGCTTAATATAACAACAAAACTCCAAAACTAATTAAAGAAAATACTGCTTGCCATGGTTGGTGGATGGCTTACAAATCCTAGGTTGTTATGTCAGGATAGCTTATTCCTGGACTGTTTTAGTGTTTCCCTTCTGAATATTAACAAAGAAAAGAAACTAGGCAATGTCCCATTAAGTCAATGTTACTTTGCTGGACCACAGGATGGATTGAGACTTGCTCATAGCTTGTTCAACAAACCACAATTAGAACAAATCCTAGACCTTATGCAATAGATGAACATAGTCAATATAAGGAACCTGAATAAGAATCCATTCTAAGATTTGCTTTTGTAAATCCAGGCTACAGAATAATTCTGTTTGCTCTTATTGGTTCAGATAAAAGTAAATTTGGTGGGAAATAGGCATGTGGAACTCCATGGGACTTAGGTTCTGAGTAATCACAGGTATGACAGGAAGCACATATTGGATTCTGCCCCTCTGAAGTCCAAAGGACCAGGAAGTGCTGGATAATCCAAACCTGTTCACTCCTTAATCCATGAAGAAATGAACAGATTTATTTCTCAATAAATACACTGATTGATTCTCTTACCTAATTGGTAACTTGCATCTATGATCAAGGATTGAGATTAAATCTCCTGCCAGCTCTTTGCTGGCAGCTGTTTCCTTTCCTGCCTCTGAAAAAGTTAGCAATAGCCTGTGAATCTAATGCTATATTTAAATGAGCATGAAAGGATACCATTTCACTTATATTTTAAAATCAACAGATTGTTTTGAAGCAAGAGAACAGGTAATTTCATTACCCTTGAAGATAAGTAGTTAAACTGTACAGGACTTCCATTCCATATGTGCCAACGCTGCTGGCACTCTTGTACTAAATGTGGCTTGTCCCATTATCTTGGTGCCCTTCCTGGTCCACAGTTGGGTGTCCCTGCAGGCATTTCCCCCAGCTTTCATAGGCTTTATGGGAAGAGTAAGGGGGTATCTGGACAAGAGGATCTCCACAGAATGAAATGAAGATGCATCAAGCAAGAATAATGGTGGAGCTGTCCAGGGCTCCCAAGTATAACCTGTGCAAAGCTGGCAAACTCTAGAGCAGAGGTGTCAAACTCAATTTCATTGAGGGCCACATCAGGGTTGTGTTTGACCTCGGGGGGGCGGGGGGGGGGCTGACCAGAATGGGCATGGCCAGCTCGACATCACTCGTGTCGGAAGCACCTGTGGTGGCCCAAGCTCTCTGCCAGCGAAAACGGAAGTTTGGGAGGGCCGCGTGCAGCCCTCCCGAGCTCCGTTTTCACCAGAGGCACCGTGGTCCGGTCTTTCGCTGTTTCCAGGGCATCTCCACAGGCCAGATCTAAGCACCTTGCAGGCCAGATCTGAACCCTGGGCCTTGAGTTTGACACCCCTGCACTAGAGGGCAACCAAGAGTCTGGGTTCTCCGCCACTAGTGGTCACCTGGATTTCTGCAGGCCAGATCTGGTCTCCCTGGAATCAGATCCCTTGGCCCATCTTTAGCTAAAAGACATTTTGCCGTGTCAGGTTTTCCATTGGTGTTACAACACATTTGCACAGCCGTGATGTTTTCATTTTAATTACACCTTCCTTTAAAAATTACAGTACTTTTTTATCTTGTGAAAAGCTGAGTCTCCCGGTTCCAGCTATGTATCTTACAAAGACAAACGCCTAGACAATTTCAACATTTGTCTGACTGGACATTTGGGGGTAGACTTCCTTTTGTTAACAAGACACAGCAAAAGTCTTATCCCTATTAGGTGGCCCAGTTCAGGCTGATTTGGCTTTCTTTTCTATTTTCCCGACTTCAGTGCAATCCAAAATACCTTCAAAGATCTCTGGCATACACTGAATCAGGGTGAGCAAAATTCACAAGGTATTACACTACTGTTTCACCAGCTTAGCATTCTAGTATTCTAAAATCATGTTCTAAATCCTTCTTTTTAAAGCAGGACTAAGTTTAGCTGATAGTAAAAGGTTTAACATTAGTCTTAGAGCCTCTTGTTATTTAAAGCTTCTGACAGTTGCTGAATAGCTCGCGATGTGGAAAATGGTTGTCCTTCGACACAACGGGGGGAAATATGGATTTCTAAACTTTAAACACTCGGCGGATCAGATCTTTACAAACGCTTATGGCTGAATATTATAGACATGCCAGACTGAGCTGTCCCTAGTCCAGATGCTTGGCACTTATCCTAACCGATTTGTAGAAAATTCCTTTTGTGATAAAACATCAAGAGCTGATTTGCATATTTACAAAATCTTTGTCACGGTAGACATGCAACGTATGGAACATTTTGTTCTATGGCTATTTATGAATTTCATCTCTATATATTTAATCTCCACAGAAAAAAAAATATATAAAATATAACAAGTATTTAAAAAAAAAACATCCAGTACAGTTGTGACAGAAAATAAATTGCGGGTTGTTCTCTGGGATTCATTTGGCTGTCAGTTCATATTAAATTAATTTATTTATTTTTTTTGGAAAAACACCGTCTGATTAAGAGTGTTTTGGTTACAGATAACGCAGCTTTTCAGACATAATACTTCATGTTGTATTTTGGAAACACGAGTGAAGCATATTTATCAGTGGTGGGATTCAGCCGGTTCTCTCTGGATCGTGCAAACCGGTAGTGGCGACTGCGGGAGGCTCCGCCCACCTGCCTGGATGTAATGCGTGACCACTGCGCATGCGCAGAAGGCCATGCGCATACGCAGAGATGGCGCGTGCACTCACATTTGCGAACCAGTGGGAAAGGTAAGTGAACCCCACCTCTGATATTTATGCAATATATTTTTTTATCTGCCTTACATCAATTAATTGCCAGATTATAATTAAAATTTGTGCAAAACTAGTGTGCACAAAATTCCCAGGGAATTAGAATCTCTTTGTCCAAAGGGATAAAATCTTCCACTGTCTTTTGGAGGTTCATGGACAAAAAGAGCCAATTGGTCAGATGGCCATACTCCCATGTCATCCATGGTTTCCAGGATCAGAAGGTGGAGAGCCAGTGGGCCAGTGAGACCATCTCCTCTTCCTTCTCCCCTCCTTTTGTGCAGGTGAGCACAAGAGCGGGAATGGAGAGTCCTTGAACCAGAATTTAGAGCTTCTGGTGGCCGAAGAAACCAGGATCTCAAATCTAACGATTGAAAGTGTTTTAAAGCTGGCCGACAATCCTGGTTTCTGTGGCCACGCCAAACCACAGCTGCGGGGGGTCAAATGGTCTTTCTTTCTACTCTCCCAGAGCAAGAGGGACAAGGAGAGAGAAAAAAGCAGTGAAGCACTGCAGCTTATTCTTTTCTATTCGATTTTACTCTGGCAACGTTCATGATTGAAACTGATGTATGGATCTGCATGGCCGTCAGCTGAGAACTGTGACTTGGAGACCCATGGTGCTGCTCCGCCACGGAGCGACCTAGGGTCACACGATCAAATCGGAGAGCCCCTTTTTGCCTACCCAGAACCCCCCCAACACCCCCCTCCCCCCGCAGCCAACCCCCATCTGCAAAACGTCACGACAGGCAGCCCTGAGATGAAACCTGTAGGACTAAGTCCAAGATACAAAGAGTAAGTCACAGGGCATTAACGCAGTAAAACAATCCGTGTCTCTCTGGACAGTGTCTTCCCTGTTTCCTCATAAATATACAAAATATACATTTCCAGTTTCTTCTAGCCTCATTATTATTATTATTTTTCTGCTTCTAAAAAGGAAGAGTTGGTAGGCAGGCAAACCCTTAGCTATTTCTAATGGAAGGGGGTAGGTACTTGGGTCGCCCGCGTGTTGCATAGGTGCCCACTGCCTCGTGAAGACGCAGCTCAGTTCTGGTGGCGCTTCATGTGCAGGGCCAGGTGATCGGAGCGAGAGAAGCTGCGGCTGCAGACGGCGCACTGGAAGGGCTTGGCGCCCGTGTGCTTCCGGTAGTGGCGGGTCAACTCGTCCGAGCGAGCAAATCTCCAGTCACATCCTTCCCAAGTGCATTTGTATGGCTTCTCTCCTGAAAACATCCAAAAAGCAGAAAAAGTCAGTCAATATTCCTTGGTTTGACAGGCAAAAATTCAAAATCAATTCACACTTTCATAGGAGAATTTCCCTGGGGGGTAATCATTGCTCCCTAGGACCACAGTGGCTCGCATAGTTAGGATGCTGGGTTGGATGTTAGCAAGCCCGCGTTCGAGACCTGAGGTTGAGCTCCCTTCCTTTGCTCCAGCTCCTTGTGGGGACAAAAGTGATGCCGATATCACTGGGGCAGTGGTGGGTTGCCCCCGGTTTGGACTGGTTCACAAGAACCGGTAGTAAAACCGGCGGGAGGCTCTGCCCACCTCCCCGGATGTCGTCATCAGCGATCTGTGCATGCTGACGATCGCAACGGCGATCCCGTTGCAAACCGGTAGTAAAAGTAAGTAGAACCCACCCTTGCACTGGGTAATCTTTTCAACCTGGAAGCACCTTGGTGCTCCTGACACAAGTACTAGGCTATTACTCCCTTATATCATTTTCTTCTGGCTGCAAAAAAGATCATATATGGCACAGCATTCAAAAATACGACACCCAACTGGGATTGTATAAAACTCAGTTCATCTACTACACTAAGTTATGGTTGGTGGACTAAGACACAATTGATTAGGTTCACATAACACATGAAGCCAATAACCAAGATTTACAAACTTAGGAGCCATATTGTTTTAAGGCAAACTGCATTGTAGTTGAGCACATTCTGCATACCCGTCTCATTATATGTATCACGTAGGGCTGCCCCAAACCCCTTCTGATGGTGTTTCCCCAGAACAGGAGATACAGTAACAGAGTTTCCATCTACACTTTTGGAGAAAATACCACCAACTTCCAGACCGCCATATTAATTGCAATGAGGAGCTACCCGACATGGTCTTCCTACACAGCCTGAAATCTCTGACATTCACTATGAGAAACCAGGCTAATGGAGACTTGGAGACCTGGACCATTTAAGGACCTTGAAGAACCTTCTTTAGCATTTCTGCTCACTTTCAGAGCTCTAGCTACTGTGTGTATTATGGACACATTAGTTCAGGTAACAGATTCAAATGCAGATACCAGCAAACGTCTCTTAGAAGGCCCGAAATACTGAGATGGATCCTCAGATTCTCTTCTTTACATATGTCATGTGTGAATTCAACTGGCCATTTGGGATACTGTTGGGGCATCAGCTTTTTATTTGATAGCTTTTAGATTCTTCGATAAATCCTATAGAAATTTGTCTCCAACCAATGGCCAAACACTGTGGGCCATTTATCATAAAAATCAATAAAACATGGGTTAATGGGCAAAGCAGAAAGAAATCACACTTATGGACTCAGCAGAAACTGAACTGCATGTTCTCCCAGCAAATACAGACTCCTGATTCCCTTTGGTACAACACATGCAGTAGCAGCCATTTTAGAAGATGCTTCAAAGTCTAACCAACCAAAGCTTTACTCTCCACACTGAATGTTATATGGAGACACAAAGGATATTCTATCTTTTCCATCCCAGATTTTCTTCCATGCTACAAACATCAACCAAATGTGGAAAATTCAACTAAGATCAAAAGATCTCTAAGGAGGCAGGACTCAAAGGGTGAACAGACACAGAATCTCAAGTAATATTAACAAGAAAAGACATCCAGCAAAGGAGAGAATGTAAACAGAACAGGTCACAACCTCACTAAAACTGGTTGTGACTAAGTCCCCAAGTTAAAACAGAGGAAACATCAAGTCCATACAAAGCAACAGGGCTTCAACCAGTTGTATCGTCAGTTCATCCCATTGGTTCTTGTGGGATTTCCCATAAACTGTGGGATTAGGATGGAGGCTTCTGGGTCTGCCATCTTCTGCCACCTGCACCCCTCTTTGCATCTGATCAAGGAAGCGAAGGAACCATGGGTGGAAGAGGGGATCAGGAGTTACAGATGAAGTTCTATCTAATCACATCCCATCTTCAGGATCTTCGTGCAACCTCAACCTGTTCAATACCTGGAGGAAACCAGCACGGAACACTACCATGCCTCCCTCAAAAGCCCAGGATAAAAGACAGGTCTTTCTGCCATGATTGTCTAGGGCAGGGGTGTCACACTCGATTTCATTGAGGCCCACTTCAGGGTTGTGTTTGACTTTGGGGGGCCAGGGTGGGCATGGCCAGCTTGACGTCACTTGTGTCAGGGGTGCCTGTGGTGGCCCGAGCGCTCTGCCAGCGAAAACAGGCTCCTGATCTCCGTGTCCAGCTGTGACGGCCTCCTGAAACCCTCTGCCAATGAAAACAGAGCTCAGGAAGGCTGCGTGACGGCCTCCTGCAACTCTCTGTCAGTGAAAATGAGCTCAGGAGGACCGCACACAGCTCTCCCAAGCTCCATTTTCACTGACAGAGGCACCGTAGGCCAATCCTTTGCAGTTTCCAGGGCAGCCCCATGGGCCAGATCTAATCACCCCGCTGGCCGGATCTGGCCCACAGGCCTTGAGTTTAACACCCCTGGTCTAGGAAGGTTCTCAGGTCATCCAGGCCATAGTTGTCTCAAAGGGACTTTTTCAAAAGGCAACTGGTTTCACAGTCATGCCATAATTCTGCCATGATTCATAGTCTTCTCCCATCGAACCAAGCCAGGAACACATGGGGGCACATTGCAATCCTAGCCCCTCCCCCAGGGAAAAAAACACAATTTCTTCTTATTCCTCAAAGATAGGCGAAAACAACTATAGCCCCTTTATGACCTGTGGACTTCAATTCCCAGAATTCTGCGAGTTGGGGGAGTCCACAAGCTGTAAAGGGGTCCTAGTTGCCCCTCCCCCTCACTCTAAGGCTTAGACAAGCTTTTCAAATTATTCTTTTCTCCACGTGCATGAGAGCCTTTGCATTAAAGCCAGTGTTTCTGGAAACCCTTGACAGGCACGACTAATTTATCAAGCATTAGGCTCATCTGCAAAAATTAGGCCCCAATTGTATCAGGCTGCGAGCACATTTCTCCAGCCCAACCGGGTCCCAAGGTGATCAACACCTGAAATTATCCGTGGCTTCAATTGGCGCATGAGATACTTAACACCTTGGAAATTTTGACCACCGATTTATGTAACTGCCCAATATAGATTTAATTGCATGGCTTTACACAGTCCGTTTGGAACATACTGTCACAGATAGCTAAATATATGGGTATTTAATTTAGCAGCCTAAGTGGGATATTTTTAAACATACCTATAAAATTCGTAACTATGTTCGTTGAAATGATGGAAGGGTATTCATAGAAACTAGAGGCAGGGAATAAAATGTCGGCTCTGAAGAACGAAGGGCGCTGTTCAGTGTGACTCGAAAAAATGTTATTTATGTGGCCCAACTTCATTCACGTAAATCTTATGCTCGCAGGTCATTTCCACAGTTTACGAAGTGCATTATCGTAAAACCTGAACACACCCAAACCTCTTTTTATCAGTTGTAACTGTCAACTGGAGCTGTTAAGAGGGCTCTGAACTTGGACTTAGTTCCCAGGAAAACAGAACGCAGGAGGTGGTAAATCTTTCTAAGCTATGCCAGCAAGTAGGAAGTTTGCAGGGGCAATTTCCTTGTAAACTGAGAAACTCGGAGAAAAAGAAAAAAGGCTAAATTAGAACCTGGCCTACTGCTTGCTTTCCAGGCACAGGATTGATGGTCATCTCACAACTTGCAAGTATTTCAGTATTTGAGAGGCTCCTACAAAGACGAGGGGGGTCAACCTATTTTCCAAAGCACCAGAAGGCAAGACAAGAAGCACTGGATGGAAACTAATCAAGGAGAGAAGCAACCTAGAATTAAGGAGAAACTTCCTAACAAGTGAGAACAATTAACCAGTGGAATGGCTTTGCCTTCAGAAGTTGTGGGTACTTCATCACTTGAGGTTTTTAAGAAGAGCCTGGACAGTCACTTGTCTGAAATGGTACAGGGTCTCCTGCTTGAACAGGGGGTTGGACTAGAAGACCTCCAAGGTTCCTGCCAGCTGTGTTCTGATTGAAAATCTACCATCCACAGCAGTGGTGAAATTCAATTTTTTTTTCTACCGATTCTGTGGGCATGGCTTGGTGGGCATGGTGCGGCTTGGTAGACGTGGCAAGGGAAGGATACTGCAAAATCTCCACTTCCATCTCACTCTGGGACCATCCAGAGGTGGTATTTGCCGGTTCTCCGAACCACTCAAAATTTCAGCTACCGGTTCTCCAGAACCTGCTGGATTTCATCCCTGATCCACAGGTTAAAACTGCAGACACAGCCCAGGATTAATGCCCCCCTCCCCCCCAAGTTCAACGTACACAAAACCATTTGTAACACACCTACATCATTCATCCATATTATGTAGCACAAACAGAAAAACCAGCTTTCCGTATACAGGCGGGATTTCTCTGCACGGTTAATTTTAGAGCAGGAACAGCCAACGCAGTGGCTTCCTGCCTTACAGCATTTACAAAAGGAGAAGAAAGGGAGAAGAAAGGGGCTTCAAGGGGTGTCCTAAAGGTGCTTTTCCAAAAAAGGCATCTGGACTTTCTTGGTTTTCGTTTTTTCCCTTCGAAAATATTTCGCTTCTCATCCAAGAAGCTTCTTCCGTTCTGAATTGAAAAAGCATCTTGGATGAAAAGCAGAATGTTTCAAAGGGGGGGGGGGGAAACCCCAAGAAAGTCCAGTTGCTTTTTTGAAAAGGATCTTTGGGACAACCGTGACCTGGATGATTGACAATCTCCATAGATGCTTCAGGGAATGAAAATGGATAAATGAAGTGATATTATAACCAGGCACACAACCTGGCATTTTCTCCGTGGTAAAAGCCCACTTTCTTTCTACATCCCCATAAGCCAACTGGATAGAGAACAATTCTGGAGAACATAGACTAACAGAGTTGAAACCCTAACCCTTGGAGGTCTTCTCGTCCAACCCCCTGCTCAAGCAGGAGACTATTATGCCATTTCAGACA
This sequence comes from Ptyas mucosa, assembly GCA_012654045.1. Taxonomy (NCBI): domain Eukaryota; kingdom Metazoa; phylum Chordata; class Lepidosauria; order Squamata; family Colubridae; genus Ptyas; species Ptyas mucosa. Next base: position 7,053,645 of record WNWU01000063.1, on the reverse strand, counting down.
ACAAGTGACTGTCCGGTCTCTTCTTAATAGACTCCGGCGATGGAGCACCCACAACTTCTGAAGGCAAGTTGTTCCACTGGTTTACACTGTTAGGAAATTTCTAACTCAATTTCTAGAAGGAGCTGTGCAACCCTTGTTGAAAAAGATCCGGCAAGGATATGGCCAACTCAGACCACTTCTCTAAAGTCACAATTCATCCTCGTTTCCTAAAACTTTGGAAGAAGCAGGGAGGGGTGGGCTGCTGGGGGTTCGCAGGGGTTCGGGAGAACCTCTAGCTAAGATTCTGTGCAGTTCGGAGAACCCCCAAATCCCACTCCTGGCTGGCCCTTCCCACCCTGCCCTTCCCCTCCCAGGAGTCCCCACGCGGCCTGTTTTGGATGCAGGTAAGTTCAGGGTGTGCGTGGAGGCTCAGGGAGGGCAAAAAATGGAGCCTGAGTGTCGCAGCAGACTAATGCTACTGTTAAAAGTAGTATTTAGCTTCCAGCTGCCTGCAATTACTGCGAGTTCAATTCTCACCAGGCTCAAGGTTGACTCAGCCTTCCATCCTTTCTAAGGTAGGTGAAATGAGGACCCAGTTTGTGGGGGCAATAAGCTGACTTTGTATAAAATATACAAAAGTATGAAGGCTATTGCTTAACGCATTGTAAGCCGCCCTGAGTCTCCGGAGAAGGGCGGCATATAAATCAAAAAAATAAATAAAAATGGGCCTACCGGAAGTTCAGGAAGGCTGGGAACGGGCCCATTTCTGTTCTCCAGAAGGCCCCTGGAGCCTGGGGAGGCCGTTTTTGCCTTTCTGGAGGCTCAATGGAAGCCTCTGGAGCCCAGGGAGAGCAAAAAGCACCCCCCGGCCATGGTGCAGGAGTCCAACTAGGCCATGCCTACCCACCCAGCAACCAGGCAGAGAACCCCTTGCTAAAATTTTTGAAGCCCACCCCTGGGAAGATGTGATAGGATCAGCCAAACAGCAAAAAAGCCACCAGCATCTTGGGGAGCGACCACATCCGCTCGACACACAAGTGGCCACCTTTATAGCTCTGCATCTAAAAGGAAGTTATATTGTTTCACGAAAGGGAGTTGTCGGCCGACGCACAAAAATCTGCCCATTTGAATGGGTTTGTTAATTCAGTTGCGGATGCGTGCCAAAAAACCCCCACGCTACACTTCCACCGTCAAGTCAGCAGAATTTACTGTACAGGGTCTTCCTTTCTAGGAGAAAGGTTTCCTAAAACTTGGGACTGTAAAACGCAGCTTTTTCCTTGGAAGGTAGAAAGAAAATCTTCTCTAATTTAGGGCTAAGGAGGAGAATTGGTCTGTCTCTCTGGTTGAGATATTCTTCTGGGGAAATTTCAGCTGAAGTAAGAATTGAGTAAATCCAACTATTGCGTGCGACCACCCAGTAACCCGAAGAATGCACCTTTTTATCTTTGTTTTTCCTCGTGTTTTCAGCAGGAGGTTTCTGGATGAAATCTGCATAATGTTTTGGCCGATGGAGAACAACAGAACTAGCCTGTTGAAATTTCTTTTCTTTAAGAAAGGAGAATAATCCTCAAATACTGAATATTTAAGAATTTTAACCAGTGGTGGGTTTCAAATTTTTTTACTACCGGTTCTGTAGGTGTGGCTTGGTAGGTGTGGCATGGCTTGGTGGGCATGGCAGGGGAAGGATACTGTAAAATGTACATTCCCACCCCAATCCAGGGGAAGGATACTGCAAAATCCCCATTTCCTCTCGATCAGCTAGGACTTGGGAGGCAGAGAATAGATGGGGGCGGGGCCAGTCAGAATTTTTACTATCGGTTCTCCGAACTACTCAAAATTTCCACTACCTGTTCTCCAGAACCTGCTGAAACCCACCTCTGGTTTAACAGGAGGAACTGAAGTAACATGCCTTATTTTCTGCACAGGTAATGGAATTCTTCTCGCCTTGCTCTTCTGCTCTGCAAAATCACCTTCTCACTTTTTTTTTTTTTAATGTCCCACCCCCAACTTTTCATGCAGGTTTTAACATTCTGGCTGCAAGATTTGCAATAAAATGTATACATTTTCCCAGAGAGGGAGGGAAAAGACTTTATAACATTATAATAAAATTTCGTTTGACCTTTGATACTGAACACTCTTTTTTAACAAAGGCACAGCCCACAGCTGTAAAAAAAAAAAAAAAAGACAAAACAGTGGACATTTCCCAAGATGTAACTACCTAGAACAAGCTGCAGCAAGTAAGCTCCCTTCCCCTAAATCAAGATTTCTAAGAATTAGATCCCCAATTCTTAATCAAGCTACCACCACGTTCAGCATAAGAACCGGTCTCTCAAAATTGAACTCTACATGAGGATAATTTTGCTTTTAATTTCTGCTTTAGCATATGCCGGTTAAACATGGACGCTAACCTCACAATCGATACAAAAGCTACGCGTGGTGCAAAGAGCCATGGAAAGATACACGCTCGGCAGCACAAGACAAGATAGAAAGACCTGCATATGTATTAGAGAACAAAAGAAAACATACAATGCCATCAATAGAGTAAAAGAATGGAAATGGAAATGGGCTGGTCACAAAGCAAGAAGAATGGATGATGGCAGGTGGACCAAGGTAGTCATAGAATGGATCCCACTTGATCCAAAGCATCCATGAAACAAATCTAAAGCAAGATGGATCTATTGTGGGCCCAATTGGCAAAAGAAAGCTCAGGACCGTATTGGTTGGAGACATGCAGAAGAGGCCTTCATCCTACAATGAATATGGCTAGAGTGATGATGATGATGGTGGTGGTAGTGGTGAATTTTGCTCGCTCTGCCTTTCATCTAAGATCAGCTCTGCCTATCTTAGACTACCATTCCCATCATCCCACTAGTACCAAGTTCCTTTAGGTAAGCAGGGATAATGCTCGTGAGGATTTTCTTCAAAGGAACTTCAGAACGATGGCTTTAATGGAAGAACAAAAATGAAACCTCTTTTTGAGATGAAGCAGAAAATGTATCTTGTTCGTATCTTTCTTGCATTTCCACATATTTTTCCTTGTCATTTCGGTTCAGAAAAATTATTTGGCACAAAGTTCCAACATAAGAACTGTTTTAAAGTTATTTTAAAGCTTGTTTCCCTTGATTCACGATGCCGAGCTTTTACAAGGCAGAAGGAACTCCGGATGAAATGACGTTTATTTGCTCCAAAAGCCAACGAGACACTGAATTCTTTATTTCTGTCTCTACGGGCCGCGAGAGCGTGGCTTAACTTTAACCGTTTGCACGAAAATACAGAAGCTGCAAAGTTTTCAGAAAATAGTTGACTCTCCTCCAGAAATTGAAAAATGAGGATTGAGAGGTCGCGAAACCCAAGAATGCAACTGGCCATTAAATGCAACGCGCTGGAACATGATGTCTCGCGTTCAAACAGATACTGCACTGTAAAAGGATTACTAAAAACTTCTGAGGAACACGAGAGCGGGACGCTTCGGAGTTTGTTAAAATGTCAACACTGTTCAAATAAAACAGCATGGAGGAAGCTGGTACCGAGTCCTGGCGAAACAGCAAGAGTTCAGTGCTTTCTTCCTGCGCCAGAAATATTATACACATCACTTCTGGGAAAACAGAACTGCTTTCAAGTTCTGTTTCAACAGAACTTAAGCTTTTTTTCATCAACATTAATTGGATTTTTGCATCATCTTCGTCCAATCTCACCGATTTCAAATATTTGGTTAGGCTTGAGTCAATCAACGAATGTATTTCCAAGTCCTTTGACATCGCTCGTAAGGCATCCCTTACTTGCAAGTCGATTTATTTTTATTTTCAAAACCAACGCTTCGAGAAAGCATGTGGAATACATTTAGGAATAACTTTGGATGGAAGAGCAACGTTTTATTTGGAAGCAGTTTAGAACAAAGGCTGAACCGAACGAGATAAGAAAAGGAAACTGGGAGGAAGAATAAATAAGCTATCTTTAACCGTCTTCTACTTATTAAGCAAATGCTGAAGTTACTAATAACACGTCTCCTTCCTTCCTTCCTTCCTTCCTTCCTTCCTTCCTTTCTTGTATCCTTGGACAAAGAGCGCAGAATACTTTGCCTTGCGTGCAGATCTTCCTTCGCCAAACATTATCCAGCCCATAAATATCCCCTTGGTGCTGTGATACTGACCATGCTCGATTTCAGCTTCTGCACCATGCCAAGGGAGACTAAAAATACGTTACATGCTTTGCCCTATAATTATACCATAATTTCGGCTAGGATGTTGTTTTATCAACAATGGATGTTGTCATGGGAGCTAGAAATCTCCAATTAAAAAAAGAAAGCTCCTCGCACCGAAATTCCAGCTTGATTATGATTGAGGGGATCTGCATATAGTTTTGACCCCCCTACGCAAGGAGTGAGGTGGGTAGGGAGACGAGAAGAGAGACGTTCTCGTAGGAGTAGTTGACTTGTGGGGCCTTTTTTAAATTTTTTTTTTTTACATGTATGAAAACCGGGGGCAGCAAAGAACCTGCTTCAAAAGGTCGGCAGACACTGGATCTCACCGAGCGCTAAGAAAACCAGTCACTGTAATTGGGGGGTTTTGGCACATGCGGGATGTGCAACCCCATCCCAGAAAAAAATAAATCACGCTTTATACCAGAGGTGGGGGCTCACATATGGCCAGCTGCAAACAAACCACTTTACGGCTTAACGTCATGCATGAATGAGGAACAAGAAAAGCAGAGATCGGCTCCAAGTATGAATAGAACTCCTGGGCAGATTCTGGCCTCAGCTGGGGGGGGGGGGTGAGGAGCCTGGCTGGCCCTCCTGAGACTCAGAAGGAAAGTGGAGTTGCTCCCTGGAAGAGAGACCCACTCAGGACCAAGCCCATTGGTTGCCACAAGGAAACCTTTCCTCCTCTTTGAAATGAGGTCTATTTCCTAAAATCCGGTGGCCTTCCTTCCTTCCTTCCTTCCTTCCTTCCTTCCTTCCTTCCTCCCTCCCTCCCTCCCTCCCTCCCTCCCTCCCTCCCTTCTCTTACCATCAGAGGAACCTGCTCAGCTCAAGGCAGTGACCTCACCAAAGGAGAAAAGATCCAGGGAGAGCCAGAATTTTCTAGCCAATATCCTCCAAGGACCTGGGACCACCAGTAATAAGCAATGGTTGGATACCCTGGAAAGTTTAGCCTGCAGATCTAGGAATGTTCCCATCTTGGTAAAATCTGATAGAGGCCGTTACAGAGACAGGAGCCATTAAATAAAACCTGTTTAATCTACTTAACACAGAGACAGAGAGGGTGGGAGGGGGGGTAAGATTTGTAGTTCTCTATGTATGAGAATACATACATATCCCAGGGGTGGGGTGGGGGGTCACGTGACCCCGGGATACTGCAACTGACTGCAATATGAGTCAGTTGCTAAGTGGCCGGATCACATGATCGTGGGGATGCGGCAATGGTCGTATGTGCGAAAAACGGTCCTAACTCACTTTTTTTCAGTGCCGTTGTAGCTTTGAACGGTCACTAAACAAGCTGTTGTAAGTCAAGGACTACCTGTACATCACCTGCGTGGCTTCATCCCGAGTTTTGCATTGCACCCCACCCCAGCCTTCCTTTATTATAGCTTTTCCAACCCCTAATTCCAGATTTCACTTGGATTTTGTCCAAAATCCTCCAATCTAAGAGAATGTCCCCAACAATGTTGCTGTGTACACCAGAAGGGGAAAAGAGGAGTGATCTGAGCCAGTGCCACTACAGAGATTTGAGGGATAGTTTTCCGAACTGGAAATTCTCTCTACTGCCCGTCATCCTAAGGATCCCTTAACCCTGATGGGGTCCAGGAGACAATGCTGTGATCTACTCTTCTTCCCAAGAAGGGCCAATAGCCCACAACACCACAGGCTCCCCTCTGAATCTTCCTTTTGGGACCTTTTCAGAATGTGCAGATCCTTTTAGGGTTATAATACTAAATTACATCTGAAGAACAGTTGCAGGAACTGGGCATGTCTAGTCTTCTGAAAAGAAGGACTAGGGGAGACATGATAGCAGTCTTCCAATATCTGAGGGGCTGCCACAAAGAAGAGGGAGTCAACCTGTTCTCCAAAACACCTGAGGGCAGGACAAGAAGCAATGGGTGGGAACTAATCAAAGAGAGAAGCAACCTAGAACTAAGGGGAAATTCCCTGACAATGAGAACAATTAATCTGTAGAACAACTTGCCTCCAGAAGTTGTAAATGCTCCAACGTTGTTTTTAAGAAGAGGTTGGATAACCATTTGTCTGAAGTGGTGTAGGGTTTCCTGCCTAAGCAGGGGGTTGGACTAGAAGACCTCCAAGGTCCCTTCCAACTCTGTTATTCTATTCTATTCTATTCTATTCTATTCTATTCTATTCTATTCTATTCTATTCTATTCTATTCTATTCTATTCTATTCTATTCTATTCTATTCTATTCTA
>WNWU01000063.1:7025703-7047239 GCA_012654045.1 Ptyas mucosa | reverse complement strand
TATTCTATTCTATTCTATTCTATTCTATTCTATTCTATTCTATTCTACACTTTACTCTATTTTACTCTACAAAGTCTGAACAAATCACTTCAGGAGCCAATCTGAGTGGACACATTTAGAAGAGAGAGATGTTCCCTTAGGATGGGTTCCAGCTCAAGCCTGGAAGCTCGGAAGAATAAACCTTCAGTTCCGGTGACTGACTCAGATTGGATCCTGCAACATTATCCTGGGACACTTATTTTTGCCCTCATTCGGAAATCACTTCAGGCATCTCAACCACTAAACCGTCCAAGACTTTCTTCACAAGAAGAACGCAAGTCCAGATTTACTCGTCATGAGCAAGTAAAAAAGAGAAAAAGCTAAGGAAAATATTTATGTGCTCTAAATCAGGGGTGTCAAACTCGATTTCATTGAGGGACGCATCAGGGTTGTGTTTGACCTCGGGGGGGGGAGGCTGGGGTAGGTGTGGCCAGGGTGGGCATGACCAGCTTGATGTCACTTGTGTTCGGGACACCTGTGGTGGCCTAAGCCCTCTGCCAGCAAAAACGGGCTCCCGAGCCCCGTTTCCGGCTGCGACAGCCTCCTGCAACCCTGTGCCAGTGAAAACAGAGCTCGGGAGGGCCACATGCAGCCCTCCTGAGCTCCATTTCACTGGCAGAGGCACCGTGGGCCAGTCCTCACTGTTTCTAGGGTGGCCCCATGGGCCAGATCCAGGGGTGGGCTCCTGGGGGTTCAGCAGAGTTCAGGTGATCCTCTAGCCAAGGATCGCCGGGGTTCATCAAACCCCCAAATGCCACCCCTGGCTGGCCATACCCACCTGCCCCTCCCAGGAGTCTCCACGTGGTCCGTTCATCATTCCAGGTAAGTGCAGGGGCCACACAGAGGGTCTGGGAGGACAAAAAATGATCCTACTGGAAGTTCTGGAAATCCGGAAACGGGCCTGTTTCTGGCCTTCAGAAGGCCTCTGGACCCTGGAGGAAGCTGTTTTTGCCCTCCAGAGGCTCAAAAAAAGCCTCCGGAGCCTGGGGAGGGCAAAGAATACCTCCTCCCCTGTCGTGGTGCAGGTGGCCGACAAGGCCATGCCCACCCAGCAGCGGGGCAGCGAACCTGTTGCTAAAGGATCTGAAGCCCACCCCTGGCCAGATCTAAGCACCCCGTGGGCCGGATCCGGCCTGCAGGCCTTGAGTTTGACACCCCTGCTCTAAATTGTGGTTTAGAGATAGAAACCTACACAGGGCATCGAGCCATTTTCTTTTGATAATGGAGAGCATATGAACTATTAACCAGAGGAGTTCCTGTCCCCATTACCAGCAAGGCAATTAAGAGGTCACACAGCCTACATAGGCAGGTACTAAACGGGGGAGAAGGTCTTATCTTGAAGCTCCTGGCCAAGGATGTGCTCAACCCAGCAGCCAGCTCTGCAGGGTTTTTTTTTTTTCAACTTTGAAACAGGCTGTCCTCGTGGAGAATGGCCAAGCCGACAAATCCTGGAAGTTATGTGACGCGGAGTTAAAATGTTAATAGGCACCAGGCCTAAGACATAAGGAGGAAGCACTTTTATCAGGACCATCTGGTAAAGCCACTTTCACACCCATAAAAGCAAATAAAAACATTTACTACAGTTATTTGGCAACGGAAAAGGGAAAGGCAAAACATGAATGGCTCAGGGAGCTTATTTCCACTTCCTCCTCTCCACTGGAAGGATTAAGGATGAGGCTACGAGTGGCAGCAGCAGAGGGCCGGATGCAAACGTAGTCTATCAATACAATATAGAAGCATTATTTGTTCATTGCCCCCAACAATCTGGGTCCTCATTTTACTGACCTCGGAAGGATGAATCAACCTTGTGCCCCATCAGGATCGAACTCCAGGCTGTGGGCAGAATTTGCCTGCAATACTACACTTTAACCATTGAGCCACCAGGGCTCCAGGACATGAAAGGAAGTCCTCAGGACCTCCAGGACATGAGAAGAGGTCCTCAGACCTCCAGGACATGAGAGGAAGTCTCAAAACCTCCAGGACATGAGAGGAAGTTCTCAGGACCTGCAGGACATGGGAAGAGGTCCTCAGACCTCCAGGACAGGATAGGAAGTCCTCAGGACCTCCAGGACATGAGAAGAGGTCCTCAGACCTCCAGGACATGACAGGAAGTCCTCAGGACCTCCAGGACATGACAGGATGTTCTCAAAACCTCCAGGACATGAGAAGAGGTCCTCCAGACCTTGGTAGCACAGGCTTTCTGGTTCCAGAAATGCAGTCATTGGATCCTACAAGCCAATGAAAAGTCATTTCCTGCCGTATTTAGCATTGAACCATCCATGATTCCTAGAGACCGTCCCACTGAAAGAGACAGGGTTTTTTTTTTAGGGATCTGTCACAAATCCACACCATCTGGCCTGCCCGTTACAAGCTCAGAATAGAGAGCGAGGTTTTCTTCTATTTGGGAAATGGTTCCACCACATACCACATTTGGACTTCAGGTTCTAAAGATGGCCCTTCCAGATTGAGAGCTACCCCTGAGCTCCTTTTAGAGTTGTGGGCTGCCACAGGGCCCACAAAGAATGTGCAGATTTAACAGCCAAGATGCAGATGGTAAAGACTTGATGCTCTGTCCCAAAGGTGCTTTTCCAAAAGGCAAATGGACTTTCTTGGGGTTTCTTTTTTTTTAAAAAAAAAAACACATTTCGCTTCTCATCCAAGAAGCTTCTTCAGTTGTCTTGGATGAGAAGCAAAACAGTTTCAAAGGGGGAAAAAAACCCAAGAAAGAAAGTCCAGTTGACTTTTGAAAAAGCATCTTGGGGACAGTCATGACCTGGATGATTGAGAATCTCTATCAGTGGTGGGCTGCTCCCGGTTCGCACCGGTTCGCAAGAACCGGTAGTAAAAATTTGTAGAACTTCGGAGAACCGATAATAACATTGGCCATGCCCCCAAACCGGTCCCCGGCCTAGTCGCCGCTCGCTTACCCCACTCACCTCATCAGAGGCTTTTTTTAAAATTTACTTTTAAAAGCATTTTTTCTACAACCTCTTCGGCAGAAAAAATGCTTTTAAAAGTTTTTTTAAAAAAAGAGCCTCTGATGATCGTGCGGCTCAGCTGGGATCGTCAGAGGCTTCTAAAAGCATTTTTTTCCTGCAACCTCTTAAGGTTGTAGAAAAAATGCTTTTAAAGTAAAAAAAAAAAAAAAGTTGGCCATGCCCACCCAGTCACATTATAATCTTCTAAGCCATGTCCACAAAATGAGCCACACCCACAGAACCAGTAGTAAAAAATTTTAGAACCCACCCCTGATCTCTATGGACACTTAGTGCTAAGGCTGAGCTGTGGACTGCAGGCTGCAATCAAGAAACGCATTGAATTAACACAGCAGGTCCACAACATCTCTTATATAGTAACAACAGCAGTCCGTTGGGAGGCATTATTAGCCATGCAGGAGGGCTGCTTAATCAAATCATGCTTTTTAAGTCTAATTTCAGGGGGATATTGTATGTGGCCCGGCTAAGAGACTACAAAATAACAACTCAGTTCAACCTGGGAAAAAATAATTTAGTTTTACCGGTAAGAACTGACATGTTTCTTTTTCATTTCTTTGTCTAACGAAGATGTACAAGTCAAGCCAGATCAACATTAATCCAATTCTGTCTTTTAAAACTCCATCTTTGGGACGGCCATAGTATTCTCACCACCTTTTTCACGTCTTAACTTTAACCAAGATTTGAGTCTGGCAAAAGGTAAGGTAAAGGTAAAGTTTCCCCTCGCACATATGTGCTAGTCGTTCCCGATTCTGGGGGGCGGTGCTCATCTCTGTTTCAAAGCTGAAGAGCCAGCGCTGTCCGAAGACGTCTCCGTGGTCATGTGGCCGGCATGACTCAACGTCAAAGGCTCACGGAAAGCTGTCACCTTCCCACCAAAAGTGGTCCCTATTTTTTCTACTTGCATTTTTTAACGTGCTTTCAAACTGCTAGGTTGGCAGAAGCTGGGACAAGTCACGGGAGCTCGCCCCGTTACGCGGCACTAGGGATTCGAACCGCTGAACTGACGGCCTTTCGATCGACAAGCTCAGCATCTCAGCCCCTGAGCCACCACGTCCCTTTTAGAAATGCATTAGAGATGCATCTAATGAACAAATAAATTACGCCAGCAATTGATAGAAAGGAAGCCAAGCTGATTTAGCATAATAATGAGCATCCAGTGATAGGGATATACCCTGAATCAAGTTATGATCTGGATTTTTTTTAAAGGACTATCAGAATGAAGTAGACAAAAGGGCTTTTTCTCCCTAGAGTAGGTGTAGGTTGGCTTATAAAACATCTTACGACAACTTGTAGTAGTAGTAGTAGTAGTAGTAGTAATAGTAGTAGTAGTAGTAGTAGTAATAATAATAATAATAATAATAATAATAATAATAATAATAGTGTAGAAGAACGAAGTTTGAATGATTATGTGAACCAAAGTACAGAAAAATTGCTGCAGGCTGTGAAAACAGAGAACATTATAAAAAACAACAGAATATAAGGAAAAACAGCATGGTGATATGGCCGGCATGACTAAACGCGAAAGGCTCATGGAAGGCTGTTACCTTCCCACCAAAGGTGGTCCCTATTTTTTCTACTTGCATTTTTTACATGCTTTCGAACTGCTAGGTTGGCAGAAGCTGGGACAAGACACGGGAACTCCCCCTGTTACGCGGCACTAGGGATTCTAACCGCTGAACTGCCGGCCTTTCGATAGACAAGCTCAGCGTCTCAGCCACTGAGCCACCACATCCCTTTTAGAGATGCATTAGAGATGCATTTAATGAACAAATAAATTATGCCGACCTTTCGATCAACAAGCTCAGCATCTTAGTCACTGAGCCACCGCATCCCTAGCAAAAGGTACTGAAGTTTAAAGACTTACTGATTATTTCATATCCTTTGGCTGAAACTGGCAATGGTTAGGATGTGAGTTGTTTTGGATCACTACACTGCAATGTAACAACTCAAGAAAAGAAAAAAAAACCATGGAAGGAACACTTGTTTTCAAACAAGAGCTCGGGAAATAAAAGTTTCCATTGCCAAAGTAAGTAAACTTTGGAAAAGGTGAGTTGCAACGCCGGAGCCAGATGTACGCACCCCAGCATCTTTCAGAAGTGGCTCTGTTTACAGCGAAGAATCGTCTTCCTTATCAGACATCAAATATCTCGAACTGAAACTTACTTTAATCCCTCTGGGGCACCCAGGGACATTCTTCCAGGAGATATATTGGGCACTTAATTAAAAACAAAATTTTGTCAGTTGTAAGAAGTGAAAAATGTTTCAGAGCTGGCACGATCACCTCTATGGGAAGCCAACAACAGCAATGGTTAACTACTGAATTCTTGGAAGCCATTTCATCCCCAAGACAGAAAGGGATTGGCAACACGTCCTGCTCCTTTGCGAGGCACTCAAGAGACGAAGAAAATCATCTAGGAGATGGGAGCTAGAGAATCCGGATTTTGACACACAAGTAACGATACATATGTACAGTTACGGGCACAACAAACACCCAGGCATGGATATATGGGTGTAAAAGAAAGAAAGAATGTTTGCCCTCGATGTCAGAAACATCCAGGCAAGTCCGGATTGAAAGGATTAGCCGGTGGCATCACCATTGACCCAGAGATGCCCAGTTGGGGGCTCTTTTCACATCCCCAGCAGGAGCTAGAGTAAAGGACAAGAGCTCAACCCCGCCCCACAATAGCTCCTGGGTCTCGAACGTGGGCTTGCTAACTTCCTGCCTGACATTCGAACCACTATGCTGCTAAAGAACCATTTACAGTCTGAGATCTCTTGTCCAGGGGTGGGCTGCTGGGGGTTCGCAGGGGTTCGGGAGAACCTCTAGCTAAGATTCTGTGCAGTTCGGAGAACCCCCAAATCCCACTCCTGGCTGGCCCCGCCTACCCCTCCCCTCCCAGGAGTCCCCACATGGCCCGTCTTGGATGTAGTGCAGGGTGTGCGCAGAGGCTCAGGGAGGGTGAAAAACGGGCCTACCGGAAGTTCGGGAACCAGAAACAGGGCCATTTCTGGCCTCCAGGAGCCCTCCGGTGCCTGGGGAGGCCGTTTTCGCTCTCCCGGAGGCTCGAGAAAAGCCTTCAAAGGGCAAAATGACTCCCCCACACCATGGTGCAGGAGGCTGACTAGGCCACACCCACCATGGCCACGCCCACCCAGCAACCGGGCAGAGAACACCTTGCTAAATTTTTGAAGCCCACCCCTGCTCTTGTCCCCTGAAATGTCTGAGTTTCTGCTCTAGATCAGAACAGGTTGGCCCCAAGATGTAAGTCAAGAAGCCAAGGAACCTTCAGGGTTGCCCCAAGTGGTGGGAAACTTCATTTTGCATTTACCTTTTGTCTCGCATCCAGTGCCCTTTCTTGAGCTATGTCTATCTGCCTCAGATCAAAAAAACTCTGTCAAACAAACACGATCAGCTCAAACTGACACCAGACCTTCTCCACAACATCTCAAAAGATGCACAAGTCAAGCCTGGAATTGCCAGAGAAGTGAGGGTTGACCGACATACCACAAGTATCTTTAAAATGCTCTCCATCTGCTCTCCACAAATATTTATGCTCAGGAAGATAAATCTATCCCAGCATCTACTTCTGTCCTACTATCTCAGCACCATTGAGAGTATCCTGACATACGGCATTCTTGCATGGTATGGGAGCAGCTCTGTAGCAGACAAAAAAAGCTCTACAGAGAATCATTAAAACTGCCCAGAATATCATCGGGCTCCAGCTACCAGCCCTGGACCACATCTTTGAATCTCACTGTTTGAGAAAGTTACATAACATTCTCAGAGACTCTTCCCATCCTGCTTACAATCTTTTTGGACTGTTGCCTTCTGGCAGAAGATACAGAACAATTAAAACTTGGACCACACGTTTTCTGAATAGTTTTTATCCCAGATCTATAATTATACTCAACAATGAACTAAAGGGCCACCATCAGTGAGCTGTTGGACAGCATTACTTGGTCTGTTGTGTGGATGTTTGGGTGGTTTAGGGGTGGGGAATTGTGGTGGGTGGGAATGTGTTTGGGGATTGTTATGTGTGTTAACCATTTTGGCCTGGAAAGTAAGGGATGGCCTGTCCACACTGACCACTCCGCAGAGTGGTTACTGCTGGAATAAGGATTTTATGTTCTTTAGCTGTCTTTTCTAAGATTGGCCTCTTTTACTTAATTGCACAGGAGCACCAAAGTGTCAGAAAACTACCAGGCAAGGCCTCCGTCTTCTTCTCTTCCTTTTCTGTATGCTTCCAAAAATAACTTCAAGCAAGTCACTTCCAATTTTTATGGAAGACCTGTTATATCTTAAGATTTGCCATCAAGGGTTGGGACTTCCCCTCGTAGGCTCAGTAAGTCTGGCTTCCCCCTTCTTTGTAAGGGTCCCGGAATACATGTCAGGGTAAGGGAAGAATTGATAACAAACAGGGAGGAATAGGTTTGCAACAAAGTCAAAACTAATTCATCCGCAACTCCTATGAACTGGGCCAAGGGACACCCCGCAGATGACTAAGAGCAGAAATGCTAAAATTCATCAAGCGTTGTCAAAAGAAAGCAGAAGGACCCAGATTTCAAAACCAGCCCATCAACGGCGGTCAGTATTTAAATTCACCCCTGCATTTCGCTCATGAATTCAAGGATTTTACTCATAAAAATCCCCTGCAATAAATCTCCATTCAACCAGCTGAAGGGAGGTATATAAACCACAAACGTGGATTAAAAATTAACCAGGTTTAACTTCGCTTAGCAGCCCCTGGAACCTTGGTAGTTCAAACTCTCTCTGACGACCAAGAGGAAGAAAAGTACGGTTAGATCAGTTTTAAAATCAAAGTCATAAACTATGATTCAACCACATTGTTTCTGCTCAAAATCCACTACAGTTTTCTTGAAAGGGTGCTAGCCCACTCCAAAAATCAATACTGGTGCATTGATCAGAGGGACTTTATATCAGGCAGTTAGGTGGCTCAGTGGCTAAGACACTGAGCTTGTCGATCAGAAAGGTCGGCAGTTTGGCGGTTCGAATCCCTAGTATAGGTCTCCTGCATGAGCAGGGGGTTGGACTCGATGACCTTCAAGGTCCTTTCCAACTCTGTTACTGTTAATGCAAAACCATTGGCAATAGCTTTAGAGTGGTTCACACCTCATTTCAAGGAATGCCACCTCTCTTGGAAGTAACTCAAGGCTTCAGTTTTCCAATTGGCATCCACAAAGAGACATCAGAAGAGCTTCTGGCTTCAAATGGGTAACTATTAATGGCCAAGCATAGGGTCAAAAGACTCTAAGAGGGAAAACCAGTCCCTGATCCAGAACGTCAGACAAGAATTTGAGAGGAGAAAGAAGCAGGAGAAGAAATGAAGAAGGAAGGCAAATATACGTGTCCTGGCAGAGGTGGGTTTCAGCAAGTTCTGACCCGGTAGCTCTGGAGAACCGGTAGCGGAAATTGTGAGTAGTTCGGAGAACTGGTAGTAACTGGCCCTGCCCCCATCTATTCTCTGCCTCCCGAGTCCCAGCTGATCGGGAGGAAATGGGGATTTTGCAGTAACCTTCCCCTGGATTGGGGAGGGAATGGAGATTTTACAGTATCCTTCCCCTGGAGTGGGGTTGGAATGGAGATTTTACAATATCCTTCCCCTGCCACACCCAAGCCATGCCCACCAAGCCATGCCACACCCACAGAACCGGTAGTAAAAAAAATTGAAACCCACCACGGTATCCCGGGATAATGTTGCAGGATCCAATCTGCAACCGACTGGGTCGGTCACCAGGACCAGAGGTTTAGTCTTCCAAGCTTTCGCGTTCATCTGGAGTCCATCCTCAGGAAACTTTTCCCTGGTGAAAGAGAAGCTTCCTGAGGATGGGCTCCAGCAAAGTCTGAAAGCTTGGAAGACTAAAAATTTGGTCCTGGTGACCAACCCAGATTGGTTCCTGCAAGAAATGAAGGAATTTCATTTCATGGAAAGCAGGCACTTCCTAACCTTAATTGCTTTGTACGGACACCTTTTAAATTCTTTTTTTAAAAAGAAGCCTACTTCAAAAGTGAGGATAAGATGTTCAGAAAGGCTAATGTATCATACACAGTGCCATTAAGCCAGGAGGTGATTTGTTTCAATTTGGATTTGTAAACCAGCTCCCCGCGATTGTAGATGTAAGTGTCAACTTGCCTGGACCAAGGTTCCAACCTAGTTTATTTAAATTGCATTGTGGGGGGAAAGCAGTGTCCCATAACATTTAAGTCCTCAGGCAGATTAAAAAACAGCACTCCAAATGGAGTACTGGCAAGTGTGGGGAACACAATAGAACCCACAACAAGATTTTCTCTCTTGCCAATACATTTTGATGGGAATTGGATGGTATAGACATAATCATCATCATCAGAGCCTGATGGCGCAGCAGACTAAAGCACTGTTATTAACATCAGCTGCCTGCAATTACTGCAAGTTCAAATCTCACCAGGCTCAAGGTTGACTCAGCCTTCCATCCTTTCTAAGGTAGGTAAAATGAGGACCCAGATTGTGGGGGCAATAAGCTGACTTTGTATAAAATATACAAAAGTATGAAGGCTATTGCTTAACGCATTGTAAGCCGCTCTAAGTCTCCGGAGAAGGGCGGCATATAAATCAAATAAAAAACAATAATAATAATAATAATACCATGTCCAAGAATTTTATAAGATACATCAGCAAATTGCAGCTTCCTGCAATAACAGCAGAGGAACTGCAAAAAACTGCGCTACTTGGAACATCGTACATCTTAAGAAGGTACTTGGTTGATACCGAGGACGCTGGCAGCAACCCGTATCAACCATTAACATCAGTCAATGATATTTGTGATGCATTTTTGAATATTCAGTTGACCGAGTTTCATGTTTGACGAATAAAGTTAATAATAATAACAAGAGTCCTGGTGGCGCAGTGGACTAATTCACTGTTATTAAGATCAGCTGCTTGCAATTACTGCACGTTCAAATCCCACCAGGCTCAAGGTTGACTCAGCCTTCCATCCTTTCTAAGGTAGGTGAAATGAGGACCCAGATTGTGGGGGCAATAAGCTGACTTTGTATAAAATATACAAAAGTATGAAGGCTATTGCTTAACGCATTGTAAGCCGCCCTGAGTCTCCGGAGAAGGGCGGCATATAAATCAAATTTTCAAAAAAACAAAAAAAACCCCACAACAACAACAACAACAACTCAATATGTGGATAAAAATGGCCAAATCCAGTCGAAGCATCTGGCTGATTGTGCAACCAACAATAATAATAACAATTTCAGATTCAATTTCTATTCTCTTTCCAACTGACCTTCTTAAAGGAGTTTGAGGCTCTTAATGAAAAGCTATTGCACGGAAGGAGAGAATGACGCACCTGATCCCTTGCACTCTTCTCTTGTGAGTCTCAGTGGGGATTTGGGGGGTTTTGTATCGAATGCTTCAAGCCCAAGAGTCATGCAAAAGTTGTAAATGGCTGGCTTACAGCGCACGCTAAACTCTCCTAGGCTTTATCTTAGCGTGCTGTAGTAAGTGACCCGAGGGAGTGTGACTTCAAACCAGGGTTAAGAGAACCACAACTTTGGGTGACTTCTGAATCCAACCCAGCGCTGCTAGTTCTGAGGCAGGGTAAAATGCCATAGTGTTTCCCCTCTTTTGCCTTAAGCAAAGAGACCCATTTTTGGACAAGAAAACGTTATTTGCTCCAGTGAGTTACGTGGAAACACTTTTTAGAAACACACCATAAATCCCAAGCAGCCCCACTCGATACGCTGAACCGGAATTTCTTCAACTTCTTTCTCTGATGATCTGATTCCAAAGCCAAATCTCTTCCTCAGCCCTTCCCTGTCTGGAGCCCTTTATAAGAGATGTTGATGGATGCCAGTCACCCTCCAGCCACCACTACCCTGCTGGCTGAGGATGAGAGGAGATCAGTGGTGAAATCCAAATTTTTTTACTACCGGTTCTGAGGGTGTGGCTTGGTGGGCATGGCTTGGTGGGTGCGGCAGGGGGAAGGATACTGCAAAATCTCCCTTCCCACCCCAGCTAGAGGTGGTATTTGCCAGTTCTCCGAACTGCTCAAAATTTCCGCTACCGGTTCTCCGAACTGCTCAAAATTTCCGCTACCAGTTCTCCAGAACCTGTCAGAACCTGCTGGATTTCACCCCTGGGGAAGATGTAATCCCTTCCCTTGAAGGGCAGAAGAATCAGAGCAAAGTTTTTCAGAGGCTGAAGATAAGGCACCGGTTGCTACTCCTGGGGGATTAAATCCTGGGAGACACAAACCAACTGCCAACATCTGCCTCGATGCAGGAAGTGCCATCTCAAAGCCCATCTCTGCCACCACCACCACCACCCAGCCAAGCAAGGTGCCAATCTGCCTGGTCCTCAGGTTCTGCAGCCTGCCCACCCCCCCACCCCCCCGTCCTGCTCCCCCCCAACTCCACCCCACCGCTTGGCCCTTCAGCTTCCTTCGTGCAAAAGAATGCCACTGAAGTCCCTGAATGCTATTGCTAGGTGGAGACAGGTTCCTAAATAAATACCATGAGAGAGGGGCAGGTTTTCTAATACACAAAAGAAAGCAGCACACTTTCCGTTTCGACTTCCAAACACGTCTTCGGTCACGGCTGCGGGCTTAATTTTGTTTTGTTTTTTTTCTTTTAAAAAAAGAAAAAGAAAGAACCCAAATGACAGATTGCCAAGAAGGGCGGATAACAGTAGGTTTAAGAGGAATTGTTCGGAAGGCCGAGAACTACTCATGGACCTCTACAGATACTACAGAACAGGTTGAGCCGGATAAACAGGTCTGCGAAAGCCCTCGGGAGATTGGAAAGAGTATCACACAAAACTTTTAATAACCTGTATTTCATGACCTACATTTATTAAAGCTTTTTAAGTTGCAGGGGTTCATTAAGAACCCTGTTAAGAAAAAAAAAACCAAAAAAAAAAAAAACCCCACGAGTTAAGCCAAGCAAATATGCCGGACAAATTGGCATTTGGTAGAAACGGGGAAACCAAGCTTTATTCTGGAAAGCTCCAATTTTCTTTCTTAGAAAACATCCTTTTCTGCATGATGATTTCCCCTTTTATAATGTCAGCCATGGGACCTGTGAAATGGCAGTGCATTTGGGCCAAGAGATTTGAGTTTGGTTGTTTCTTTTGCAGATATTTCTCAGGGGTCAGCAACCTGTGGCTCTGGAGCCGCATGTGGT
This sequence comes from Ptyas mucosa, assembly GCA_012654045.1. Taxonomy (NCBI): domain Eukaryota; kingdom Metazoa; phylum Chordata; class Lepidosauria; order Squamata; family Colubridae; genus Ptyas; species Ptyas mucosa. The sequence continues at coordinate 7,035,017 of WNWU01000063.1, read as the reverse complement.
TCTTTCACCCCTCTGCTGCGGCTCCCTGTCACTCAAAATATGCGTCATCACGACTGCCAATGTGCGACACCCACTGGCACACGATTTATTGAGCTTTTCAATAAATGGATAAATCCAAGAAAAGAAAAGTTTCAGAAGAAAACAGAACGTTAAATTCAACTACATAAGAAATAGTCAGGCACGGGAAGAGTTTTGTGGTTCCCGGTGTTTTCTTTTCTGTGGGAAACGGGTCCAAATGGCTCTTTGAGTGTTTAAGGTTGCAGACCTCTGCTCTATCCAAACAAGATAACATCATCGGTAGTAGTACTAATGCTGATGATGTTACCTAGTTTGGTAATGAAATGTCTGCAAGGAAACAACCAAACTCAAAGAGCACCAAGGAGCCCTCATTTCAACCCTGAGCTACAAATATTCTCCTTTATTAAATCTATCATTGCCATCCAAAGCCCAAGTCAGTGAGAGCAGGACCGTGCAAATTATTTGCATTGCAACCACATCCTGAAGATAAAAACTATACAGCAAAGAGTCAGGATTCGTATGCACCTAATCTATAATGCAGTTGGTTTTGGGCGTAGTGTCTACCAGAGCCATAATAATTTGAAAATCAAAATTTTTGGCTTATAGCACTAGATGTGAGAAGAAGAAAAAAAACAGAGGTTTTGGCTTGCTTTTAAAAGCCAGACTTGAACTCAATAGTCTCTTACACAAAGTATCAGTTCAGTCGTAGTTTTTTTTCTGGAGTTGAGCATTTCTGTTTTGGATTACAGAGAGTCCTCAAATTATGGCTACTTTTTAGCAACCTTTTGAAGTTATGATGGCACTGAGAAGAGTTATTTACAACCAGTCCTTGCACTGACAACCATCGCAAAATTCACTCGGTCAATTGATCATGATTTGGGTGCTTGGCAACTGGCATCTATTTATGATGATCGCCACATCCAGTGATCATCATTTGCAACCTTCCCAGCCAGTCAAAGCGATGTCTTGCTTAACAACCTCAGTGATTTCTTCAAAAACCACAGCAAAAAAGGTTGCAAAATCAGGTACGGTTACGTGATGTTTCACCGCTTAACAACAAATTTTCCAATCCCTACAGTGGTCATAACTCAAGGACCATCTGTTCTTTAAAACTAATGCATGGTTAAAACGAATTGGGGTAAAATACAGACAGTCCTCGACTTATGACCACAACTGAAATTTCTGTTGTTGTTGAGACATTTGTTAAGTGAGTTTTGCCCCATTCTACGACCTTCCTTGCCTTGGTTGTTAAGCGAACCTTTGCTGTTGATATGTTAGTAACCCGGTTGTTAAGCGAATCTAGCTTCCCCATGGATTTTTGTTTGTCAGAAGGTCACAAAGTGCAGAAGTGCACCTTGGGACACTGCAACCGTCATAAGTAAGAGTCAGTTGCCAAGTGTATGAAGTTTGACCACATGACCATGGGGATGCTACAAAGGTCATAACTATGAAAAACGGTCATAAACCACTTTTTTTCACTTCTGTTGTAACTTTTAATGGTCACTAAATGAACCGTTGTAAGCCAAGGACTATCTGTAAGGCATTTAAACATTCCAAAAGTTAGTCTACCAGGCTGCCCAAACAACCCAACACTCATGTTTATTTTTAGCCAACTCTTTATAAACAAGGTTTTCTAGAGCGCAGGACACGACTTTCAAGTTTAGGAAAAAAAATGTTACTACATTTTGCACCCAAATATTTATAGTAGCCACGGGTAAGGAAATAACTTGTAGAAGCTTTTAATTCAGGGCATACGTATTATGAAAGTGTTCCTGCCCCAACCACGGGGGCTCTGGGCCAGGGATGATGGGATCTGCAGTCCGGCAAAAAGGAGAGATGTATGAATTTCCCACATAATTCAGAATTTCCCATAATTCTAGGATCGGGGCTAGAGTCATGAGGAGAAAGATTGTAGTTTCAGCCCTGTCGTTACCGTGGAGGGAGGGGCGAAATCGTTCCCAAATTTTAGAAGCCTCCAGCAAGCAAATACGAACCAAGTACGGCGGCTCCTTGCACAAGGCAGGTTAAACGGAAGCCATAGACACCTTTGCTCTTCCATTTTTTCAGAGAGAAACGTTCTCAGTCCTCCCTACATATTGACGGAAGTTGTTCATTTGGGCATAACTGAAAGAGACAGAACCCTCTTGGACAACTCAAGAGTAAACAGCCCACACCAGGGGTCGGCAACCTTAAACACTCAAAGAATCATTTGGACCCGTTTCCCACAGAAAAGAAAATACCGGGAGCCACAAAACCCTTCCCGTGCCTGATTATTTCCTGAGAGGCCACAGAACCAGCATACGTAGTTGAATTAAACGTTCTGTTTTCTTCTGAAACTTTTCTTTTCTTGGATTTATCCATGGTTGGCCTACCGGGGGTCGAAAAGCTCAATAAATCACATGCGGGCAGGTATCACATTGGCAGTTGTAACACATATTTTGAGCGACAGGGAGCCGCAGCAGAGGGATGAAAGAGCCACATGCGGCTCTAGAGCCACGGATTGCTGACCCCTGGCCCATACAGATCAGTGACTTGTAGCCAATATCCTCCAGGGACCCGGGATTACAGTATAAGTAGTGACTGATCAGGTACTTTTAACCATAATATTGTAAGAAGCCCCGAGTTATCCTGTGGTGGACGGCCAATACATTTTACAAATAAATAAACCATGGTTTATTGAACTCGGACTGGCCTCAACTGCAGGCTGTGTTAAGCCCCCAAGTAAGTAAGATTGTGCCAAACAACAATGAGACCACATTATGTTGCGCTGGGTGTCACCAAAAGGCTAGGCCCACCAGGAATTTTCACCCATGGAAGAATAATTCCAAATTTTCCAACAGCAACCCACCCGAAACAACACAGCAAAAGAGAGACAGGCCTAGATGAGCAAAATTCAGGGAGGCAATCGAGGCTCGGCAAAACCTTTTCCAACCGTTTGGAAAACTTTGTTTTATGACTGTTGCTTTTAACCTTTTCTCTGTTCCTTTTGAGAGAGAACGGGGACTTCGTTTATCAAAAACTTCATTTCCATAGTAACTCTTTGCCCCGAGATATTTCAGTCATTCCGCATATGAGCAAATGCTGAATACGGGCCCTTGTTTTACAGAGGAAGCCCAACTCACAGATTTTTTTCCCCATTTTAAAACCAGATTCAGCTCTTCACGAGGAGGGCGAAGAAGGGAGCCATTTCAAAGGCTGCAACCCCAGCATTTAAAAAAAAAAAACCTGCAGCAACCAAGCCGTTCCGACAACTCAAAATTGCTTTGCCGCCGAAACATAAAAGTTTCGGGAGTGTCACTCAAACGTTTTAAAGCCTTTTTTAGATGATTTTAGGCGTTATGTCAAATCTGTGCTGAGTCATTAGCGGACAGAGGTTTCTTCTCCGAGGTTGATCTGACCACATATTTCAGAGACTGAATTGGGTTTTGTTTTCCGTGCAAAAGAACATCAGGCAAAAAAAAAAACCCCACCTAACGGCAGTCTATTTGGAAAAGCGTTTTATCCTAGAGACTTGATTCAATAAACCCTGAAAAATCAACATATGCGGAATCAGCTGGCCACACTATCTAGCTTCATCTTATTCTTCCACCTCCATCAAACAAACAAAAAAAAAGGGAGAAAGGGAGCTGCTAAGCTTCCAAATCGTGTTTGGAGCTAGCCGACAATACCTGTTCGACAATCCATGCAATCTCGCAACAGACTTATCAAGTTTATCACCTGCTGAGTGCAGCCAGTCAACTTGAGAAAGAAAGCCAAGTTCATCGTGGAACCGAACTTAAAAGGAACGTTTTCTCATTTATTTAATTTGATGTAGGCCTTATCGCTGAGCAGAAGGAGTAGGCAGGCCGCTGGGCAGGAAATCAACAGTTTTGAAATACGTTTTTTACGCAATGAGTGAGGGTAAGGGCCTTCGAGATTTGCAGCGTAACCCTAAGCATGGGCCGCAATCATGGTTTTCATGGGAGTTAAACCAAGGTTTGATGCACAGAGATTCGATCCAAAGATGACAGGACGCATTAAGTGACAGCATAATTCAGCTGGAAAGGACTGGCGGGGGCCGGGTGAATGGAAAGTAATAGTGCTTCAAAGAAGGTATCTATACACTGTTCAAATTCACCCTCTTTATTTTCCGAAGCTTAAAAGCGTCCTTCGTTTTAGTGACCAGCGTGGCTGATTTATAACTCTCCATTTCAAGCAGATCTAGTTAAGCCTTTTCAAGCAAAGCAGAGAGAAAAAAACAGGATGGCTAACTTATACTTATAGAAAAATCATAACCAGCAAAAACAAAAAAACAAAAAACGAAACCACATACCAGTGTGAGTTCGCAGGTGTGCTTTTAAGTGGGAAGATTTCGTGTACACTTTAGTGCAACCTAAGATAGAAAATCAGAAAGAGATATTAAGTATCAAGCACCTTTATGTGTAGGAAACGGTAACATCCGCCATAAAACTGTAACACTGCTGGTAGTTCTAATGGGTGGCCCCAATATATTTAAGAAATTTATTCCAATTTCTAGCTTTTGTCCAGAGCAAAAAGAGAGCTGCTAGTGTTGCACACAAATCACAATCAACCACACCTAAATTTTCAGCTCAATACATTTACCGTCCTAAACATGCAAGTTGAGTTAATCAATCAAGAGTGTTATAATTATGCATCTCACGTTTTATCCACGTCTATTATAAGCTATGTGTTCAGCAGCAAAATCAGTTATTAACACGTAACAGAATCTGTTATCTATTTGGGAAGAGACACACCCTTTATTTCAACCTATTTCTAATTAAATCACAGAAATAAGACATAAGAAACGCAGCAGCCGAAACATGAAGAAAAAGATGAACACACTTTTCTTCAAGTAGCTACGGCTGTTAGTCTTCCCCACCCTAGTGAGCAAACTACATTTCCCATCATTCTGAGCCAACAAGCTCGTAGGAATATTCAGGTCTGAGATGTGGGATGCTGGCTTACGACGTTGGCTTACATTTACATTCAAACCTTGCATGTGCTTAAGGTGCATTATTTTATTAAACGTTTTCTTCTTTTGACACCAGATGCAAAATGCTCTATTCGAGCAGATCAGCTGGCAAATTGCACAAGAGAAAGAAAACATTTGGAAGGGTTTCCAGAAAGACGCTAGCGACGAACGAGTTTGTCTCTCCGCCTTCCTCAAGCTTACCAGGGTAGTCACAGTAATGAATCCGCCTCTTCTCCAAGTCGGGGTTACTCCTCCGATTATATCTGACGGTTGGGATGCTCGGCGAATTCATGGGGATGCTCGTGGTCAAGTTCGGGTTGTGGATGGCCAACTTGGAAGCGATGGTGGCAGCGTAAGACGGAGGCGGTGTTAAATTCTGCATCATTTCCACCTGCCGGTCGGGGCTGCCGGGTTCCGAGCTTGGGGGCGAAGGGGGAAAGTAGGTGGCTGGCTGCTGCAGAAACTGGCTGGGCATGGCGTATGTGCAGGGGGGCACCCCATGGAACTGTTTCATGGAGGTCTGGGGCATGGCTGGAGAGAGGGTGTTGAGGCCTGTCATGGAGGAAGACAGGGAGACGTTGCTAAGGGAGTCCATCCCCGCTCCATTCGGCAGGTCTAAATCGGGAGAGCTGAGGAGCTGGTACAGCTGGCCCTGCTGGGGCCCAGGCACAGAGAGGCCTAGATCTGAGGCAGACATCTCCTGCTTGATGAAGAGGCTGTTCACATCCGGCGCCTGGTGGGGGCTGAAGATGCTTGTAAACTCGGGGAGAGCCTGGGCAGAGTTGGGGACTACAGGAGCTGCCTCACTCTGGTGGTTGAAGGCACCGACCGGCTCTGTCTTGATGTGGGTTGCGGGGCCTCTCGGGGTTTTGAAGAGGCCCGTTCTCAGCTGGGACAGATCCGGCAGGTAGAGGTTCATGTTGACACTGTAAGGCACCCCGTCACCGTTGGTGAAGAACTGATCCACAACCGAGGCACTGTCCCGCCGGTACTTTTTGTGCTCGGGGAGGGGGGGCAAAGGAGGAAGCTGCTGGGTCAAATATTTCTCCATCTCGCATCGGGTCTGGATGAGAACAAAATCAGCCCAAAAAGAGAAACAAAGAGAGAGAGAGAGAGAGACATAAGCTTACAAGCTGGAACCATTACGAATCTCCAACACATTACAAAAATCGAGCCCAGGATGAGATTTCTTACAAATTACACCGCCCTCTCGAAAAGCTACTCTCATGATCCAGAAGTACAAAGAATGGGGAAGATTCACCCAGAAGCTAGTCAAAGAAACTCTAGTCTATTCCTGAATTAGATAACGCTTGAGTTATAACCTTGGGAACATAGCAGCCTGAGCAGGAACAAAGATTAAAATTAAAATTCACCAGCAGGACTCATTTTTTTGGGAATTGTTCAGGTCTTGAATTAAGTTTTGCATTCCCCCCCAAAAAAGGAGATCCATCATCCAGTCCAAATGGTAAGTTTTTATTTAGTTAAATTAAGAAAAGCAAGCAAAGGTAGAAGGATCTCACATTAATACGATACATGCTTCACCTTCCTGCCCAGACTACACCTTCAAGAAGAGGCAGAGCGAACGATAAGAATAACTACCTATTAAAGCTGTTCGGTGCAAGAATCAAAAGTGAAAATTAAACTATTGGATACGTTATCTTGGAAGGCTAAATATAGCAAGTGATACAACTGGGTGGCAAAGCGTTTAGCTCTAAAAAAGCACTGCATGCCATTTTCTACATTTCATGTGGAGGATTTTTTTTTTTTTAAATCAAGGCTTCCAAGAATGCAGACACTCTGCTGACTTGGACTCTTTGGCATCTTAAGCCATCCAGGTTGTCCTCCTCTTCGTAAATAGATAAGACGATAGGTAGACGATAGGTAGATAGACAGATATGGTAGATGGATGGATGGATGGATGGATAGATAGATAGATGATAGATAGATAGATAGATAGATAGATAGATAGATAGATAGATAGAAAGAAAGAAAAGAGCCCTGGTGGCGCAGCAGACTAAAGTACTGTTATTAACATCAGCTGCCTGCAATACTGCAAATTCAAATCTCACCAGGCTCAAGGCTGACTCAGCCTTCCATCCTTTCTAAGGTAGGTAAAATGAGGACCCAGATTGTGGGGGCAATAAACTGACTTTGTATAAATATATACAAAAGTATGAAGACTATTGCTTAACGCATTGTAAGCCGCCCTGAGTCTCCGGAGAAGGGTGGCATATAAATCAAATCCCTCCCAAAAAAGATAGATATAGATAGATAGATAGACAGACAGACAGACAGACAGAGAGAGAGACGAGAGAGACAGACAGACAAAAATGGTTTATATCTGAGAAGGAAAGAAGAAATAAAATCAAATAGGAAATCGTAGGACTACTTTTGTGTCACTTTTTAGAGGTGGGGGGTCTTGTAGACAAGACCACAATTTCCCCACAGGGAGAAGGCAAACAGCCAGGCATGAAAATCTTGGGAAACAAGTGAACAGCGAGTCACCACAAACATTTTCCTTTGACCATATCACTGGTGCCAACCAAGATCCGGAGGCTTTTGCTTTCCCCAGGCTGGCTCAGGGGTGCCGGGGCAGGCTCTCTCTTTCGAGATTTTCCCACCCCACCGGGATGGATGGAAAAGCCCCTTCCTCAAACCGCCACCTTCCCTCCTAGACCTGCGGGCTTGGGGTCAACTTCCAGAGAGGGTAAGCGCAGGGGGCGGAAGAGATCCTGAAGCCTGACCTCACTGGGGTTTTCAGAGACGGTGGGTTTCAGCTGGGGGCACCCACTGCGGTCCCTACATTCCCTTCGTTTGAGGGGGCAGAGGCTGCCACCCAACGCTGATCACCCCCCCCCCCCCCCCCCCCCCCCCCCCCCCCCCCCCCGGTTCCTCTCCCCCCTCACCCAAGGCGCTGCGCGGATCCAGAGATTCCACGGACAGCGACGCGACCCGCAGAGAGCCAGCAGCGATGAAAAAAACCCAGATCGGGCTTCTACCTCGGGAAGGAACCCCGCATTCCCCTCCGGACCCCTAAAACAGGGCCAGGGCTGAGAAGGGGCTTCCTCACGGGTCTCCCAAGCCAGCCCCCCCCCCATCTGCTCGCCCGCCCGTCTGTCCGACCTGAGACCACCCGTGATTCTTCCGCCGCACTTGCTTAGCCCCAACAAAATTGCTGGGTGGGGGGCTTAGGGGGGCGACAGAAGAAAAAAAGTCCCTGGCCCATCCTGAGCGCGATTTTCCCTATACCTTCATAGGGGTAGGGAAAGGGGTCTACCCAGCCAAGGGGGCAAGCCAGCCTCTCTCCGCTTGCCCTCGCGGGGGCACCGCTTTGTATAATACCCACCGGCTTTTTTCCCTCGGTTCCTCCGCAACCATTTAGGGGTCCCGTCGCCCACGCCAAGAAAAAAGCCGAGGGGGGGGGGGAAACTCCCCACGGGCACTCCGAGTGGAAACGGCGTTGCCCGAAAAGCCAGCGTCCCTGGCGGGTTGCGCGGCTTTTCCCACTTTAGCCTGGCCAGCTGTTGAGCCGGGGATCCGCTTGCAAAGGGCAGCCGCCCGAGCTCGCCCCCCCCCCCCCGCCCCCGCCTCCCGGGCCCCGTCTAAAATGACTTTTTTGCGTGGGCGCGCGGGGCCGGCTCCGCCTCCGCCTTCGCCTCGCTCGGCCAAGCCGGGCACACACAAGGTGGCAGCTGCGGCCGCTCTCTCTCTCTCCGCCCGCGCCCGCCGCAAGGAGGGGCAGAGCGCCGGGGAAGCCAACGCCGGCACTCGGCCCGGGCCGAGGAGAAGGGAAACCCGGCCCGCCCGCCAGCCAGCCAGCTCCCCGCGCGCCCGGCCACGTGCGGAAAGAGGAGCCGCGGAGCCCGGCCGCGCTGGCGAGTTGCCCGCAGGTCCGAAAGCGGCTGGAACGGAGAGGATGGGGGGGGGGGGCTAGAGTGGGACAGACGGAAAGCCCCGTCCGGTCATCCTCGAGAAGAAGCCGGAGCATCGGCTGCCCAACCGGGTGGGGGCCCCGCAGAGCCCTTTTCGGGACGAGCCCGTGGCGGAATGAGCCTCCTGTACAAGCGGAAGACTGGAGGGGCTCCGACGGGACACTTTTCCTTTCTTTCCTTTCCTTTCCTTTCCTTCTCTTTCTTTCTCTTTCCTTTCCTTCTCTTTTCCCTTCTTTTCCTTTCCTTTCCTTCTCTTTCCTTCTCTTTCCTTCTTTTTCCCCTTCTTTTCCTTCCCTTTCTCTTCTTTCTTTCTCTTTCCTTTCCTTCTCTTTCCCCTTCTTTTCCTTTCCTTTCCTTTCCTTCTTCCCCTTCTCTTTCCTTCTCTTTTCCCT
>WNWU01000063.1:7006043-7025693 GCA_012654045.1 Ptyas mucosa | reverse complement strand
CCTTCTTCCCCTTCTCTTTCCTTCTCTTTTCCCTTCTTTTCCTTTCCCTTCCCTTCCCTTCCTTTCCTCTCCTTCTCCTTCACTTTCCTTTCGCTCGCCTGCCCCACCCAGCCCCAGCCCGAGCTCGGCCGAGGCCGAGGCCGGGACACACCCAAACAGCCCAGCGGCCGGGCCCGCCACCCGCCACTTTGCCCATGCCCCGGGGAACACTGTCCCAGAGCCGCCGCCGCCGCCGCCAATCCCTACGGGCGGACGCCTCCTCACCTGCACCATCTCCTCTCCGGGCATCCGGGCAGCGCTCGCCTGCTGCTGCTGCTGCTGCGGAGGAGCCGGCGGCGGCTTGAGATCTTCCGGAGCCGGCGGAGCGAAGATCGAGCCTTCCCGGCCGCCCAACACGGGCTTGAGCTGGGCGAAGACGGGCTCCTCGGGCCCTAGGCGGACGCTCATGCTCAACACCCGGGTAGCCATGGGGGCAAGGGCAGCTCTGCGGGAAGAAGGCGCCTGGCCCGCCCTTTGCGCGGCTCACGCCCTCCGCCTCCTCCGCCTCCCGCTCCTGCCGAAGCTGCTGCTGCTGCCTCCGCCGCCGCCGCCGCGCATCGGGCTCCTCTACCTGGCCGACACCTCCCTCCCTCTTGGCGGACCCCGGCGCGTGCCCGCCCGCCTCTATTTCAGCGCCTCCACCCAGGAGGAGGCCCGCCCGCCCGGCGCCCCGCCCTGCCTGCCCTGCACTGGGGAGAGAAGAGGAGGAGGAGGAGGAGGGAGGGGGGGGTGAAGAGGCTTGCTTGGCTGGCTGGCTGGCAGGCAGCAGGAGGGGCTAAGAGCGCCCCCTCTTGCCAGGCGGGCCGCCACCCTCCCCTCCCCTCCCCTCCCCTCCCTTCCCTCCCTCCGCCACCCCAGTGCTGGGCAGCGGCTCCTCCCTTCGGGCCAGCAGTCCGCCTTCTCCGGCTGCCGGGCCGCCCTCCGCTGGGAGAAGCGGCAATCGGGCAAGGCAGGCCGCTCGGAGGCAGCGGCGGCGGCGGCGGCGGCAAAGGTAGCAGCGCCCGGTCCCACTTTCCGCGGGCAGAGCCGGGCGCTGCCAAGGCTGCGGGAGTGATCGCTGGGTCCCGCTGGCTGGCGTTCTCCTTCGCCCTCCTCCGTCACGGGGCGCCTGGGTTTGGCTTCTGAATCCCGGGAGCGCTGGGGCTGGGATTCCCCCCCCCCTTCCCCCGCTTCCCCGGGTTAAGGGTATTTCTTTCTTTCTTTATTTATATTTATATGCCGCCCTTCTCCGGAGACTCGGGGCGGCTTACAATGCGTTAAGCAATAGCCTTCATACTTTTTGTATATTTATACAAAGTCAGCTTATTGCCCCCACAATCTGGGTCCTCATTTTACCCACCTTAGAAAGGATGGAAGGCTGAGTCAACCTTGAGCCTGGTGAGATTAGAACTCGCAGTAATTGCAGGCAGCTGGATCTTAAATGCTGCCTTAGTAGGAGGCATTAGCCTGCTACACCACTCAGGCTCCTGAGGCAGGGTACAGGGTAGGGTACAGGCCGGCCGTAGGTTGCGCTTCTGGGTGCCAAGCAAGGGGGCAACGCTGGGATGCTGGGCTGCCCCGCGCCGTGTGAGTGCGGGACACCCCCCCTCCTCGGGCCTGGGAGGCAGAGAGGAAGCCCCTCGCCCAAGGGACGGAGGGCTCCCCGGAGGTTTCACTCCCGTATTTTATTTCCGTAGCGGAGGCGAGATGTGGGGAAAAAAACCCTGGAGTGTTGAATCCTGCAGAAAACGAGAACCCTCTGCTGTTAAGAAAATCCCGAGAGGCTGCTGGCTTTCCCGCCTCCCCTTCCCCAGAGAGGCGCTTAAACGGTTACCGAGTTCTGGTGGTCTGCCGGAGGTTTTGGGACACCCCCCCCCCCCCAAGTGCTTTGACCACGGTCAGTTTAACACGGGACAAGCCAGCCTTCCAAATGTAGCCGGCTAGCTGCCTTTCGTGGCCTGTTCTTAAGGAGGAACTTCTGCATCCTTGCAGTCTGGGAAGACAGCAAGAGGGTATCGACATTTCCTATTTGGATTGTTTTATTTTATATATAAATAAAATACACATATTTTATATGTGTGTGTATAAATATGTGTGTGTGTGTGTGTATGCAAGTTTTGGTGTATTCGGGTCTTTTCCCGTGTAAGATTGAGAGTATCTTGGTGACGTTTTGATGAGGTCTCACTCCTCATCTTCAGGCTGGTGTCTTCGGCTTCCGTGCTTATGCGAGGAAACCCGAATACACCAAAACTTGCATACCTCTACCTGTGAAAATCTATGAACATATCTATCTATCTATCTATCTATCTATCTATCTATCTATCTATCTATCTATACATAAAATATGTGTACATATTTTATAATATGTACATATGTGTGTGTGTATATATATATAGTGGATTGTGATTTCACTGAACTAGAGCTGCATAAAAATCTTGGTTTACGTAGGAAGAACCTGGCTAAAGAGAAATACATACACACACACACACACACACACACATTCTTTTATATATACAAAAACACATACATACATACATATACATACACACGCACACATATTCTTGCTTTATTGTTTTGCTCTAATGTTCTCAGAACCACAAACGGTGGCTACTGGCTACAATGCAAAATGATACACAAAGCCGCAAGTAACAATCGCACATTTCAAAAGCCCCTTTCCAAATGGGTGTATAATGGCAGCTCCCTACACATTAGAAACAGAATAACGTGTGTATTCCGCCTAGGCTGAATTTTCCTTCCAAAGAGTCTCCATCCAAGCTGGGACCGGCTTTGCCAAAGTTATTGTTATTCGGGTAAAAATTATCCTGTTAAAAAGTTCACCATCAATCAATACGTTCAACCAACGGAGGGAGAAGCCGGAAACATGCTTAGCCTCCAATTGCAACCAAGGCAAGGACCTCTTTGGAGAACAGATTTAAGCTTAAACCTAGTCGGGACAATGGACATTCTGTAAACCTTGGTTGTGCGATCAAGACAACAAAATTGCAAGGATCCAACCCAAAACCATGTGAGGGTGTTTTTCTCTGGATCAGAGAAACTGTATCACATGACCATGAGCTGGCAGCCTAATTTTAGCCAAAAGGAACCCCTGAAATTTAGTCTGTGTCTCTACTATAGAAAGCTGAACTGTGCTTGTTTGTTGTTGTTGTTAGTTGCAAAGTTGCGTCCGACCCTTCGCGACCCCATGGACAGCGTTCCTTCAGGCCTTCCTGTCCTCTACCATTCCCTGGAGTCCATCTAATCTCACACCGTGACTCCATCCAGCCACCTCGTTCTCTGTCACCCCTTTCTTCTTTTGCCCTCAATCGTTTCCAGCATTAGGCTCTTCTCCAGTGAGTCCTTCCTTCTCATTAGGTGACCAGAATATTTGAGTTTCATCTTCAGGACCTGGCCTTCTAAAGAGCAGTCAGGGTTGATCTCCTCTAGGACTGACCGGTTTGATCACCTTGCAGTCCAAGGGACTCGCAGTAAGTGTGAACTGCAGAACTGCAGCTAGCAGTAATTAATTATTAGGGGTTTGTTATGCTAATTTAACAGCTTGCTTTATGATGCTAATGTCCTCTGTTGTTCCTTCAAGGCCCTGGAGAGATGCAACTCAGCATCCTGATAGTCTCCTTTGGCAATGTTGTTCTGTTGTCTGGCTTTGAACTTTCTTCCTTGAGAAATTGAAGCATGGGAAGACATTCTCTCTCTCTCTCTCTCTCTCTCTCTTTCCTCCTCCTTGGATGTTTCTGGCATCTGATTGGCAGCCAGTTCTGCTTTCATGTAGAACCAGGTCTCTTTGCTCTATCTGGACCCCAGAAAAATATTCTTGGTACCAATAAAAGAGAATATTTGTAGCTCAGGGTTAAAATGAGGGGTCCTTGGTGGTCTCTGAGCTTGGTTGTTTTCTTACAGACGTTTCATTACCCAAACTAGGTAACAGGTATCATCAGTGCACTGATTATGTTACCTAGTTCGGTTAATGAAACGTCTGTAAGAAAACAACCAAGCTCAGAGACCACCAAGGACTCCTTGCTATGCTGTTGAATCTTTCTGTCCAAGGGGACTCTCAAGGAAAATGAGGGAGAACACAAATGACATAGACGAACATGGAAAATGAGGGAGAACATAGCAGAAAAACAGTTGCCTGCTCTATTTTTTTTTAAAAAAATAAGTAAATTAAAAATTGGTCAATTTAAAATAATTGATTAATAGGGTTGGGCAAAAGTGGTGCATTACCAGATCGCCCTGTGATACTTGCAGGGTACAACCTTGCTAAAGGAAGGCATGGATAGTCATTTCAAAGAGGCCTAAAATCATTACAACTGTCTCACTTTAGCAACAGAAATTTTGGGCTCGATTGTGGTCGTAAGGTGAGGACTACCTATATTGTGTGATTTGGAATTTTCCTTACTGGTGTTCTTCCTTATATTTGAATCACAACAGGGAACTTAAGAAGATGCTGTAATAAGGAACAACAAAAGAATTGGGGATTTTTGGAGCAATATTTTGTAATATTGTAGGTCAACGTTTTAAAAGCATCCATACTGAGTGGATTGGAAACCTGCCTGAAAATTTAAACTAATATGTAGACCTTCAATACCCCATTTTTAAAAAAAACCCAGTGATTCGTCAGGCTATGAACATAACACAACCCAACATTTTGAAGTTCAGTTGACATATTTATGTTCTCCTACGGAGATGATTTAACCCGATTGAACATCTTGGATCCAAAAAAAAAAAAGTGAAAGGCAAGTAACTCCCTTTTGTAAGATCAATTATTGGATGGCCCTTGTACGGAACATCTGTGGAGGAGAATGGAAGCAGGGGAGCAACAAAAAAAAAAAAAAACCTGATCCAAAGAGATTATGAAAATTGATGGTTAGGGATACAGATGTGCTCTAGAGCAACCTTTGTAAGGCAAGCACTCTGGGGGGGACCAGTTCGCAAGACCCAGTAGTAAAACGATGTCTGGTCTTCCCGCTCAAAACCCAACCCCACCCCCCTTCAAACGCTCTTTGCAATGAAAGCTGAAGGGTTTGAAGGGGGGGGGGGGGGAATGGAGAAGGAGAACCAGACATCAAGCTAACTTTGAAACTTTGATTTGAAAGTTTGCAGACATCCTAGTGCAAAGGCTTTCCTTAACAAGTGTTTACCTCCAAGGGTGTGTACAGTGGGTGGAATTCATATTTTTCTTACTACCGGTTCGGTGGGCGTGGCTTGGCGGGGGTGGGGTGGCTTGGTGGGCGTGGCAGGGGAAGGATACTGCAAAATCTCCATTTCCACCAGTGGTGGGTTGCGCCCCCCCCCCCCCCGGTTGGAACCAGTTCGCAAGACCCAGTAGTAAAACCGGCAGGAGGCTCCGCCCACTGACCCCGACGTCATCATAGTTGATCTGTGTATGCGCAGAAGAGCGCGTGGGTGGTAATAAAGGTAAGTAGAACCAACCCCTGATTTCCACCCCACTCCAGGGTAAGGATACTGCAAAATCCCCATTCCCTCCCCACTCCTGGGGGAAGGATATTGCAAAATCTCCATTCCCACCCACTCCACTCCGGGGCCAGCCAGAGGTGGTATTTGCCGGTTCTCCGAACTACTCAAAATCTCCGCTACCGGTTCTCCAGAACCTGTTAGAACCTGCTGGATTTCACCCCTGTATGTCTGGTCCCTTTCTGGAGATTATTTGAGTTGAACCCATTTCATAATTGTGGGCCAGGAGAAATTATGCTATTTTGTCTGCTCCAAATTTCTCTCTCTCAAGTAGGGGGATGTTAGTATGCGGAAACCTTCTCTGTCAATTCCTCCTTGCAGCCATAATTTGAAAGCTGTGTATTCGCTGTTTTTCTGAGTTCAAAAGGCTCCCAGCATCTATTGCTTTCTCCTTGATCTTCTCCGGCTCCAGAATATCCTCTTTGAGGTGCAATGAGACACTGCTCCAAGCAAGGTCAAACCCTATTCCTGGGTAGAATAATATTACAGGTAGTCCTCGACTTACGACCACAATTGTTGCTAAGCGAAACAGTTGTTCAGTGAATCTTGCCCCGTTTTATGACATTTTTTGTCTCAGTTATTATTATTTATTCTTTCATTATTTGTTTGAATTTTTATACCGCCCTTCTCCAGCGGGACTCAGGGCGGTGAACAGCCGAGGTAAAACATAACATATAAAATTTAAAAACAATATAAAGGACATTAAATAATTTCCGCCCAACAATTTAAAACAACCCAATTAAAACCAAATTCAATTAAAACCGAGAGGATGGGGTCAATCGTTGCAGTTGTTGTTAGTCACACGGCTGTTAAGGGAATCCGGTTTCCCCATCAATTTTGCTTGTCAGATCATCTTCGCAAAAGATGATCGCATGGTTGTCGGGATACTGCAACCGTCATAAATATGAGTCAGTTGCCAGGCATCTGAATTTTGATCCCGTGACCATGGGGATGCTGCAAGCATCATAAGTGTGAAAAACGGTCATAAGTCACTTTCTTCAGGGACATTGCAACCTTGAGCAGTCAGTAAAGGAAGTGTTGCAAATTTAGGATGACTTGTAGGAAGTTGACAGCTTTTATTTTACATCCTATAGAATAGAATAGAATAGAATAGAATAGAATAGAATAGAATAGAATAGAAAATGGAGAATAGAATAGAATAGAGTAGAATAGAAAATGGAAATTAGAATAGAATAGAATAGAATGGAATGGAATGGAAAATGGAAATTAGAATAGAATAGAATAGAATAGAATAGAATGGAAAATGGAAATTAGAATAGAATAGAATAGAATAGAAAATGGAGAATAGAATAGAATAGAGTAGAATAGAAAATGGAAATTAGAATAGAATAGAATGGAATGGAATGGAATGGAATGGAATGGAAAATGGAAATTAGAATAGAATAGAATAGAATAGAATAGAATAGAATAGAATGGAAAATGGAAATTAGAATAGAATAGAATAGAATAGAAAATGGAGAATAGAATAGAATAGAGTAGAATAGAATAGAAAATGGAAATTAGAATAGAATGGAATGGAATGGAATGGAATGGAATGGAATGAATGGAATGGAATGGAATGGAATGGAAAATGGAAATTAGAATAGAATAGAATAGAATAGAATAGAATAGAATAGAATAGAATAGAATGGAAAATGGAAATTAGAATAGAATAGAATAGAAAATGGAGAATAGAATAGAATAGAGTAGAATAGAATGGAAAATGGAAATTAGAATAGAATAGAATAGAATAGAATAGAATGGAATGGAATGGAATGGAATGGAAAATGGAAATTAGAATAGAATAGAATAGAAAATAGAATAGAATAGAAAATGGAGAATAGAATAGAATAGAATAGAATAGAATAGAATAGAATAGAATAGAAAATGGAAATTAGAATAGAATAGAATAGAATAGAAAATGGAAATTAGAATAGAATAGAATAGAATAGAATAGAATAGAATAGAATAGAATAGAATAGAATAGAATAACAGAGTTGGAAGGGACCTTGGAGATCTTCTAGTCCAACCCCCTGCTTAGGCAGGAAACCCTACACCACTTCAGACAAATGGTTATCCAACCTCTTCTTAAAAACTTCCAGTGTTGGAGCATTCACAACTTCTGCAGGCAAGTTGTTCCACTGATCAATTGTTCTCACTGTCAGGAAATTTCTCCTTAGTTCTAGGTTGCTTCTCTCCTTAATTAGGAGTTTTTAAAGATGGTACCTCTCATGGTCGATAAAAGAAATACACCGGGGGGGGGGGGGCATTTTCTTCCCATTCTTAAAAAGTTTCTCACACATACAGGGGTAAGTTTGAACTCTCATAGCACTGAGTGATGACGGGGAACAAACAAATCTTCTGTTCCTGCACAGGATCAGACAGTTCATTCTACGTTCTGTGATTTCCCCCCTTATCAACCCAAAATCACTTTTGTCCAAGATTCATCAAACTTGCAACAGGTGATCTGCACTAACATGTGAGTTGGTTTTGACCAGTTTCGATTTCAAAAGACGCTTTGTTTCCGATCCTGGGGCCAATCAATTTGCTTTACATAGATTGTCCTTTCCCGGAGCGCTCTTCAACCCCAGCTGGATGCCAGTTATCAAAAGCGCAAGAGAAAGTGGGTCTCAACTACACAAGCAACTTCTTAGCATTCCTTTTCTGCAGCAGGTAAAAATTGGCCTGACTCGACCCATAAAAACCGACACGGTACAGCTTGCACTGGACTTGACCCAGTTAGAGACAATTCGCAAAAACTTGTCTTCGCAGAAGTCTCTGCGTGTATTTTATATCGTAAATTCAAGATGAGTTCGAGAGCACAACCCCCATAATTCTTCCTTACTTTCTATGACTCCAAAGGAGTCAGTGGGATGATTCCGTCTCAGTTCCAAGTTATTGCAACAGTGCGCCAATATTCGGAACTTGGCACTGGTTTGGATAAAACCAAATTCCATATTTGGGAGGTATAAAGAACTTTGGTCAAATTGATACGAAAACGCATTGTTCTGCTGACCTTCCAGATGGATTGTCTGACCTGGGACTGTCCTTTTAGATATCTGGGTTGTAACTCCAATAATTTCCCAAATGGTATTTTTCGTGGGAGTTTAGGTCTAACCAGTGTTAAGAGGACATCAGCCTGCAGTAGAATTCCTTTCCTGGAAAACATTAAAGAAAATGAAAAGAGGAGGTGGATATTACTCAGCTGTGGTCAAGAGAGTATCAAATGGGGATTTTTATGCCTGGAAAAAAAAATGCTACTGTCAGGACAAATTTTGAAGGTTGGAAATGTATGGACCAAGGAAGACAGCAAATAACCCATTCATGAATACAACATACAACCCAGGGGTGAAATGTAAAATTTGTTACTACCGGTTCTGTGGGCGTGGCTTGGTAGTGGTGGTGGGTAATGTGACTGGGTGGGCGTGGCCAACTTTTTTTTTTTTTAACTTTTCAAAGCATTTTTTCTAATGCTTTGAAAAACCTCTCTGCCAATCACGCAACTCCGCTGGGATCATCAGAGAGGCTTTTTAAAAAAGGCTTTGCAAAGCTTCTCTGTCAATCAGGCAACTCAGCTACTATTGTCAGAGACTTTTCAAAGCATTTTTTTTACCACCTCTTCGGCCAAGAGGTTGCAGAAAAAAATGCTTTGAAAAGCCTCTGAGGATCCCAGCTGAGTTGCACGATCATCAGAGGCTCTTTTTTTTTTTTACTTTTAAAAGCATTTTTTCATCGGAAGAGGTTGTAGAAAAAATGCTTTTAAAAGTTAAAAAAAAAAGCCTCTGGTGATTGTGCGGCTCAGCTGGGCATGGGGAGGGGCGCAGGGATTTTTGCTACCGGTTCTCCGAACCACCAGCCGCCATCGCTACCGTATTGGGCGATCCGGTCCGAACCAGGAGCATTTCACCCCTGATACAACCACAATTGATCCCAAGATTTATGTTATTGAGAAATTTGTTAAGATTTGCCCCATTTTACGACTTTTTTTTTGCCACATTTGTTAAGTGAATCACTGCAGTTCTTAAATTAGTCGCAAAATTGTTCAGTGAATCTGGGTTCCCCCATTGACTTTGCATGTTGGAAGGTTGCAAAAGGGGACCCCATGGTTCTGAGACACTGCAACCTTCATAAATGTAAGTCAGTTGACAAGCATCCAAATGTAAATCATGTGACCGGGTCATAAGTGTGAAAAATCATCATAAATCACTTTTTTCAATGTCGTCGTAACTTCAAACAGTCACTAAATGAACTGCTGTCGAGGACTACCTGAAATGACATTGACCAGATTAGAAAATAAAATATAAAGTAACATAAAAATATATCATAAAAAATAAAGTAAAGTAAAATAAATTAAAGGGGGATGGGGAAGATAACCTCAATCCGATTTACTTGGCAATTATCCTAAACTTGCATTTTACTGTTTCTTCCAACATGGTTTCTTCAGGTCAAGCATGATGCCTGGTGAGGACATTAAAACATCTGGATGGTTTTCTTGGTTGCAATGTGAACATGGTTTACGCTTGTCTTCTTCTGAAGTTTTTTTTAAAAGTTATAAGTATTTCCCATTCTGCTTCGGGAATTTTTGGTAGTCTGACATCTCATCCAAGTTTCATCCTGCTGAGCTTCTTAGAATCATCCAAGGTTGCCAATCTGCTTCCTTTCTTGCAAAGGGATAGTGTGGGCCACATGGCTCATCCCTTTGTAGACTTCCAAAGGACCAAGTAATCCTTGCTCCCAAGTGTCACCCCCAGCATTCCAGATGCATTAATCTCCTGGGATTATATCAGCATGGAAGAAGCGAAGGCTTAAATTTAGGAGCTGCCTCTTTGTCCGTCCACTCGACAATCCTGTTTCTCACAAAAGGCAAGAATAGTGGAAGGTTATCTGCACCGCACGGAGCAATGTCCTACTAGCATGTCCATCTGCAAAATCCGTTTTTCTCTCAACCACCCTGGCTTTCCTCTGGAGCAAAACTGATTCAACCAGAAGCTCTTTAGGGCTAAAATTAGCTTAATTGCTCTCTCTCTCTCTCTCTCTCTCCCTCCCTCCCTCCCCCCCTCTCTCCTCCAGTGTGAAAATGAGCCAAGGTGACTCAAAACGGGGATGAGAAAAGAACTGTTTCTTTTTCTAACCAAGCTTCTTGGCTGTCTTCTTTGGGCCGAGTGCACAAAAGATAATGTCCGGGTAACAAGGAGAGAACAAGCTTCCAGGAAATTTCTCCTTAGTTCCAGGTTGCTTCTCTCCTTGATTAGTTTCCATCCATTGCTTCTTGTTTTGCCCTCTGGTGCTTTGGAAAATAGCTTGACCCCCCTATTCTTTATGGCAGCACAACAAATATCAGAACACTGCTATGTATGGGAGTCTGGGCACAACATGAACATGCCCAAAAACCAGGAGTGAAATCCAGCAGGTTCTGAAGAACCGGTAGCGGAAATTTTGAAGAGTTTGGAAGAACCGGCAAATACTACCTCTGGCTGATCCCAGAGTGGGGTGGGAATGGAGATTTTGCAATATCCTTCCCCCAGGAGTAGGGAGGGAATGGAGATTTTGCAATATCCTTCCCCCCTGGAATGGGGTGGGAATGGAGATTTCGCAGTATCCTTCCCCTGCGACACCCACCAAGCCATGCCCACCAAGCCACACCATGCCCACCAAGCCACGCCTACAAAACCGGTAGTAAAAAAATAATAATTTCACCACTGCCAGAAACCATTTTTTTTTTGGTTCTGTTGTCATCCTGACGTTGCCTTCACTCAGTTTTCAACTCAGAACTGAGGGACCTTATAGTCCTCCTCAGATGTACCAATGGTAGGGTCTTCTTCCCCCCCTCCCCCCCCATTCTTTCTCAAATCATTGCTATAAGATGGATGCTCACAAGGTGAGACTTCCCAAGGCTTGGTGTCTTTAGATATTCCAGAGAATACCCGAAGGATTCATTGACTTCATTGATCAAACCACGCAGCAGCTACACCAGTTGCTGGAAAACAAATGGCTTCCTGCGGGTTTGTGTTTTTAGTAGCTTCTTTCCCACAAGGAATGGCTTAATGCTGAAATCCACAGGCTGCTGCAGCAACCGAACAGAAAGAAAATAAAAGCTTGGCTCAGAAAGAATATTGCTTTGTGGATAAGGAGAAACAAGGGGAGGAAGGAATTCTTGAGCTTCTCCAACAAACTTGTTTCTCTACAGGCACAAAGTTATCAAAACAGGGAGTGGGTGTTGATAATTTTCTCTCTCTCTTTTTCTAAAACTTCATTCGCTAAAATCATCGCTGCTAGTCGCCTAATGGCAGGGGTTGCCCGTTCCTTCAAGTAGGCCCTTTACTTGGTTTTCCTGAACGGTGTCATCTTCGGTCCAAGAAAAACAAACAAACACACGAAATACATTTTTTTGGGGTTCATTTTCTCCTCGTCTTTTGAACCAAAGGGGGCTAGAAATGTTCTACGCTCAGGCCACTGTGGTTTGTCAGCAAGCCGTTATTAAACCATCATAATCACATACAACGGAGCTGTTCTTTGGAGGATGGATAAAAGTTTGAAGAGTCTTTCTGTTGGTGAGTCCCTCCCTAACCATGGCCAGTCCTCTCCTGATACTCCATTGTCAGACACATGTGTACCTTCCAGTAGTGAGATTCAAAAAATTTTACTACCGGATCTGTGAGCGTGGCTTGGTGGGCGTGGCAGGGGAAGGATACTGTAAAATCTCCATTCCTACCCCACTCCAGGGGAAGTCTACTGCAAAATCCCCATTCCCTCCCGATTAGCTGGGACTCGGGAGGCAGAAAATAGATGGGGGCAGGGCCAGTCAGAGGTGATATTTACTCTGAACTACTCAAAATTTCCGCTACCAGTTCTCCAGAACTTGTCAGGACCTGCTGAATACCACCTCTGGTACCTTCCAAGTTTAATGGGTTGGTTTCTTCTGCTCCTGGAAATCAATAGAAGATCTTGGCTGATGTTCTGATCCATTTTGCATTTAATTTAGTTATTAAATATGCCTAGGGGCAGCCCTTTAGGGACAAAATGCTGAATTTGATCATCTTTGCCTTGTCCTGCAAAATCTTTAAAGGTAGCCAATTCTGTGATGCTTTTGATAGGGATTTTTGGCCTACGAGTGTCTTTTAACTCTCATGCCACATAGTTTACTTGCAGTGGAGAGTATGTTGCTGGAAGGAAAATAAAATGGGATAAAATCATAGCAAGGGGCCGCTGATAGGATTTGGGATGGAGAATTGGTTATAGCTGAATTCCAGAAGAATTTCGGATGAATTCCTCCTTGTCTAGTACAATGATAAATGAAAAGCTCTTCCATGAAATATGGTTACAGATACTGTCCCAGACAATGCCATCACCACATCTCCTTTGCTGATCCGGTAATTTTAGAGAAAACATAGTATTCAATTATTCACACCTAAAATGAATTCTTTGCTTTGAAAATCAAATCTTAGAGAAGCCTTTGTCAGCTCCCATGGTGTGATTCCTCTCTACTCACAGTTGGCGTTCAACATTTGCAGTTCATGTTTACATGTTTACTCTGAAGTAAATCCTGCTGAATTCAGTGATCCGTACTACTGGATATCTTGGATACAGGATTGCAGCCATCCTAGGTGGTTTTTTTTTCTTTCACCTCCCTTGTTTTATTTTTGGAAACATAATGGCTTTAAACTCTTTATCCCTCTTCCTGTGGTGGCCTTCAGTGCTGGCTGGAACATTTGATTCTGGTCATAAGTGCAAAATTAGTTCAGCAACTTAAAACTGCTATGATCTAAAGATCCAAGAAATGGATTCTGTAAACTCATCTGATCTCAAGACTACTTCTTTGTTGGGTACTATGGCTCCCTATCCAGGAGAGTGGCTTGCATTAGAAATTTGGTGGGGATATTGACGCTTTCAAAAGGATTTTGTGATAGGGGAATTCTACTATTAAAAAAAGAAGAAATCCACCGGTTTAGCCAGGCCAAGAAGAGATTGAGGAACTAAGCAAAGGCACATTGCAAATACACAAACATCTATCTATTAACATAGATAGAACAAGTACTAGAGGATTTCAAAGAACTGATTTCAGCTGAGCTTTACAATGTCTTCTACAGATTTAGAGAATGTTAGGGTTAGAGATCTTTGAAGCCATCTTAACAGATCTTGACGGACTACAGAAACCCCCCCCCCCCCAGCAGATGTGCCTCAGCAAGTTTTAATTATGGTCTTCTGGAATAAAGTCAGAGCTTTCTCCAGGTTGAGGAACCCAACTCTCTTGCCTTAACCCAACCAATGCATCAGACTCTGGTTTCTATGTCCTGAAATTCCATTCCTTTCCTTCCCTAGAGCAAAGGTCTTCAAACTTGGCAGCTTTAAGACTTGTGGACTTCAACTCCCAGAATTCTCCAGCCAGTATAACGATGCTGGCTGGAGAATTCTGGGAGTTCTGGGAGTTGAAGTCCACAAGTCTTAAAGCTGCCAGGTTTTGGGACCGCTGCCCTAGAGAATGGGAAGATCAATTTTCAAGGGGGAGGGGTTAGTGGTTGGTTGTTTTTTGGTTTTTTTTTTTTTTTTGGTAAAATGACATTAACAAGGGGATTGATGAGTGATACTTGTGGGGGATGGAGAATTTTCATCTTCTATTGACATTAAAAATGAAGGCACTGAAGCAGACTCCATCAGCACCTCTCAGGCCCATATTTTGCATATCTATAGTGGCATCAACCCGGAGATTAGATGATTTACAACTCTAAGTGGCAATGTGATTTTAGAGCTAAGAGCTGTGTTAATAATTAGCCTTGCAATTTTCTGATTGTGTGGCTAATGGCATAACCCCTGGCTTTGTTTCCAAACCCATTGTTTCTTCCCAAATGAGTTTTAATGTCTGAGAGATTATTTTTAATGGCCTTAATATCAGGTTTTATGTTAATTCTACAAATATTCTATTCCTTTTGCGGAGGCTCCTTCGGGGTATTTCCCTTAAAGGTGGCTTGTGTAAGTATTTTTCAATGAACAACTAATGCTCTGAAGAGCACTGGGAGATTGTGTGTGTTGTACAAGCTTGCTCTGTGTTGCTGGGATTCTCTCAGAAACAGTAAGAAACACCATGAATCACACACTGCGTTGCCCTTTAGATTGTCCCTATGTTCCAAATAAAGAGCTGACTCTACCCATTTTGCAAGAAAGACCCCCAAATCCATCACTTTCTTCTCTTTCTCTCTCTCTCTCCCTCTCTCCCTCCCCCTCTCTCTCTTTTTGCCAAAGAAGGACTTGTCCCTCTTAACAAATGTGGAATGGTAGCAATGAGCTGTGACTCAGGTATGCATTAACAGTACCTTCTGAGGTTTGAGCTTTGATGATTCCAACAGTTTTGCTAGAGAGACACTGATCAACATACAACTTTATAATGTAAATCTGCTAAGCAGATGAAGGTTATGCAAATGGGCTGCTCAAAACAATACAGCCAAGAACATGGGATGGGAGGGAGAGGAGAGGAGAGCTCTCAAGACTGGTCATCTCCTTTGTTCCCGAAGGAATAGGGAAGTCATGAAAGGTGCTGGGCTACCTTAAATGCTAACAAAATTGTGTGGTTTAATCTGGAGAGATCTGTGGCCATTGTCTCATTATTGACACATTCTTCTGCTTTTCAGAACAGGATAGCTTACCTATTGGGAAGAAGACTGAGGAATTTAGAAGTCCTGACATAACTGGGTAAGAAAAAAAAAGTCAGCTTCAGATTTTATCTACCCATGGATACAAATCCTTCAGGTCTGACTGCTGGGAACCTCACAGTCATAATAACAATCCAGATGCCAGCCTAATAGAGAAATTCACGTTTCATTTCTTCCAAGCTTGTGTTCCAAAGAAGGCCATTGAAAGCCAACCGTTAGGAAACATTGACGAAACCATCTGATACGCAAGCAAGCTTCCTGTGCTGGTTTATGCTTGTAATCAGCCGTTCCAAATTCAAATCTGCTGATCTTTTGTTGTTGTGTTATCAATTGCATTTCAAGATGATTAGGAGCTGATTTCATTGTTCTGAATGACCCCTTTCTGTGGTTTAAGCAGGACAGAAACATTCAAACGTGTTGGTCTTGAAAAATTGTCAATCATTAATGTTATCTGTTTGTTTCAACTGACTAAAGTGGACTGGAAGTAATAATATTTTGCAGACAGCAAAACAGTTCCCAAAACTTAAGTTTAGAGGCAACTTTTAAATGAGGGTCTTTTCCCAATGTAAGCATTTCAAGGATAAAAACTTGTATGTGCAACTAAATAATGTCATTTTAAATCGTGTTGTATTCCTATTCCAATTCCAATTTCAATTGTTTCTACCAGACTTTTGTAATAATTGTTTCTGGAGTGTTGTACTTTGATATGGCCCAAGGGCTAATCAATAAATAAAGATTGATTAGAACTAAATATTTGCCACCAATGTTTTGCCCCATGAAGTTAGGAAATAGAAATGGGCCTTGCACAGAGGTCCCATCTTAACTTTTCTTTAGAATTATATTTATCTGAATCACATTAATCTTACTCCCCCCCTCCCACCCAAAGACTCAAAAAGGGATTTCAGGGCACCTGTTTAGATTTTCATTTGCATCAAAGCAAGCGAGTTCAAAATCACCCCGGATTATAACAATGCCTGAAAACTGTTATATCAAGAGAAGCAGAGATCCCAGGACATTTAAATCCCAGTCATTTTCTCCATTCTTAAAGAATGATCTCATCTGCAAGCAATGTTAGAGAAAAAGCTGACAAAATGTATCCCAATTAGAGACGCGTTTTGGTGAGATGGTTGCTGCCTTAGGCGGTTGATTTTTTTTTTTTTTTGGGGTGCCAGTCAATGCAAAGAGTTGAATAATCGTTTTATGGGGAAAAAAATCTCTCATGCAAACGGTTGTGCTCTGATGTTCCCTTGGCCAACATTCCATTCTGTGCATGCTGATCCTGCCTAGAGTTGTCTAGTTGATTGTGCTCGTTTTGTCGGTGGGAAAATGCCACTCGGATCTCCTGCCTGAGGTCCTGAAGGTCTTGAGATGCCTTTGAAAATGATCAAAAGGAATTGGCTAAGGTCTGGCCTGGAGCCCGTTAGATGGGTCAGGATTACATCCCCCAGAATCCACAACTTGATAGGGTCAACTAATACACCTGGAAGGCAAGGTGCAGCTGGGATGTTCTGAGAAGTGATCTTGGAGCTGACCTGAAATTGAACGACCCCAAGTTGACTGTCTGGCCCAGATAGTCTTTCTCTCTGCCCTTCACCCAAGAGAGATTGGTTATCCCTTTAGCAAACCACCCCCCCACCCCACATTTACAACTTTCTTATTGCAATGAGTGAATTTGAAAGACTATCTAACCATGAAAGAAAGAAACTTAAGAAATATTTTCATATCAAAAGGCCTCCTAATTCCCCATTGCTGACGAATTTACCATCAACTTGGTGGCTTAATTATTGTGAAGGGGCCTACAGCCAGTCACTAATGAATTGTCAGGGTCTACAAAATATTATCTACATCCTTTGATGGCTGGAAATATATTTTTTCCCCTTTTGTCTGTAAATACCAGGGTTTTCAGCAAGTGGAAGGGGTGGTCTCTCCCTCCCACCCCCAAATCTGGTGCCTTACAATAGCTATCGAGCAAATTGATATGGAGATGAAACGATTGTAGTTTAAAGTTCATATTGTTGGCAGCACATCAGAATGAAGAAAACTCTAGATGAAAAAAAATAGTTTTGCTGCAGATTTGTGTAGGGCAGCAAATGGAAAGGGCATTTGGAATCAGGGTTACAATACTGCTTATTTCCCTTCCTGGGATGCTAAGTAAAACTTTAAATTGTTACGAAGAAGAAAAATCCCAACCCCAATATCTGTGACTTGTATGAAGAATATTAAACCACAAATTAGCCAGAACAGTCCTTCAGCTTGGCCTGACCACCTTAACCATTTTGTAAAAAATCAATTTAAAAACAATTTCTCAGTTTCCTCCTCCACTTCTAGCTCTCTTGAATGCCACAGAGATGGGTGCTTAGAGAGATCATCTTCTTTTTTGTTGTTGTTGTTGTTTTTTCTTTTTATTGTTTGTTGTGTGCAAGTTATTTCACTATTAGTTGTTTTCCGGGTAGACATTTTGGAACATGCGACAGAATTGAAGTCCACCTTCCAACAACGGAGTAAGGAAACATTAAATATGAGAACTTCATGAAGGTGCTAGATTACATGATAAATGCTCTTTCTCTTAAAGCAAAGACAAGAGGGGGGAAAAATATGGCAGCTTTCATGACGATGTATACAGAACACTTGGCTGGAGAAATGCTCTTTTCAAACTAAGCCTGGAGGGAGAACCATGCAAGGCAGGAGATCAAGACAGCTGGCACACTGAGCTTCTAAGTTTTAAATTAGGGGTGGGGTTTTTTTTTGGCTACCTGCTGCATAGTTCAAGATTGATCTGCCTCTTGTCCCAAGGAGGAACCAGGAGACTGGCTATCCTATATCACTCTTGACATGGATATACAACGCCATACTTCTGTATCAATCTCTAAAGCCCGGGTGTCCAACCTTGGCAACTCTTAAGACCTGTGAACTTCTGGTTGGCTGGGGAATTCTGGGAACTGAACTCTTAAAAGTTCATATAATATAAAATAATATATAATATAAAAGTTCATATAAAAATAAAAGAGATCATCTTCTATTCTCCCTCCCAGGATCTCTTAAAGCTATCCTGCATGCATAGTCTCTCTCTCTCTCTCTCTCTCTCTGTGTATACACGTACACATACATACTCACATAGACTATGCATGCAAGATAGCATATATATGAAGGATTGCAACATTAGAGACCCCATTTGAGGAGATAAATTCATGATTGACCCTCAAAGTCCTATCAAGGTAGTCCTTGATTTACAACCATTCGTTTAGTGACTGTTGAAAGTTACAACAGCATGCTGTGGCCTGTCAGCGGCCTGTGCAGCTAGTAGCTGATTCTGACAGCGAGGAGGCTGGTGTGGTGCTGCGCCAGCAGTCTGGCGCTTGAGTCTGGTGCTTGAGTCGGACAATGAGGAGGCTGGAGAAGATGTGGTGCCAGAGGCAGGGATTCAGCCAGGGCCTTCAGAACCTCCCAAAGCTGCCATAAGTGAAGAGGAAGAAGAGGAGGAGCCTCTTCTCGATGCACGGGCACGCAAAGCTGCCAAAAGGCAGGAGTGACTCCTCAGGAGGAGGTCTCCTCAGTTTTCCACTGACTTGAGTTATGTACGCTAGGCACCACAAAATAAACACAGAATATTGTCCCCGTTAAAGCCCTTGTTGTATTTTCCAGTTAGTCAGAGGACTCCATTCACAACAATGGAGTCAGGTTTATCAGGGGTCTGGAGCATGTCACAGAGAGGAAAATTATGTTAATAGGGACAGGGGTGCAAAAACCGTGGAACTGAAATAAAATCTAATTTGCAGGACCACGTAAAACAACCCTATCAAAATTCAACCACAATAAATCTCCTTAATTGGAGAACCCACCAGTACCTTGTCAGCAGCATCAAAGATTCTCAAGATTAAGACCAAATTACCTGATGCAAATGTTGCCGGCTTTTTTCGGTCTCCATTAGAGCAGATTTGTTATTTTTTAAATAAACAATTTCGGTCCGAGTCTTTCTATGCAGGTCTTTGAAAGAAAGTCTCCTTTAGATATATAATGCTTATGTAATTCCTAAAGTTTGTAAAATATTATTGAAAGTGTATTTGAGAGTATCAGTGTTAAGAGAAAGTTAAAGAAGATGATGTATTCATTTAAAGAAAAGGATGTAAACAAGAAGAAAAAAAATATTCTACGAGAGTAACTTGGATGGAGTGACCTAAATTTAATACTGGACTTTAAAGTATGTACTGTATGTTAAGAAGAAGTTAAAAAGATGTATTATAAAGTTTTGATTTGATTTTGTTGTTGCTTGTATCCTTACGATTTATACTGATTGTTTCCTAATATGATTTGCTTATTTGTGCCCTATGACTATCATTAAGTGTTGTACCTTATGATTCTTGATGAACCTTTTCTTTTATGTACATTGAGAGCCTATGCACCAAGACAAATTCCTTGTGTGTCCAATCACACTTGGCCAATAAAGAATTCTATTCTATTCTGTTCTATTCTGTTCTATTCTGTTCTATTCTGTTCTATT
>WNWU01000063.1:6982859-7006033 GCA_012654045.1 Ptyas mucosa | reverse complement strand
TTCTATTCTGTTCTATTCTGTTCTATTCTGTTCTATTCTGTTCTATTCTATTCTATTCTATTTTTTATAGAAAAGTTTAATGTTTTAAAATGGATTAAAAACACATATTTCCACAGCAAGGAAGATAAAACAGAAATCGTTAAATTGATTGTTTTATTCAAAAAGGAGAATATATTTAATTATGGTTTTTTATTTGGATATCACTTCTGGATTTTGTGCTTGTGATGAAAAAAAAAAGAAACTTTGACTTTGGTGTTGCCTATTAGATATGTTGTTACAGAAACGGCTAGTTACAGTATATATTAATATGTAAAAGTAAAAAGTTGAGGCTGGAATGTTGTTATCTTGTACTGTGCTAAACAGAGTAGCAACACTTTTTTTTCTTTCTTTCCTTGTACTTCATATTTTCTTTCCCGCCTCTCCTTTTCCTTCCCTTAATTTCCTATTTTTATTTTTCTTTGAATTTTATATATTGATAAAACAATATAAGTCATGAAATGAGAAAGCCGCCTCGCCCTAGCCAAGCCGCTCTCTATGCCAACTCTCTGTTTTTTATCTTGCCTGAGACTTTTTCCATCTTAAATCCTCCATTTATTGTTCCTTTAGATCCTGTCATGTCACTGATCTTTAAAGGGATTAAAAAGAACGTTGGTGATTTTGTTTAGTTCTGGAAGTTCCACTGTTGCTTACTATTTTCTTTAAGTTGTAGGGTGTCATTTTTGAATTTCATTCAGATTCTCAATTTGAACAGGAGAAGGTGACCAGATCTGACTGACTTTGTGGGACATCAGCTATGGCTTGGTTGGCCAACTGAATGAAATCTCTGCCATTCCTTTGGAGTTTTTACTTACATCTCAACCAGTGGTGGATTCCTCCTGGTTCCGCCGAGCTGGTAGCAGTGATGATATGATGTCACCGAACCAGTTCTGCCCCTCGCCCCCCCCCTCCTGCATTATTCTTACCTTTTATTTGGCCCCACCCCCAATCTATTGCTGCCTCCTGAGTCCCAGCTATTGGCTAGAGGTTAAAAAAAACTGTTTAAACTCTTGCTGTGGGGCTTCTAAGGGCTGCCCTACAGCTGATTCAGTGTTAAAAGAAAATAAATGGGTAGACCGGTGCCTGCAAAAATAAATGAGTAGATCAGTGCCTGCAAAAATAAATGAGTAGACTGGTCCCTGCAAAAATAAATGGGTAGACCGGTACAGCTCTCCAAGCAGTTAAAAGCCTGGTAGACCGGTATCTCTGCTAAATCCTAAATAATTGTCACATGACCATCAAGCCATGCCCACAAAATAAGCCACGCCTACAGAACTGGTAGTAAAAAAATTTAGAACCCACCCCTGATTTCAGCTATTCATGAGGGGTATTCAAATGTGCTCGTGATTGTTCTTTTCATTTCTTAACAGCCATTCCATTGCAAGGCTATGTCTCCATTCCCATCAGAAGAACCAGAGAGAAGATCGAGTGTTGGTACTTCAGAACGGATTTCTCAATAAACACCCATCTCACCTTAATACAGTCCAATGTTTTTTTTATTAGCAGCATTTAAGCGTGTAGACCAGTGGCAGGGATCCTAAATGATCAGAATGGGTCTCTTTGGAGCCACAGGGATATTAAAAGCAAAGGGAGTTAAAATGCAGTTAGGAAAATAGAGTGGGTTAATTAAAGAAGTCTTAGAACATGATTGTGATTATCCTTCCCTGGAGTAAAACTTTTAGGGTGCTTTGGGTTGTTTCCCTTTCTTCCGCCCTTGTGCTGGAGCCTCCTTTGTCTAGGGGAAGAAAAGACAAGACTTGAACACCGAGCCAGGCCAGGCAACTTCCCTACCCCCTTGCAACCTTTCTGCGGGGGCCCGTTTTAGATGCCATGCGGAGGCTCCGGGAGGGCGAAAAACAGGCCTCCCGGAAGTTCCGGAAGCTGTTTTTTTCCCTCCCGGAGACTCGAAAAAGGCCTCCAGAGCTTGGGGAGGGTGAAAACGCCCCCACCCCATGGTGCAGGAGGCTGAGTAGGCCATGCCCACCATGGCCACACTCACTCAGCAACTGGGCAGAAAACCGGTCACTAAAATTTTTGAATCCCACCTCTGGTTTCCATGCCTGTCTTAATAGTAATAGCTATAGTAATAGCTTTTAGACTTATATACCGCTTTACAGCACACTCTTGAATGGTTTACAAATGTCAGCATCTTATCCCCAACAATCTGGGTCCTCATTTAACTGACTTTGGAGGGATGGAAGGCTGAGTCAACTTTGAACTGGTTAGGATCAAACTCCTGGCTGCGGGCAGAGTTAGCCTGCAAGACTGCACTCTTAACCACTGTGCCACCACAGCTCCTTTACAGTGCTTATGGTGTTCCTGCTCTCATAAAGGAGAATATTTGTAGCTCAGGGTTGAAATGGGGGAGGGGGGGGTCCTTGTTGGTTCCTGAGCCTGGTTGTTTTCTTGCAGACGTTTCATTATCCAAACAGGTAACATTATCATTACTGTCTGGCACTGACAATGTTACCTAGTTTGGCTAATGAAACGTCTGCAAGAAAACAACCAAGCCCAGGGACCATGAAGGACTCCTTGTTTTTGCTCTGCCTGGTAGAAAGTTGATCCAACTGCGATAATCTAGGAGTCATGGATTCAGGAGGGCAGAGGAGGAGGCCTCTCCACATCTTCTGACTGTTAAGTGTTCACTTACGCCAACAGGAAAGTGGTCAGTAAGGGTAAGAGTTCAGAACCTTTGCAAGGAGAAACGTTTTCCAATCTCCTCCCTCTAGAAGTTAGGCTATGCCTTGGTGCGATGCCATGATTCCTGGGATGGGGTGCCAAAGAAGCCACTCTTCATAATGTTTCAAAGCATTTCAACCCCTGGGACAATCCAAGAGAATCGTCGGTCGGCTTATCCTCCTGTCAGGGTGTCTATTTGGTTCGCTAAGTGGACCATTGCTTCAAGCAAGCAAGCTTAACGTAATATGAATTGTGAGATTCCCTCGGCCTGTCAGGCACTCCTATTACAGATTTATTCCTTCCAAAGCTGACAAAACAATCTCGGTCACAGAGGATCCAGTTTAGGGCTGCTACTTGTGCGATAAGGACGTATTCTGTAGGCTGCTGGCTTCTTATTGACAGGCTGAAATCAGTATGTGTGAATCTGAAACTCCCTTCGGCAGGTTACCAGTAGAGTGGTCCAGCTGCGATCGTCAGAGGCTTTTTTTTAAAAAACCTTTTAAAAGCATTTGTTTTACAACCTCTTCGGCCGAAAAAATGCTTTTAAAAGGCTCTCATGATCCCAGCTGACTTGCCTGGTCGTCAGAGGCTTTTTTTTTCTTTTAAATGCTTTTAAAAGTAAAAAAAAAAGCCTCTGATGATCGCGCGGCTCAGCTGCGCATGGGCAGGGAGAGGGGAGCGCAGGGATTTTTGCTTCCGGTTCTCCAAACTACCAAGTGTGTGAGACCAAAATACTGCGTTTCTGAGGAGTTTTAGAGATCTCAAGGAACAAAATGGACACCAGGAGCCTTAAAAGATGCCGAAGGCCTAAGAAACCGTCTCCAACTGCTTCTTGGTCTTGCTCCATACCCTGGAGAATGCATTTCGCCTCCAAAGGATACCCTGCTTTGTATATTAGCATCAGCACAAACCATCTTCAAACCTACATTTTTGTAATTGCAGGCCTGTGGTAAAAGAACATCTACGTTTGGATCAACGAGTGAATGCGACAGACGAAAGGAGCCCGGGTAGCACAGAGGTTAGAATGCAGTATTGCGGCAAACTCTGCTCACTGCCAGGAGTTTGATTCTGATGGGCTCAAGGTTGACTCAGCCTTCTATCTTTTCGAGGTCAGTAAAATGAGGATCCAGATTATTGGGGGCAATATGCTGACATTGTAAACTGCCCAGAAAGTACTGAAGACACAATGGAGCGATATATAAGTCAAAGTACTATCGCTAAAAGCAGGATGGTAAGGCTCCATAACTGAGGTGGGATCGGAAATCACATCTCCCCATTCAAAGCTAAGCATTGGCAAGCCACGGTTGAAAGGAGATGTGTGGATCTCAAAACACGACTACTTACGAAGACTGTTGGTTTGGGTGTAAACGTATTTGCATCCTCGTGTGGGAAATGGACCTGAACCGATGGATTTGAGATAGATTTTTCTGGTGAAGTTTTTCTCTGTTTCTGAGGTAAGCTGTCCCCTTGGGGTTGACCACGAAGAGTAAGCAGCATCTGCTTCATCGCGGCTAGTTCCTAAAGAAAGCAAAGCACAAGATCAAATTGCTGGATGTGAAATAGAAATATCGTCCTGATATCACATTTGGACATGCAACCACAAAAAATAGAATGACAGAGCTTCAATGGACCTTAGAGGTCTTCTAGTCCAATCCCCTGCTCAGGCAGGAAATCCTATACCATTTCAGACAAATTGTTGTTTTAAACCTTTATTGTCAGAGTACAACATGTGTACTATGAGATTGTCCAATCTCTTCTTAAAAACTTCCAGTGTTGGAGCATTTACAACTTCTGGAGGCCAGTTGTTCCACTGATTAATTGTTCTGTCAGGAAATTTCTCCTTAGTTCTAGGTTGCTTCTCTCCTTCTTTCCATCCCATTCCTTCTTGTTCTACCCTCAGGTGCTCTGGAGAATAGCTTGACCCCCTCTTCTTTGTGGCAACCTGAGATACTGGAACACTGCTATCATGTCTCCCCTAGTCCTTCTTCTCATCAAACTAGTCATACCCAGTTCTTGCAACTGTTCTTCATTCATTTTAGGCTCCAGTCCCCTAATCATCTTTATTGCTCTTCTCTGCACTCTTTCTAGAGTCTCAACACCTTTTTTACATCGTGGCGACCGAAACTGGATGCAGTATTCCAAGTGTGGCCTTACCAAGGCATTATAAAGTGGTATTAACACTTCATGTGAACAAGAGGCACTGTGGTCAATGAAAGTGGCTACCTTCCCTTTATGGTCTCTTTATGATTATTTATATAACCTAAGACTATCCTTAAGTGTTGTACCTTATGATTCTTGACGAATGTATCTTTTCTTTTATGTACACTGAGAGCATACGCACCAAGACAAATTCCTTGTGTGACCTTATTGACACGAGTCCAATAAAAATTCTATTTTATTCCATTCTATTTAGTTTAAGCTGCCCCATCATGAAAGGAAAAAGGAAACTGTGAGGAAGATTTTCATGAATGAGGGCAAATGTATGTGTCCCAGGATAAAGATGCAAGATCGAATTTGGGTCGGTCACCGTGACCAGTGATTTATTCTTCCGAGTTTTCAGATTCGTGCTGGAGCCCATCTTCAGGGAATTTCTCTTTACTGAAATACGTGAATTGTGTTTATGTCGTGTCTTCCTGTTGGCTGATTGGTGTGTTGATAGCTGGCGATTGGGAGATTTTTCAAGGAAGATTTTCATCCTTGAAAAAGCAAAATAATTTGTATTTTGGGTCTCCAATATCAGGTCTGGGGAAAAAAAAACTTCTTTCTTTCCAGAACTTCCCCCAAATAAGTTAATCAAACCCTTTAAGATACAAGAATACTAGTGGGGGGGGGGGGATTATGGCCAATTCCCCCTCCTTTTTTTTTCTTGATATGGGTCCACTTCACATCAGCCTGGGAGGCCGGGAGGTATTTTCTGCACTGTTGCCTAAACTAAGTGTAAAAGTCTGAAGACTGCAAGCCAAGTTCTTTCTCTGTTGAGGCAAAATATAAATGAAGAACATATTTTCTTTTTAACTTCAATATGACTATCACATGATTTGCATCATGCTACAGTTTTAATGATGGACAAGTCCCAGAAGGAGGAAACAACAATTCTTTGTCTATTTCTGCTTCGAAGAAGTTCCAGGCTGGAAGGCAATCCTGAATTCTCCTGCTTTCCTATAGCGGTGTGAAATTAATATTTCTGCAGGAATCTCCTGGGCTACCTTCCCAATCTTGCAGCGCTCCAGAGCCGCGTGCGTTCCTTCTCATTCCTCCCCCCCCATGTTTAATGTTGCAGCTATATTTGCATAATCCAACCACGGGCACCGACATGTCAAAGCAGTTTGGC
This sequence comes from Ptyas mucosa, assembly GCA_012654045.1. Classification (NCBI taxonomy): domain Eukaryota; kingdom Metazoa; phylum Chordata; class Lepidosauria; order Squamata; family Colubridae; genus Ptyas; species Ptyas mucosa. Next base: position 6,999,987 of record WNWU01000063.1, on the reverse strand, counting down.
TGCAGAGCAGCTGTTTCCACGAGGGCTGCATAACTGATACCGACATGTTGCTGGAAGTTGTAAACTCGGCAAAGAGGTTGCCAAAGCAATGCATAGACGGGATTTTCTGGATGGAAATAACTTGGGAGCTTTTTACGCCAAGCACATGCTTCGTCCTTAACAGACCGTCATCGCGATCCAAGCGTACCTACTATTTGTAAGCCAGGGAAATCGGAGACCCTTGCAAATACCTTTCGGGCTGGAATGCAAGCAATGGTTCCCTGCTAGCCAAATATGTCATGAAAATAATTTTTGCTGAATCCTCTATTGATCAAAGACGTGGTGACACTGCCCGCCCCCCCCCACTCCTGCCCCCCTTCTCCCCACAGCTCTCCAAAACAACATCAAGCAATTCATGCAGATAAAGAGTTGTGTTACAGAGATGTTATTTGGCCCTCCTATCTCTCCTGGAGGGAGGCCAGCCCCCAAGGCAGAGATGAAAAACAATGGCCTATCGGAAAATCAGGGCAAACTTCCCAGCTTCTTTGCAAACCAGTAGAGTCTTGCGTGATGAGAGATCTCAAGAATCTGATGATAGAGGAAAGGGTTTCCCTTTCTGTTTTAAGTTCTTTTTATTAAAATATGGCAGTCTGTCATCCAGTCTTGCACCAAACTTTTTCAGAACGTAGTGCCTATGTCTAAGTGTTCCAGTGTAGGTTGTTAGTTGTGAAGTCATGTCTGACCTATCGCGACCCCATGGACAACGTTCCTCCAGGCCTTCCTGTCCTCTACCATCCAGAGGAGTCCATTTAAGCTGACGCCTACTGCTTCAATGACTCCATCCAGCCACCTCGTTCTCTGTCGTCCCCTTCTTCTTTTGCCCCCAGTCTTTCCCAGCATTAGGCTCTTCTCCAGTGAGTCCTTCCTTCTCATTAGGTGGCCAAAGTATTTGACTTTCATCTTCAGGATCTGGCCTTCTAAAGAGCAGTCAGGGTTGATCTCCTCTAGGACTGACCGGTTTGGTCCAAGGGACTCCCAGGAGTCTTCTCCAGCTCCATAGTTCAAAGCCTTCAATTCTTTGGCACTCAGTCTTCCTTATGGTCCAATTTTCACAGCCGTACATTGCAACTGGGAAAACCGTAGCCTTGACTATACGCACTTTTGTTGGCAGGGTGATGCCTCTGCTTTTTAGTATACTGTCTAACTTTGCCATAGGTTTCCTCCCCAGGAACAAGAGTCTTTTAATTTCTTGGCTGCAGTCCCCATGTGTAGTGATCTTGGAGCCCAGGAAAATTAAATCTGTCACTACCTCCATTTCTTCCCCATCTATTTGCCAGGAATTGAGAGGGCCGGGTGCCATGATCTTAGTTTTCTTAATGTTGAGTTTCTAGCCAACCTTTGCACTCTCCTTCTTCACCCGCATCAAGAGGCTCTTTAGTTCCTCTTCGCTTTCTGCCATTAGAGTGGTATCATCTGCATATCCAGCAGTGTAGGGTTTCCTGCCTAAGCAGGGGGTTGGACTAGAAGACCTCCAAGGTCCCTTCCAACTCTGTTATTCTATCCTATTCTATTCCAGCCTATGTCTAAGTGTTAATTTTGATTCTGATAAGAGTTGGGCGATTGTAGGTGAATCGTTTGAACTGGGTGTTTGTCCTTAGCACCTTGTTACTCACAGTGAAGGTGACGGATTGGGACATAGAATGAATGAAGAAAGAAAACAAGCCCAGTGGTGACATACACACATCACACATACAAAGTACAGCGAAGGTTCTTCAGACGACAAAGTGATCTCCTGTCAGAAATAATACTGTGTAAAGCAAAGCACCATCTCCACTATAAAGACCCAAGCAGCCAACTCTGAGATTAATCAACATCTGTATGGGTTAAGAAACCATATTCGAATCCTAAAATCAATCAAGCAAGCAAGCAAGCTTCTCAATTAAGATTGATTTAGCTAGTTCGAACAGTGTTTTTTTTAAATTCTCCCGTTAACTAACAACTTCTCCTTTCATTCACATGGAGAATGAAGTAACTGAGTACCTTTTTTCTGCACTTTAAATGCAAAATACTAAATTTAAATACTAAAATAAATACTGTCATTTGATAGCAAATCTATGTCTCCTTTAATTTTGCATAGATATTTACTTGATGACCCTAACCTTTCTGGACAAAATCTGCATGAATGATCATATTAAGTTCTAAGCTTCTACAGATCCTAACAGGTTTCACTGAAGCCTCACCTGGTTTAAGCCTTGTGAGGAGGAAATCATTATTGCTCAGATTGTAACTATATATTATTGATAAGATGCTGCAATGGGTTTAACTGAGACGTTTAGTTGAAAAAAGAAAGGATTTGTTGCTTGATTATTTCTGAGGCTAGGCTTAGGAATCTATCCTTTTCATTTCATGAAGAAAAAGAGAGAGAACACAAAAGATGAAGAAGATTTGATCCACAACCATAAAGTACTTTTGATTGAATGGAATAAACATGGCGGCCTAAGAAAGTCAGTGCAAAAATCCCGATGCAGCCATGGAACAAAACTTCTCTTATTTGAAAAGTAGCTCAGATATCTATGGTTGACAAGTTCACATGGGAGAAAACTGCCTTTCAGTCATTACTATAAATTGCAAACAATTCATGGGTTTAAAGATCCAAGCCAGCACTTTGACACGGGTGCAGAAAGACACTAGAAGCTCAGGAAACAATTGCAATAATTGAGTCATTAAGTGGTGACATGCTCCCAGTGACCTGCCAGAAGTCTTTTTTTCCCCGTCTAGAGGCTTTTCCACAGCAATCCAGGAAGATGGTAGAGCAAGAGTCATCCAATTATGATGTGTGTGTCACCACAGCCACATCTGACATCTTCAGCAATGATTACAGCTTGCAAATCAAGTTGAAAGGGTCAAAACACTCTTGCTTTCGGTCATTGACTCAGTATCACTGAATACTCAGTGTAATACTCAGATTTGATACTCACTGAAGTCAGTATCAAATCTGTCTCCTGGAGCTCCAAGCAATGCTAGGTGGAGATGATGGTGGTTGCAGAGTCACACACATCTGAAGCATCTGTCTGAAAAAGTTCCCAGAGGCCACTGATCGCCATAACACTTCTTCTTCTTCGGCCATATCCGTCATCGGACGTTGGCGATTGTGTTGGCAATCCTATTTTTGTCAACAGCCGCATGAAAAAGTGCTGCTGAGTTTTGACCAAACCAGTCTCTTAGATTTTGAAGCCATGATGTTCTTCTTCTGCCTGGACCTTGTTTGCCTTCAATCTTTCCCTGGAGGATTAAGTGAAGGATGCCGTATTTTTCTGGGTATCGCATCACATGTCCAAAATATTCTAACTTTCACTTATAACACTAGGTTCTTTAACTGTCTTCTTGGAAAAGACGACACAGAAACAATACAACGATATCCAGCCAACAATGGCAAGGTCCTTCAAGAAGCCACGACTGATGGAACTGACAGTCGCTGAGTTTCTGCAGAACCTGGAGGGATTATGAAGACATGACAACTCTTCAGCCATCCTGTGATTATTCTGTGTTAGAATATGTTTGGATTTGGTTAAACTGTTTTTTTTAAATTTATTTTTTATTTTATTTTATTTTATTTTATTTTTAATTTGATTTATATGCCACCCTTCTCCGGAGACTCAGGGCGGCTTACAATGTGCTAAGCAATAGCCTTCATACTTTTGTATATTTATACAAAGTCAGCTTATTGCCCCCACAAACTGGGTCCTCAATTTACCTACCTTAGAAAGGATGGAAGGCTGAGTCAACCTTGAGCCTTGGTGAGATTCGAACCTGCAATAATTGCAGGCAGCTGGTGTTAATAACAGGGTACTTTAGACCACTGTACTATCCAAGGCTCTTGTTTGAGTTTGTCAGCCCAGGAATGAAAAAAGAAGAAGAAATGTTTGAGTGCATTCAGTTCCAGGAACAACGCATCAGTTGGATCAAGCCTCAGAGCCCAATATAGCTGAAAAAAATAATTAAGATATTGAAGAAACACAACTTATGGATTTATGAAATGGCTTCAACAGTAAAAATGATTTTGATCTTCTTTCTTTCTTTCTTTCCTTCCTTCCTTCCTTCTTTCCTTCCTTCCCTACCTACCTACCTACCTACAGTACTTACTGATGGTCACCTCAGAATTTTTTATTACAGCATTATTTTTGGAAGTTGAGCACCCCTAGACTACACATTTTATTGGCAAAATTAAGGGCCGTGTTCTGTAGGCTGAAAGCAGGAATCCTATGGCAGCATTTTCAAAGACTAGACAATCTTGGACTGTTCACATAGGCACATTTTAATTTATGGGATGCTGTAATATTTTTTTTAGTGCTGTGAGACCCTAAACCAAAAGACATATAACTAATTTCTTAAAGCAAAGGAGGCTTATCAGGACAAACTGCCAGAGGGCAAAATGCTTTTACAAATGAAAAGACTAGACCTGGTCCCTAGGGACAATATACCTACAATAATAGGACTGAAAAGAGTCACAGTAATAAACAAAGCATTAAACAAATCAATAAATAAATCCAAGTAGTTGGATGATCTTTCCAGCCTTTTTGATAAAACACACATCTCAGACAAATAAAGGCAGCTTGGCTTTCTTCAAAAATGCCGTTCTTATAATGTAATTTCCAGTTCAATCATGCAAGCCAAACAACACAACAAAATTTGCCCGTATTTCACAGAGCTTTCCCCTTATAAATCACAACGTGAGGTGCTTGCCATGCTTTTCGACAAATTTGCATTACAATAAACCCTGATTATGATTGTAGCATATGCAAATTGAGTTTCCTCAAAACAGAATTATATTCAGTGTTGTGTTTATTTTATATAATACAATAAATGCAAATGTGTGTGTGTGTGTGTGGGGGGGTGTTTTTTGAGGAGGGGGATATTTTGAAGGAACCGGGGGAAATTATTCAAACCTGTCACTTCCCGTCCACGAAATGTGTGCAAGAATGAATCTATTTGTTGAGGGTTCCAGGTGTTAAAAGATTCTATTGCTTTCTATACAGTATTTATATTCAAGGGTAACCAACGTTCTGCAGATAAGAAACAATGAAACAGGGAAGAATCCTGATAAAGCAAGACAGTGGGAAACCGAAATGGCTTGGCAATCACCTAATAGTGTAATTGTGGCTTGCTGCAGGTGAGAATAGCCCCCTGAGGCTTACCAGAAACCTGGAACTTTCACCTACCAAAGGAAAAAAAAATGATAACTACATTGCGGCCTCGCTGAACGTTTAAAAGAAGCAAGCATTATTCATGGGCAATTTTGTTTTCACAGGCCTGAAACAGCTTTTAATACATATGCAAAAAGATGACTTGCTTAAGCACAGAGGCACTCATACAGAAGGAGAAGAGGGAAGGGAGGGGAGGAACTTAGTTGAACTCAGAAGCCATTTCTCCAATCTTTTCTTCTTTTCCATAGAAATAAATGTGTAGGAAGTTAGCACCCACCCCTTTCCTAGAAGAATGAAATATTTTAGGAAATATTAAAAAGGCAGAATATTATGTTTCCCTGGATGAGAAATGGAGAAGCATGTTTTAGAGACAAAGCAGCTCCCACCTTCCTGCCCCTCCCCCCACCCTTTGTCAATGGACCATCATCTGCAACACAACAGGACCCATCTAGCAACAGAAACTCACCACAGGGCACCTGGGAAGATTACATCAGCCAGCAAGGCTAGCTAAGACCCCCACCCCCTGGGAGTTTGACAACCAATCAGGATACTCTTTCGGGGCCCCAGGAAGTTCAAAGCCAGAGAAGGCATAAAACCTGGGGATTCGCTGCATCTTGGCCCTTTTCTGTTCAGGAACTCAAACCATGTGATCCTGTCCACCATTAAACCATCTTTCCAAGCAGTCTCCATGTTTCCAGTGTCTTTTCCCCCACTTGGAGCTGAACCCAGAAGGATATTTCTTCCTATTTATATAAATGTTAGGTCCGTGCCAAAGCCAATCATCATCATCATCGCACCAGCGTGCCTACCATCCCTGTCCCACTGCCCCATTTATTTGTACTCATTATCTGTGCTCATGTCCATGTTTATACTTATACTTGTTATCTCGTACATCAGGGGTCCTCAAACTTTTTAAACAGGGGGCCAACTCACGGTCCCTAAGACGGTTGGGGGGCTGGACTGGCTGGGTGGCCGTGGCTAGGTGGGCATGTGACTGGGTGGGCATGGCCAATTTAGTAGTCCATTAAACAATACACACTTTGTTATGCTCCCGGGGTTGGAAAGCAGGTTAGTGAAGAGATGTGGCTGCAATGTGTGCAGCCTGTCTGTGTCTGTCTGTCTGTCTCTCCCTCCTGCCCTCTCTCTTTCTTTTGGCTGGGGAGTCCTCGGCCTCCAGTACCACTCTGCTGCCCAAAAACGGGCCTGTTTTTTGCCTCCCGGGGGTTCTGTATGTCTCATTTTTGGCCTCCAGAAGATGGGTGGGGACTAGCGGGTAGGTGGGGTGATGTGGGCGGGGTAGCCTCATGGTCCCGCACAGGCCAGATTAATGGCTTCAGCGGGCTGTAAGTGACCCGCGGGCCATAGATTGAGGATCCCTGTCATGCATGTTTGACAAACTAACAAACTAACTAACGAATACGATAATCGTTTAAGAGGAGATGGAAGGAAGCTTAGGGATGGCATGAAGGCAGAACATGGCATACCCAGGAAGTGAGAAGAAAAGCAGAGAAGTCACCCAAGTAGAAGGCCAACAGGCAGCCTGGAATTGGAGAGATGGAAGTCAGTTAGGCTGAAAATGAGCTGCGGTTGGTGGAAAATCCCAACGGATCCACGAAAAGAGCTCCTTTGAAGATGTTTGAAAGGAAAGGAAGATAAAAGACATGGAGAAGATGGCCATCTGCCAGACACTCATCAATTAAAGGCAAAATGGGTTCCAAGGAAATAGTGAATAACAGGACAATGGGGATGGTGGATCTACATACCGATAAGCATATAGTCAAGGAATATACGGGACACAGTGGCTCCGTGGCTAAGACACTGAGATTGTTGATCAGCTTGTCGGCAGTTCAAATCCCTGGTGCCGCATAAGGGGGTGAGTTCCCGCTACTTGTCCCAGCTTCTGCCAACCTAGCAGTTTGAAGGCATGTAAAAATACAAGTAGAAAAATAGGGACCATCTTTGGTGGGAAGGTAACAGCGTTCTGTGCGCCCTTGGTGTTTAGTCATGCCGGCCACATGACCATGGAGACGTCTTCCGACAGTGCTGGCTCTTCGGCTTTGAAACGGAGATGAGTACTGCCCCCTAGAGTCAGAAACGACTAGCGCATATGTGCGAGGGGAACCTTTACCTTTACAAGGAATATCTCTATCTAAATTAGTTCAAAATCATGGGGTCCTTGGTGCTCTCTGAGCTTGGTTTCTTTACCAAACTAGGTAACATCATCAGTGCAAAATCCCATGTAATCTGATCTCCATCCTCAGTGATTTAAGGGACTTGAGGTCTGGACTAACCACTAGGCATTTTGTTTGAGAAACTTTGGAGAACGGGAGAGCAAGTTCTGTATCTGTCTTCCAAAAGAGGAAAAATAAAGATCAGGGTATTACAAACCATCCAGTTATCATGGGAATGTTCTACAGTAGATCAGAAAACTATTGATATCCAAGTACCCTGAACAGAACATGGATTTTTCAACAACAAATTTAATCTTTTCTCTTTTTCTGATTGGCTGACTGACTTCTGGAAACATAAAAATATAAAAATGCTGAAAATGTTTTTTTTTAAAAAAAATAGATTTCAAAGAAGCATTTATATGGCATGCCACGATACTCTGATTAGCAGTTAAGACCCAACTGCACTGAAGATTGTACTCAGATCACATTTCTCAATGAAGTCTTACTCGGCAGGAATAAATTAATATGTTGGGTGCCGCAAGGTTACATTCTCTCCATGATTTGCATTCATAATTTGCATGAGAAAGTAGAGAGAATGCTTATCCAATCTGCAGATGACTGGTGAATATGGCACAGTAGCGAACAGAAGACAGAAATAAAAAGTCAAAATGATCTTGATAAAAATGGAGAAATTGGAATGAGAAGAAGAGAATTTATTTATTTATTCATTCATTAAATTTATATGCCGCCCTTCTCCGAAAACTCAGGGCGGCTTACAATGCACTTATAGCAATAGCCTTCATTCTTTTGTATATACCTGTTTATTAGGGCTTTTGGCCCTCCATAAGCGGTGTTTCTACAAAGTCAGCTTATTGCCCCCACAATCCGGGTCCTCAATTTACTTACCTCGGAAGGATGGAAGGCTGAGTAAAATTGAGCCTGGTGAGATTTGAACTCGCACTAATTGCAGGCAGCTGGCAGCTAAGTGCTACATAACAGCACTTAGTCTGCTGCACCACCAAGGCAAGAATTGAATTTAACAGAGATCAACGCAAGATGATATACACAGAATTTAAGGAAAGGACTTTCGATGCCTGACTGAAAGGCAAGAGCACTTGTGAAAAAGTTTGTGGAACCGTCACTGATGACTGAAGCAGAGGTGGGTTTCAGCAGGTTCTGACCAGTTCTGGAGAACCAGTAGCAGAAATTTTGAGTAGTTTGGAGAACCAGTGGTAAAAATTCTGACTGGCTCCGCCCCCATCTATTCTCTGCCTCCCAAGTCCCAGCTGATCGGGAGGAAATAGGGATTTTGCAGTATCCTTCCCCTGGATTGGAGACGGAATGGAGATTTTACAGTATCCTTCCCCTGGAGTGGGGTGGGAATGGAGATTTTACAGTATCCTTCCCCTGCCATGCCCACCAAGCCATGCCATGCCCAAGCCATAACCACAGAACCAGTAGTAAAATTTTTTGAAACCTATCACTGCACTGAAGAGACAAAAAAGGCAAGCATATTTCTGGAGGCATCCATGTTCCAAAACAAGGGAAACCACTATGCCAACTTGTTTTGTACTGGTCTGACTTTACATCTAGTCTGATATCGGTTCTGGTTACCGCAGTTTAAGAAAGATTCAGACAAAGTGGGATAAGATTAAGAAGAAGAAGAGAAATGTTTATGTAGATTATTTAGCCTTTGGAAAAGCTGGCCGGAAGAAGCCATAACATCTTCCTTTAACATCTAGAAGGCGAACACAGAGAAGAGCTTAATGAAAAGGAAATATTTGCCCGGATAAGTTATGGAAGGCAGACAGACAGACAGACAGACAGATCTTTTGCATTTCATATGTAGATGTATTTAAACTGAATTGTAATCCGTTCAGGGCAAACAAAGTAGAAGGAATCTGCCAAGTCATTGGTGCCAAGGGATGATTTCCTGCATAGCCAGGTGAGTTTAACAATGGAACTGTTCTTATGGGCAGAAGGGAGCCAAGGGTTTAGAGTCAGAAGATAAAGCTTTAAAAGATGGTTTAATTTGTATTTTTTGTGCAAAGACGTGTTTATCCGCACCACACATAGTTTTTGCTGTTCCAACTCTTGAGCTAGTCTGCTCCCAGGGAATCTCAACTACTCCAGATTTTTTTTTGGGTGGTGGTGATGGTTATCAATAAAACCAAGACTGTCCATCCAGCAATTTCCCCAAAAGCTGCTCCTGCTTTCCTAGCTCTTAGATCCGACCTGTCTCCCACTCTGAAGCCCTCCAGAGATTCTCTTGGTCTAGTACAGAGGTCTGCAACCTTAAACACTGAAAGAGCCATTTGTACCCGTTTCCCACAGAAAAGAAAACACCAGGAGGCACAAAAACCCTTCCCGTGTGTAACCATTTCTTGAGCGGCCACAAAACTAGCATATGTAGTTGAATTAAACATTCTGTTTTCTTCTGAAACTTTCCTTTTCTTGGATTTATCCATTTATTGAAAAGCTCAATAAATCGTGTGCCGGTGGGTGTCGCACATTGGCAGTTATGATGCATATTTTGAGTGACAGGGAGCCGCAGCGGAGGGGTGAAAAAGCCACATGCGGCTCCAGAGCCGCAGGTTGCTGACCCCTGGTTTATTAGTTATTACTTCTCCATCTTTCTGGGCTGGTGCAGTCATCACCTCCTGAAGGAGAAGGCCTGAAATTTCCTCCCTTGAGGCTGGCAAAGAAAAACACAAGCCCCCCAGGGAGATGGAAGGGACAGAGGGGAAAGACTTATCAGATTTGAACTTCTCCATCTGCAGCAGCCAGGGCAACCCAGTGAAAGAGGTAGGGGCAAGATCTATCATGCACAGTTCCCCCATCCATCAATGTAAATTATATAAGAATATCAAAAGCATGACCTGCCACTTCGCTCCTCCTGTGTCATGGAGCACAAATCTGGGATTGAAATTCAAGTTGACCCAAATCGGTTCCAATTTCTTGGGGTTGCTTTTGTTTGTTTTGCGGTTATGACAGGGCGTCAACGTAAAAAGTTAAAAAAGATTGGCTTTTGGCAGTTCAAGGGTTCAGCCACGCAGCGCGCAAATCTGGAGTGTCTTAATTCCTTTGAAAAATCCATGAACCAACATACATCTTTATTTTTTTTTAAGTTTTAGCTTTTCCGGTACATGCAGCAATAAAAAAACCCCCATATTTAAAGGTTAAATTAAAAATTCACAACCTAACTGGTATCAATAAAATTCAGCCCCATCACACGGAACAGACAGAATAACAGAGTTGGGAAAGACCTTGGAGGTCTTCTAGTCTATTTAAGCAGGAGATACTATACCCGTGATGGTGAACCTATGGCACATGTGCCAGAGGTGGCACGCAGAACCCTCTCTGTTGGCACGCGCGTTGTCGCCCCAGGTCAGATCTTGGTGGCGTATCTTTCGTGAGCTTCTGTTTCCCTGCAAACGACGAAACAGAAGCTCACAAAAGAAAAAGATCTTACCTCTTGCCACACTGCCGGGGTTGGGATGCCACGCCTCCCGCCAGCCAGCTGGTCTTCAGGTCTCTGCTGCGTATGTACGAATGTCTGCGCATGAGCACGCACCTTTCAGTTTGGGCATGCGCACACGCACAGCTTGGGCACTCAGTGGCGAAAAGGTTCGCCATCACTGCTCTATGCAATTTCAGACAAACGGTTGTCCAATTTCTTCTTAAAAACCTCCGGTGATGAAGCACCCACAACTTCTGAAGGCCATCCGTTCCACTGGTTAATTGTTCTCACTGTCAGGAAATTTCTCCTTAGTTGTAGGTTGCTTTTTTCCTTGATTAATTTCCATCCATTGTTTCTTGACTTGCCTTCTGGTGCTTTGGACAATAGGTTGACCCCCCCTCTTCTTTGTGGCAGCCCCTCAGATATCACAACACCGCTATCAATTCACTTCAATTGCAGTCTGACTTTTATGCAGGGGCGAAATGCTCCCGGTTCGGACTGGATTGCCTGATCCGGTAGCGATGGCGGCGGGTGGTTCGGAGAACCGCTAGCAAAAATCCCTGCCCACCCCCCCATGCCTAGCTGAGCTGCGCGATCATCAGAGGCTTTTTTTTTTTACTTGTAAAAGCATTTTTTCTACAACCTCTTTGGCCGAAGAGGTTGTAGAAAAAAATTCTTTTAAAAGCCTCTGACGATCCCAACCGAGTTGCCTGATCGTCAGAGGCTTTTAAAAGCATTTTTTTTTTGCAACCTCTTAAGGTTGTAGAAAAAATGCTTTTAAAAGTAAAAAAAAAAAAAGTCACATTACCCCCATCACCACCAAGCCACACCCACAGAACCGGTAGTAACAAATTTTACATTTCACCACTGCTGTTATGCCATTATAACGAAACTCTGAAAAGCAACGAATAAAGCTGTAGACCAATTATTCACCATCATCAGGGCACCTTTCACCTTTTGAGCATGTCCAGCGTTGGGAATTCTGGGAGTGGACCTCCCCATTTCTGAAGGTCCCCTACCTGAGACTTTCATGGACCAGTGAAAAGGACAGCTGGCAGAGACAGGCCTGAGCAGTGGAAGATTTTCACAAGCATCTGGGCTGATCTCACTTCCTGCTCCAGAGTTCCTTCTACCGTTCAGTGTGTAAAAAATTGCTTAAGGAAACACTTTTGTGGGTGTGGTGTGGGAGAGCAGGGGTGAAATGCTACTGGTCCGCACCAGTTTGGGCGAACCGGTAGTAATAAAAGCTACCGGTTTGGGCAAGCTGGTAGTAAAAAAAAGCTACCAGTTCATTCTGACGATCAGCTGTGCCACACGATTTATATTCGCTAGAAAGCAGGAAATCCTGCTTTCCAACCAATCTAAATCACGTGGCAGAGCTATTCACCCCCCCTCCGCTGTTCTACTTACCTTCAAACGGCTCCTTTTTCCATGCACTGCACATGTGTGTGTGCACTGCATGTGTTTAGCGTGCATCTGGCACGCACTGTGCATGTACGGGCAGTGAACCGGTGGCAACCCGCGAAGGATTTCACCACTGTGGGAGAGGTCGAGTAGTGATAAATGGCAGCCTCAAAGCCCTTTCTGCAAATGCAGCCGTGGAGCTTCCAGTTGCAGCCAGCAGAAAACCCTTTTAGATCAGGGGTCTCCAACGTTCATCACTTTAACCCAGAGAGTTGAATTCCACAAGTCTTAAAGTGGCCAAGGTTGGCGACCCCCGCTTTAGATGGTTCGGAAGGGAAAAACAGACAGACTTGTCTCAACCCTTGCAAGTGCTCTCAGAAGTACAAGAACTGCATTAATATCGGAAACAGATTTGGAGAACATCTCCTATGTCAAATTAATAATCAACCATTACAGTAATTTTCTCTTCCTAATACATGTCTAATAAAGAAGAAGGGGACGAGAGAGAATGAAGTGGCTGGATGGAGCCACTGAAGCAGTAGGTGTGAGCTTAAATGGACTACGGGGGAAGGTAGAGGACAGGAAGGCCTGGAGGAACGTCGTCCATGAGGTCGTGATGGGTTAGACACGACTTCGCAACTAACAAGAACAACAACTATACATGTCCTAAACAAGTAGATGTGGTAAAAGTATTTTTCAGGGGAAAAAATCCATTCAGTGAATGAGGCATATGAAAATCAACGTTAGCAATGCTGGGGTAAAACAAGACAATTACCTCACGGTGATTTAGAAGTCTTTCCAAATCTGCCGCCATTTGGTTCTTGACCCTCAGCAAAGCCTTCTTCTCTTCATTTAACTGACTGGTGGGCAGAAAGAAAATGACTTAGGAAATGTAGTAGTACGGTATTCTAGTTGCAATGCGAGTTATAACATAAATTGCTCAGAATTAAGCACATGTACTGTAGATCCCTTTTGAAAAGGAAAGCTTGACTGTTTTCTTTGGGCTACCATCCGTATAGATCAGGGGTGTCAAAGTTGATTTCATTGAGGGCCGCATCTGGGTTGTGTTTGACGTCGGGGGGCCGGGGTGGGTGTGGCCGGTTTGAGGTCAATCAAGGTTCCATTTTCGGCCGCAACAACCTCCTTCAGCCCTCTGCCAACGAAAACGGAGCTCAGGGAGGCCACACTCCATTTTCTCTGGCAGAGGGCTGCAGGCTGTCGCATCTGAAAACGGAACCTGGGAGGGCCGCGCATGGCCCTCCCGAGCTCCATTTTTGCTGGCAGAGGACCGCAGGCCGGTCCGTTGCTGTTTCCAGGGCGGCCATGCGGGCTAGTTCTAAGCACCCTGTGGGCCAGATCCGGCCTGCGGACCTTGAGTTTGACACCCCTGATATAGATAGCAGCACCCAAAGCAAAGACAAACCAAATGACAAAGATTTTGTATATGTTTGATCCATTGGCTTTAATAGTTCAGGCCCTGTCATGTTTTTCAAGTGAGGGAAGAGAATCAGTTGAGCCAATGATTTTTAATTTGACTTTATGAAGACCAGGTAGGCTGCATTTCAATCATATTCCCTATTCCATGGATGCTTCTGGCCCTTCCAATTCAAAGAGGTGGCAAAAAAAACAAACAAACAAACCTGAATAGGATTCTGATTTGAATTACGAGGCTTTAGGAGACTTCCAAGAACATCGGAAATCCTCCATGTTTAATGAAGAATAAAGGCTGACACTAAAATAAGAGATGACCCCACATTTCAAGACTGGAAGGATGGTTCATAATACAAGGAGTTTTCTCCTGTCTTCAAATTTCAGAAGTTATAATGGGAAAGCAGTCAGGTAGTGATAGCTAAGTCAAAAATCAGGTGAGCAAGATTAAAAAAACAAAAATAAAACCCACTTCTGGAAACTTTTTCTGAATTGAAAATTATGGAACTCTGAACTTCAATCAGCAGCCTATTCAACCTTCTAGGCAGCTATAGGAACAGAACATGATGGAATCAAAGAGACACTTAGGCCTCCCCTTCTGACACCTAAGATAACAGGATGGAATTATCTACAATGGCAAAAGGAAAGTCTTATTGGAGAAAGAGATCAGACAAACGATTAGCAAAGTTTAAGCTAAGCCACATAAGTGGGACAGGAGAACCATGTTAATTAAGTAATCGAAAGAGATTTACTGGCTACACAAGAGCTGACGATTAGACCAGGGGGTCTAAAAGATAACTTAGAAGAATAATAGAGTTGGAAGACAACATGGAGGTCTTGTAGTCCAACTCCCAAGTCAAGCAGGAGACCCAATTCCATTTCAGACAAATGGTTGTCCAATCTCTTCTTAAAAACCTCCAGTGTTGGAGCACCCATGACTTCTGAAGGCAAGTCGTTCTACTGGTTAATTGCTCCAACTGTCAGGAAATTTCTCTTTCTTTCTTTATTAGTTTCTATCCATTGCCTTTTTTTCAGCCTTCAGGTTCTTTGGTGAATAAGTCAACCCTTTCTTTTCTCTGGCAGCCCCTTAAATATTGGAACATTGCTGTTAAGACTTCTACACCATTAAGAGAAAAAAGTCCAAATAGCTATGGCTATGAAATTAGCAGGAGCAGCCCTCAACGTTTGAGGGACCAAAGTCCCCATTCTCAGAAAAGTTAGTCTGGTGCCTCCATGGCTGACTCAGTGCTTTAGCTGCTCGTCTCTAACAGGGTGCTAGATTCTAGTTGCCAAGGGAAAGTCAACGGCAATTTTGCAGTCTTTACCTGATGTCCTTTTCATGCTGAGCAATCCGTTCTTTCTGTGCAAGGATCTGGGAATCTCTCTGCTGCACAGACTCAATGAGGTACTTGTAGGGCTGCTGCACTTGGTTCAACAGAGAATTTGCTTTGTCTCGCTGAAAGAAAAGAAAAAGAAAGAAAAGAAAGAAAAAAAAGAGGTACACTGAAATCACGAAAGGAAGCTCCCTACACATTTGTTTTGTCTCTTTCTCTTTCCCACAATGTAATCCTGATAGCACAGATAGATAAAGATCGCTTGAAAAAAGATGGAGCTAAGCACCCCCTTCTCTATATTATTTACAAAGGATTGTAAAATGTCTGGGTTTATTTCCCCCAGTTTATTTGCAGGGCAGCAGGATTTCAAAATTATGTATGTCTATATCACATGACTTCAAAGAAATCGCGAGGAGAGGCATATTTGGGGCAAGTGATCCCCGACCCAGATTTTTTAAACCCAAGCCCTGCTGAGAGAGAGGGAAGGAGGGAGAGAGAGGGAGGGAGAGGGGGAGAGAGAGAGAGGGAGTGAGAGAAAGGGAGAGGGAGGGGGAGAGAGAGGGAGGGAGAGAGAGAGAAAGGGAGAGGGAGGGGGAGAGAGAGGGAGGGAGGGAGGGATAGAGAGAGAAAGGGAGGGAGGGAGGGAATGGCTGTTCTGTTGAACTGTATTCTTTCCAGAGCAAAGAGCCCAGGGCAAATGTTATACTTTTACTGTTTAGAGGGCAGCAGAGGACAATGTCTTCTGATAGTTCACAAGGAGTCAGGGAGAGCCCTTCCTTCATGACTTTCTGAAAATCTGTTCATACTGGCCAGGGGCTGACCTGGATTCTTTCTCTGTATCTCTAAAGGGATATAATCAAGGTTTATCTTGAAAAACTCAAGTTGGGATTGCTTTAGCCAGCGCTGTATGTAGGGAGACATCAGGACTAAAGGTAAAGGTAAAGGTTCCCCTTGCACATATGTGCTGGTTGTTCCCGACTCTAGGGAGCAGTGCTCATCTCCGTTTCAAAGCCGAAGAGCCAGCGCTGTCAGAAGACGTCTCTGTGGTCATGTGGCCGGCATGACTAAACACCAAAGGCACACAGAATGCTGTTACCTTCCCACCAAAGGTGGTCCCTATTTTTCTACTTGCATTTTTTTACGTGCTTTCGAACTGCTAGGTTGGCAGAAGCTGGGACAAGGCACTAGGGATTCGAACCGCTGAACTGCCGACCTTTCGATCAACAAGCTCAGCGTCTTAGCCACTGAGCCACCGCCTCCCTCTGGTCAGCAATAGGCATGGCCAAATGGTTCTCTGCTCTCTTGTTCTCCCTGGAACTGAAAATGGTGAACCTCCTTGGCTATGGATCACCTCCATTTTCAAATATTCACGACTGAGGAGCATGACAACGATGAAGGCCTCTGGATGGACCAACTTGCCAGTGGCCTCTGGATGGACCTTCTGAGAACCAGCCCAGATCCTAATTGAGTTGGAAGGTAGAGCCCGTCAGAAAAAAAACAAACAAACAGATGAGTTGGGATGGGATGGGAGGTGTGGCCCAGGGCAGGGTTGTGTGTGTGATGGCTTTAGTCCAGGAGTGGAGAGAGGTTGTTTTATTTTGTGTGTATGTGTGTTATTGTTGGTAGGTGCCCAAGGTTATATTGTCTGAGATGAGCAGAGATATATTAAATAAATATATAAATAGGTATTGCATAAAAAAAAAACCTGAAGAAAACTAAACCCGTTTTGCTAGTTTTTCCCTATTCAGAGAAGAGAGGCTTATCTGTCTAGTCTCTGTTTTGTTTAGTCTGCAGAATAATCTGTCTTTTCATCTCTGCTATTAGAGCAACACGTACTGCGCTGAAAAGGATTAGCATGGGAGTATTGTCCACAATTGTCCACACACACACATGTACATATTATTTTACAAATAACTCAAGACGGCGAACATATAAAACACACCTTCTTCCTCCTATTTTCCTCACAAGAAGAAACCTGCGAGGCGGGTTGAGCTGAGAGAGAGTGACTGGTCCAAAGTCACTCAGCTAGCTTCTATGGCTAAGAAGGGACTTGAACCCACAGCCTCCTGTTTTCTAGCTTGGTTCCTTAACCACTAGACCATCTATCTATCTATCTATCTATCTATCTATCTATCTATCTATCTATCT
>WNWU01000063.1:6956159-6982849 GCA_012654045.1 Ptyas mucosa | reverse complement strand
TCTATCTATCTATCTATCTATCTATCTATCTATCTATCTATCTATCTCTATATCTATTATACCTCTTGTGAAATGCGAGCAACTTCTTCCTTCTGGCGCTCCAAATCTCTTGCAAGCAATGTATTTTGCTTCTCTAGCTGTAGCAATCTTCTTGCCAAATGCACACTGTGCCAAGACAAAAATAAAATTAAAAAATAATAATAATAGAATTTTAAACCAGACATCTTTTGAAGTAGAATGTCTACTTTCTTTTCCTTAGCATACATTAATTAATACATATATAAGGTTACAAGCTACCATGGGCGGGAACGTTTGATTAAAGTTATGTTGGAGCTGCTATTGATGCTTCACATCCATTCTTTCTTACTTTCCATCTGTAAGAAGACAAATGCTAGTTTTGCAAAATGTATATTTATCCTGTTCTCAGGGGAGTAGCTTGTAGAAACAGACAGATTCGAAGACTTCTTTTGTAGCTAATGATTTTGATGGGTTTTTCTTTTTTTTTTTAAAAAAAACGGTATTAGGATGTTTTTAGTTTTTTGCAAAACCCTGCCCAAAGAAAAAAAATAACAGATTTTTGACATCTTTTATACACACAGTTTGGCAAAATATATTATTTGCAGTATACCTTTCATACATTGTATAGTATACAATATATGAACCATGCATTCTTCCTTGAATGCATAAATGTACGTTAATTTGTGGATGCAGTTAATTATCTTGGGACCATCTAACTGAATTTGGTTTCCTGGATTCTCCTACAATATGTTTTGGATTCTATTTTCCTTCCTTCCTTCCTTCCTTCCTTCCTTCCTTCCTTCCTTCCTTCCTTCCTTCCTTCCTTCCTCCCTCCCTCCCTCCCTCCCTCCCTCCCCAATACAAATTGACAATGTATTACATTTCTCAACAGACCAATTGCAGGCAGAGAATAAAGCCAGTGGGCACATTTAAGTTCTGAGAACATCACAAATAACTGATGGCCTTGCTCACTGATATGGGCTTGCCATGGCTATAACAAAGTTCCCACATTCCAGAAGTCATCTGTCTAAAGGCTGAACTTAATTTTAAGATTTCTGAGAAAACGCCTAGTAGGACCTATGCAGAGGTTGAATTATATGTGGTAGCGCAGTGGTTAGAATGCAGTATTGCAGGCTAACTCTGCTCACATTGCCAGGAGTTTGATTCCCTCCATCCTGACTGGCTCAAGGTTGACTCAGCCTTCCATCCTTCCGAGGTGGGTAAAATGAGGACCCAGATTGTCGGGGCTGACTCTGTAAATGGCTTAGAGAGATCTGCAAAGCACTGTGAAGCGGTATGTAAGTCTAAGTGCTATTGCTATATCATTTTCTAACACTACATTTTGAAGCCCAAAGCCAAAACATGGCATTTTAACTGGATTAGACAAATATTCCCATCATTCTCACACTGTAATTAAACTGCCAGGTTTCTAGTAACAACTGGCTCCAGAAGCTGCATTTGAGATAGCTATCAGGATGCATCCAAGCACCATAAAATTACATTTAAGTAGGCATTACAGAAAAAAAATATCTTTCTTTCCCTTATCTAAGTTCAATACTTGTAACATCACTGGAGAAAATCTATGAAGCAATTTAATTTTTTTCTTGTAAACAAAAAACAAAAAAACCCCACCTTAAAGCAAAACCTTCGACAACGCAACCTTCGCTTAGGGAGGTGAAGGCTTTAAGGAAGGAAATGATAAGGGAGTATCCAAAACCAGGTAATTGTGGTAAGAAAGTACAATCTTTTTGATTTTATCAGGCTTGGAGCCTGGACTTCAGCACACAGGTGGATTTTGATGCGAGATGGCCTTCTCTTCTCTCTCTTTTTTTAAAAAAATTGATTTATATGCCGCCCTTCTCCGGAGACTCAGGGCGGCTTACAATGCGCTAAGCAATAGCCTTCATACTTTTTGTATATTTATACAAAGTCAGCTTATTGCCCCCACAAACCGGGTCCTCATTTTACCCACCTTAGAAAGGATGGAAGGCTGAGTCAACCGTGGGATTTGAACCTGCAATGATTGCAGGCAGCTGTGTTAATAACAGGGTGCTTTAGACCACTGTAGTATCCAAGGCTCTTTCCTTCCCTTCTTTCTCTTCCCTTCCCTTCTTTCTCTTTTCTTCCCTTCCCTTCCCTTCTTTCTCTTCCCTTCTTTCTCTTCTCTTCCCTTCTTTCTCTTCCCTTCCCTTCCCTTCTTTCTCTTCTCTTCTTCTCTTCTCTCTCTTCGCTTCTCTTCCCTTCCCTTCCCAGAGGAAAACTCTTTGCAAGCTCCAGAGGAAAAGATCTCCCAGTGAAAGCATCTTCTCCTTCCTGCAAACTGGAACCCAGCCTGAGCTGGGAAAACCCCTCTGGGAAGAAGACGGAAAGGAGAAGTTGGGTGCCCTCAGCCCAGGAGAGCCTGGATGGGGGGCTTGACTCCCCCACAAATTCAGAAAAAAGACCCTTGACAAATCTGGGGTCAATTTTACATTTTTATTTTATAAAATGGCTGGTCCTTCTAAAACAGGATTCCCAATCTTGTCGACTTTAAGACTCACGGACTTCAACCCCCAAAGTTCCCCGTCTGGGGAATTCTGGGAATCAAAGTCCACTCGTCTTAAAATTGTCACGGTTGGGGAAAACCCAGGTCTAGAAGTCAGGCTCCGTTTTTATTTTCACAAATGTATTCATTAACGCCAATAAAAAAAGGAAAACCTGTAATGACCCGAAATAATTTATTATCCCATAAATGCTGTTTTTAAAAGTAATTGACTTACGAAGCTGTCTTTCTAACAGGATTGTATAATCACAGCTCTGTCTTAGATGGGATAGCCGGGGTGTCCGTTTGAATTTATTCAGTGTGAAGCTCACCAAAGCCCACCACAAAAGATAACCCAAAGGGGTACTGAGAAAAAACAGTGCAGGTTTTCCAACATTTTTCCTGCGCTGAATCAGACACTGTAAAATCCATTTTAAGTGCAATCGGATAAGAAGAGGTTGGGTTTTTTTTCCCCTTAAAAAAAAAATTCTTTAGCTGAAAGTTACACACAAAACAACCAAAACGCACAGCCAAAAAAATCCCTGCTGTTTTCAGACCGAATTTCATGAAATGAACTCATTATATGCTCCGCTTCAGTCAAGCAGGGGTAAAATGGTTTTCTGTTTCCAATACGTCGCCTGGAATGGGTACAAGACTGGAGTATGTACAGGAAAGGGAGCATTTATGCCACTTTGGGATCTGTTTACTTGTCCTCGGAGCAAGAAAGGCCCAATACATGTAAGCCACAGGCTTGCACTGCAGCACATCCTAAAAATGAAATGTTCTGTGTCAAACATGAAAGGAAAAAAAATAGACAACTAACCATAGACAAACAAGAGGGGAAGTTTGTTACTGGTTTTAGTTTCCCTGGACAAGCAGAGCTTTCAACAGTTTGAAAAATATGATTTGTTAGACAGGGAAGATAGGGTTTTATTATTCAGCACTAGCATGAATCTAGTAAAGAGACAGAGAGAGAGAGATAGGAAAAAAAAGTCAGACACATCCAGCCAAATAAATCAGCTTGCCATATGTCAGATTTATTTCCCATCAAACTTAATTAATTAGAATGACAGGATTGCTTATACTCTTGGGGAATTAAAAGCAAAGATGTCTCTTTTTCTTTCTTTCTTTTTTTCCCTCAAAGTTAATCCTAAATTAGGTCTAACTGGAATCCTACTTGATAAGATAATGCAAGGGAGGTTCTGTCTTGCTGGGTGGGAGGTGGGAGAAAAGGCCGTTGGGAGGAGAGCATGTCTTACCGCTAAAAGCAACAATTACCAACCAGTTATTGAATTCACCGCAGGACAGGAGAGGGTACGTTTTCAAATGGAAAACTTGGGGGAATCTGGACTGTGAGATAACGCCTCCATGTCCCTCTGAGTTGATGAGAAATATTTTGTTAGCTTGCTAGTTAGTCTCTAGAGCACAGATCTTTATCAAGAATAATGTGAACACCCTAAGACAGGGATGCCTAACCTTTTTGTTTTTGAGTGCCGAAAGTGCATGCGTGCCTGCACCCATAATGCAATGCGTGTGCGACCCCCGAGCCCCGCCTCCAGCGCATGAGCATGCGCCGCCCCATGCTCTCCCACCCCTTCTGCGCATGTGCGTGTGACCCCACTGTGCTAGCCATGGTGACGCCCCCGCGGCCCGTTTTTGGTCCCAGGAGGCTGCAGGGAGGCCTGCTAGGCCCAAAACGGCCCATGGGGTGGGCAGCGACCCCTCTATGGCCTGTTTTTTGTTCCAGGGGGCTGAAGGGAGGCCAGCTAGGCCCAAAATGGGCTGTGGGGGAAAGAGCACCCCCCCCCATTCTCAGCTCCGCACCCCTGCGCATGCGTGGCAGAGACACAAAAATCAGCTGGCTTGCAGGAAGTGTGCGCGCATGTGGGGTGGAGCTGAGCTGGGCGATGGCTCGTGTGCCTCGAAAGATTTGAACACTGGGCTCTATCTAACAAAATGAATGAGAAAAGTAAAGTTTTACAGTTAGGCAAGAAAAACTAAACGTACAGGTACAGATTAGGTGAAAGTTGGCTCAATCGCAATAACTATGAGAGGGATCTTGGAGTCTCAGTGGACAATCACTTAAATATGAGACAGAATCGTGTGGCAGCCACCAAAAAAGCCAATGAAATCCTAGGCTGCATTAACAGAAGGATAGAATCAAGATTGTGTGAAGTGTTAATACCGCTTTATACAGCCTTAGTAAGACCACACTTAGAATACTGCATCAAATTTTGGTCCCCATATTATAACAAGATGTTGAGACTTTGGAAAAAGCGCAGAAAAGAGCAACAAAGATGAATAAGGGGCTGGAGGGTAAAACGTAAGAAATATGTTTGCAGGAATTGGGCGTGTCTAGTTTAATGAAAAGAAGGACTAGGGTGACATGAGAGCAGTGTTCCGATATTTGAGGGGCTGGCACAAAGAAGAGGGAGTCAACCTATTTTCCAAAGCACCTGAAGGCAAAACAAGAAGCAATGGATGGAAACTAATCAAGGAGAGAAGCAACCTAGAACTAAGGAGAAATTTTCTAAGAGTGAGAACAATTAACCAGTGGAAGAGCTTGCCTTCAGAAGTTGTAAGTGCTCCATCACTGGAGGCTTTTAAGAAGAGACTGGACAGCCACTTGTCTGGAATGGTATAGAGTCTCCTGTTTGAGCAGGGGTCTGGACCAGAAGACCTCCAAGATCCCTTTCTGTTATTCTGTCTCTGAGTCTATCTGGTTACCCTAATGGCATATGCAGGATGATAACTTGGACTACAGGAGTCAGTGGTAAAAGATGTGATTTAAACAATGAAATGGAAGTGTTAGGATTCTATATGAGACAGGTCCATCGTGCTGTGCGCCTGTAAAATAACAGAATGGTGGAACACAAAGCACATCTGAATGAAGGTGGATTGATCTTCTGTGGCATAGCCGATAAATACATGCAGGGAAATGAATGTTTAGGTTGAATGGTGAATTAAAAAAAATGTATAAAATATACATTGGAAAATATAAACTGGGTGGTGATAAGGTATTTATTTATTTTTTTAAGAATCAACCGGGCTGTTTGGAGACCCACAAATAAATCAGGTTGATGACTGGTAGTGTGTACTTAGAAGAACGTCTGTTTGTTTTCAATCTTTGGTTGATGCATATGTCTTTTTATGCAGACATGTTGCAAGCGAAAAAGTGAGACAGATTGGACTGTTTATGATGAAAGGCTGAGATATTTTGTGAAAGACCGAGGACGAGGAGAGGATGTGAGTGCGAGACAGACAACCATTCGTTAGCGTTAAGCCCCACCTATCGTGCCCTATTATTTATAATGCGCCTGCTGAATTATTACTTTTCATGAAGGTTTTAAACTATGGGACTCATTTTTGCAATCTGTATTTTCTTACATTAACCAGTCATGGCGGTAACGTTTGAAAAAACAAACCAAAACAAAACCCTGCATACTGACGTTTAACCTGTATAGTTGAAACGTCAAGAATTCCAGATGAGGAATTGGGAATGGGAACTGAGAATTTGGGATGAAAAATAGTTTGTGAAGTGTTGCGGGATGGCTTCACCTGGCTTTCTGCTGCAGTGGAAGACTCCCACTAGCCAGGGTAGCTGTGGGAAGCATGGAAAATTACCACGGATGGCTCTGAATTTTCACCAATGCAAAGAGACCTCGGAAAGAGAGAGAGAGTTTAGGAACCATCGTACCAAAGGACCTACCGTATTTTTTGCAATATAAGACGCACTCCCCCCCCCCCCCCCAAAAGGGGGGGAAGGGGTGGGTGAGTCTTATATACCAAATACAGCTATTTTTGGCCTCCTGAAACCCCACCCGGCGCATCCCGTTTTTGCCAAAAACAGGGATGGAGGGGGGAAACGGGCCCGTTTTTGCCCTCCCCAGTTCCCAGGAGCACTCTGCAGGCCTACCAAATCCTGTGCATGCCCCAGTTTTGCAAAAAACGGGACACGCAGAGGGTTTCAGAGGCCTGCAGAGTGCTTCTGGGGCCCGGGGAGAGCAAAAACCTTTTTTCCCCTTGTTTACCTATTCGAAATCTTTGTGCGTCTTATACTCCGGTGCATTTTATAGTCCGAAAAATACGGTATATCTGATTCAAAAATACAGTCCGCCTGAAACTCCTTCTGTGGAGTAGGAACTTTTGAAGAAGGCGGCTTCATATGGGGGAAGCAGATGCTTCCTCAGGACCTGTAAAATCACTGCCGCGTTTTGCACAGCCTTTTGCAAGTTGTAGCAAAGCCAGGAGGCGAGGAAATGCGTTAAATATCTCACCGATCCTGCTCCAAATTGTAAGAGATCAGCAGAGTTTTGTGCACATGTATTTATCCAATTCAGCTTTAGGTTCCCAGGATTCTTCCCAAAAGGCAGCAGGGTTAGCGTTCACTGCCAACAACTTTATACAAACGAATTGTTGTAGAATTTCGTAGACTAGACAATCCAGTGCCCAGATCTTCCTAAGCAATTAGCAGAAGTCAGCATGGCTAAGTATTAGTCAAACTAAGCTTATCTCCTCCGTTGATCAGCCACCTTCCTTAATAGATCGTTAATGCTGCAGACAAACTACATTATGTCTTCAGCAAAGCATTTGACAAAGTGCGCTATGAGATGCTTATTAGGAAGCCAATTAAGTGTGGGTTGGAGGCATGCAAATGCGCGCACACACACAACTGACTTAAAAACTCTGCTCATCCAGGGCTCCTCATGAAACCAGAGAGGGACATCAAGGCGGCCACAAAACTCACTTACGGCCTGCTCGCTCTTCCATATTTTTTTTTTTAAATCAATATCTTGGATGAAGAGGTGGAAAGAAGAATTATGAGACTTAAGAAGACACCAAGTCTAGATAAGACAGCTAATGCCTCAGAAGACAGAAGGAAAAAACAAACAAGCCCCAAATGAGGTAAGAGAAACGGGTTGAAATTAACAGAATAATATTTAACTTCTGTGTTAAATTGTCTGCAGCCTTCCTTTGGCTCTCAATCTAACAACCACATCTTTAATTTTGATTGAGCAGGGAGATGGCTTTGGGACTGATGAATTATTGAGGTAGGTGTGGCAGAATATGGAACACAACTTCAGGTGTGGATGGACAACATGTTTCCTGCACTACTGCTGAACTACCACCTGGAAATGTAGATTTTTTCCCACATGGGGTTAGTTTTCCATTGGTGGAGACAAGACCACAAAAAAAAAAAAAGGTGGGGGGAAGAATGTTGTTAGTATAGGATCTCAAATTGGACATACTTTCCACCAAATAAATATACCATACATACAATATTTATAGTAGTGGCCAAAATTGTGGAAAAGTTTGGGAAAAGTGTTATTTTCTAAAACTAGTTAATAACACTAAGTTTTTGGGAGTAGTACCATAAAATTATATATCAATGGAAAGATAATTTAATCAAGAATGTAATGCAATAACTTTTATGAAGGATTTGCTATTAGAATAGCAGTTACAGTATAAAGAAGAAAAGTGAAACAGGTAGAAAAAAATGAGATATACAAAAATTATCACCATGTCAGTTAATACTTAGTTGGGTAACCTTTAGCATGAATTACGGCCTTACAATGTCTTCCCATGGAGTGAACCAAGTCTTTTAGTTCTGCAGCTGTTATAATGTGAAACCAAGATTGAACGATTGCTTCTATTAACTGGGTTTTATTAATGGGTCGCTTCTGACTAACAAGTTTCTTTAGTCGGCTCCATAGATTTTCAATTGGGTTAAGGTCTGGGCTATTCCCAGGCCATTCCAGCAGTGGAAAGTGATTATCTTGAAACTCCAAAAAAAAAGTGGTATTATTAGCCATCAAACCTCAAAAATACACTTTTCCCAAAAGGTTTCCACAACTTTGGCCACTACTGTATGTTTCAGTATTTCTGACAGCCTAGAAATCTCGAAGAATAAAAGGAGCGATAAATATTTCTGGCTTTTGCTGAAAATGGTCTCATGTGGATGGCATTGGGTGATATTCTCTCTTTCTTAATTTCTCTTATGTGCCTACTCTGTCCTTTTGTTTTTTCCAACCTCCTTATGCCAAAGCCACAACTCGCTAAGCCAGGATGACTTTGAAAGACAAAATGTAGATCTGTAACTTTGGTTTCTTGCCTTGTTGAAATTTTAATTTGCAGGATGCAGATATTGAGTTCATCTGTTTTAAGTGTCAAGATAACGACTTTGGATGGTCAGGATGCACCTTGGTTTCAAGGAAATGGGCATACTTTCTCTCCCTTGTTAAAGCTCCTCAAATTCCCTTGGGGTTTTTTTTTTGGGGGGGGGGGAAACTGGCGTGTAAACTGACATCACCTTTACCTTTGCTTCAACCGTCTTTTGGCTGTTGTAGGGACATTGGCACCGTATCCATAGGAAAACAGAACTCTTTCTGCCTCATCCTCATTCTCAACTAGAAAAATACAAAACAGGCCATCAGAAAACCACTTTTAAGAAGAGGAACCCCAGCATCTCTGGATAACATGACAGGGCTGTGTAGATCAAAGGGACTTCATTTAAGATTAGCGGAACTGATGATCAATTTGCTTGATTTTATTTTTTTTTACACGAGGCTCTATAAACAGTGGCTAAAAAGTGCAGTTGAAGAAGATCAGGAGGTCAAAGCGGTAAAAGGAAGTTAGCAAAAGGAGGAAGAACAAATACAATGTTGAATCAAGTTTTACCATTGGCGGCCTATTAATTCACAATCAATGGGAAGTCACGGCAGTATGACTGATGGTTCTCTCTTTAGCTATTTAATTATTTCCTTGAGGCATTTTTATAAGCCATCCATCATCCATCCTTCATGGATTTCAGGATGGCTTGGAACAAGCGAGAAAAGGCATACAATATAAGTTCCTCCTTGCACATTTGCTTTTGTACTGACTTCCCTTGGCCTGGTTCATCTTCCTTAGGAATCCTTCAAACTGCAATTCCGACTTTGCTTTGGTGCAAACAACAGACACACTGAACAGTCACACAAGGACTTCCATGCCAGTGAAAAGAAAAAAAATGCTGTGCCTCTTCCTCTTCCCTTATTGACTTAGGAACCCACACACACACCCATGGAGACAGACATATACACACACACACTCCTAACCACAAACGTGTTATGTGACCCAGAGGGCTAGAGCAGGCTGGGAAAGGATCTACTTCTTGGTTTAAGTGCCATGCAGGTGTCATTTATTTCTCCTTTGACAGCAGCCTCTTTCTTTGAAATAACTTCCTGAAGAGAGGAGTCTGCAACTAGCAGAAGTTGTGTTCTTCAAAGGCAGTGAGCGTGAGAGAAATCTGGCTTTCCCTCAATATATTTACTTATTAAATTTATTGATAGTCCATCTTACCAGAGGGTGACTCTGAGTGGCTACGTAAGAACAAGAACAGAATAACAGAGTTGGAAAGGACCTTGGAGGTCTTCTAGTCCAACTCCCTGCTGAAGCAGGGGATCCTAGATCAGGGATGTCAAACTCCATTTCAGTGAGGGTCGCATCAGGGTTGGGTTTGACCTCAGGAGGCTGGGGTGGGCGTGGCTGGGGTGAATGTGGCCAGCTCAATGTCACTCATGTTGGGGGTGCCTGTGGTGGCCCGAGCGCTCTGCCAGAAAAACAGGCTCCCGAGCTCCGTTTTTAGCTGCGACGGCCTCTTGCAACCCTCTGCCAGCGAAAATGAAGCTAGGGAGGGGCCACCTGTGGCCCTTCCATTTTCACTGGCAGAGGCACCATGGACTGGTCCTTCACTGTTTCCAGGGCAGCCTCAGGGGCCAGATCTAACCCTCCTACGAGGCGGCCCCGGCCCCGGGGCCTTGAGTTTGACACCACTGCCCTAGATCATTTCACAGAAGTGCTGTCCAGTCTCTAAAAAACCTCCAGTGATGGCGTACCCACAACTTTTGAAGGCAAGTCATTTCACTGAGTTGATTGTTCTGTCAGGAACTTTCTCCTTAGTTGAAGGTTGCTTCTCTCCTTGATTAGTTTCCATCCATTGTTTCTTGTCCTGCCTTCAGATGCTTTGTAAAATAGACTGATGCCTCCCTCTCCTTTGTGGCAGCCCCTAAAATATTGAAACACTGCTATCCTGTCACCCCTAATCCTTCTTTTCACTAGACTAGACATACCCAATTCCTACAACCCTTTTTCATATGTTTTATATGTTTTAGTTTGTATGTTTTATATGTTTTCATGTAGAGTCTACCAAAGAAGGATTCAGGACCAGAGCAAAAGCTGATGGAATCAGTCTTGATTCAGGGGCACATTGGAAGGATAGGACGACTTTGTTTCTCACCCTACAGGTGAGAAGTCAAAAGCCAAACTCTTCCTGAAAATTCACCTGAATGAATTGTAATGCAATTTTTAAGGGTTGAACATCATGGGCTTCTTCATCCATTTTTGTCATGCAGCGCTGTCATTGCCCTTACGTTGCTTCTGGCCTCTTTTGGTCAAAGGCTGCTTTGCTTTCCAGACAAAACAAGGGCTTCCTCCCACTCCCACAACTGGAGAGACATAGAGATGCAAGTTGCTTCCCTTGGAAAAATTGTGTGCATGAATGTGTGTGTATCTGTGTGTGAGAAATGCAAGTTGTTTCCCTTTGAAAAGTTGTGTGAGTGTGTCTCTGTGTGCGCGTGTGTGTGAGAGAGAGGAGAGAAAGAGAAAGAGAAAGAAAGAGAGAGAGAAAGGAATATAGAAAGAGAAAGAGAGAAAGAGAGAGAAAGAGTGAAAGAGAGAAAAGTGAGAGAAAGAAAAACAAAGAAAGAGATGTAAGCTGCTTCCCTTTGAAAAGTTGTGTGAGTGTGAGTGTGTCTCTGTGTGTGTGTGAGAGAGAGAGAAGAGAAAGAGAAAGAGAAAGAGAGAAAGGAATATAGAAAAAGAAAGAGAAAGAGAGAGAGAGAGAAAAACAAAGAGTGAGAGAAAGAAAAACAAAGAGAGACAGAGATGTAAGTTGCTTCCCTTTGAAAAGTTGTGTGAGTGTGTCTCTGTGTGCATGTGTGTGTGAGATAGAGGAGAGAAAGAGAAAGAGAAAGAAAGAAAGAGTGAAAGGAATATAGAAAGAGAAAGAGAGAGAAAAAGAGTGAAAGAGAGAAAAAAGAGTGAGAGAAAGAAAAACAAAGGAAGAGATGTAAGCTGCTTTCCTTTGAAAAGTTGTGTGAGTGTGTGTCTGTGTGTGTGAGAGAGAGAGAGAGGAGAGAAAGAGAAAGAAAGGAATATAGAAAGAGAAAGAGAAAAAGAGAGAGAGAGAAAAAGAGTGAGCGAGAGAAAGAAAAACAAAGAGAGAAAGAGATGTAAGTTACTTCCCTTTGAAAAGTTGTGTGTATGAGTGTGTGTGTATCTGTGTGAGAGAGAGAGAAAGGGAGAGAGAGAGAGAGAGAGAGAGAGAGAGAGAGAGAGAGAGAGAAGAGGGAGGGAGGTGTTAGAAAAGAGCAACCCAGAACCATTTTGCCCTGGGAGTGCGTGTTCTTCTTCTTCCTGGCAGCCTGTGCAAAAGCATAATTATACACAGTAAAAAGGATAATCATCACAAGTACAAAATGTACAGGACAAAATATCTTTTTGGCAGCCGTCCCTTTGATTTGAAAGCGTGCATTGAAAGATGGGACCCGGGTAGAAGAAGAGCAGAAATACTACAGCTGATTCTGATAAGCTTCCTGATAAGTAAAGAAAGAAAGGAAAAAAAAAAAGCAAAGGCGTGAATATTGAACCCATTTACATTATTTATGAATATTTTGAAACTCAAAGGTTGGTTTTCCTCACACGCTCGGACCCAGGATTCCAACGTGGGCTCTAAGAATACGAGAAGAACTGGCTGTCTCGGCGGAGAGCCTCGGAAGGAAATAGAAATGTTGCAGCAATTACGGAATCTCTTGGAACTGGACCGCGTTCAAACAATTGCCCAAGGAGATTAATTAGTTGCCCCATTTTATAAACGAGGGCGGAGGCTGATGAAGTGATTTTTCCCTCGAAGCCAGACAGTGAAGTCATAGCTTTTGTCAGAAGCTTAGTTTAGCCATTCTAGGTCCATCTACTTTGCTCCAGTCCATCCAACCTTTCCGGTTCTCTGAAGCTGCAGCGGCCGCAGTGAAGAGAGGGGAGAGGGGATGACTTCACGCGTGCGCCCACCACTTACACCAGGGGTCCTCAAAGTACGGCCAGCGGGCTGGATACGGCCAGCCGAAGCCATTAATCCAGCCCGCGCAGGACCACGAGGCTACTCTGCCCACATTGCCCCACCTACCTGCCGGCCCTCACCTGACTTCTGGAGCTGAGGAAGCCAAAAACAGGATGCCCGGAGGCCCCAAGAGGCCAACAACGGGCCCATTTTGGCCTCCCCAGCCTCCAGAGAGAGAGGGAGGGAGGGAGACATACACACACACACAAATAGAAGTCCCTCACCACCCCCAAGGCAGCCACATCCCTTCCCTAACCTGCTTTCCACCCCCAGGAGCATAACACATTAAAGTTTAATTTGTGTGTTTTGTTTAATGGACTGCTAAATTGGCCACGTCCACCCAGTCACATGACCACTTAGCCACACCCGCCCAGTCACATGACCATCTAGCTATACCTACCCAGCAGATCCACCCCCCCCAACAGTCTGAGCGACCGTGAATTGGCCCCATTTAAAAAGTTTGAGGACCCTTGGCTTACACAAACGGAGCTTCTCACACACGCTAACCCACCGTCTGCATGGCCCGGTTCTCAACAGAACTGGCGGGTTGGGGAGCCCCCGCTCTAGTCATCAAGATACCTACATTTTCAGAGAGCTTGGTGGGACAAAATAAAACTTCATTGCTGGTTTGAAACCCAAGCAATGCTTCTGTCTGGAAAGGGTCAACCCCGGGCTCAAGACCGGCTTTGCCAACAAGAGGTCCCAAGCTAAATTCCAGGGATCTCTACTTGAAGCCTTCCAAGAACTGGTGCTGTCTGTCGGAAGGCCCAGGACAGGGACAGTAACAGCAACAGAGTTGGAAGGAGCCTTGAAGGTCATCTTCTAGTCCAATCCCCTGATCTCGCAGGAAACCTATACTAATTCTGATAGATGGTTGTCCGGTCTCTTCTTAAAAGCTTCCAGTGTTGGGGCACCCATAATTATCCACTGGATACAGGTAACCCCAGGGTTACAATTTTCTCCTTAGTTCTAATTTGCTAATCTCCTTGGTTAGTTTCCATCCATTGTTTCTTGTCCAACGTAGAACCTACAACTAAGCTTCCTAACTTCCAAGAGGCCTCTGAGTTCACCAGAGGTGTGACACACACTTTTGGGGTTGGCCTTTGTGGCTCAGAAGAGCTGGGACACACCTCCAGATTACCAAAGCTTCCCTCAAATCCTTTACACAGCCTCAATACAACAATCACAGGTCAGGCCTAATCAGGGCAAGGTAGCGTGACAGGCACTCAAGTTGATGCCAAGTTCTCAGGATGTTTAGGATCTTGAATGCATAACCTGAAGACTTAAACTTGCCCCTCTGACGTGGATTAAAACTTGTGCAGCCAAAGTTTTATGTTTCTTACTTGCCTTGATTTATTTTATTGTTACTATCCCTTTTATCAATGACCCCAAAGTCTATGGAGATTCTCAGTCATCCAGGTCATGGTTGTCCCAAAGGTGCTTTTTCAAGAGGCAACTGGACTTTCTGGTTTTTTCTTTGAAGACGTTTCGCTTCTCATCCAAGAAGCTTCTTCAGCTTTCATTTCATTCCCCTCCATCCAAGACAGAGCTGAAGAAGCTTCTTGGATGAGGAGCGAAACGTCTTCAAAGAAAAACCAGAAAGTCCAGCTGCTTCTTGAAAAAGCACCTTTGGGAATGACCCCAAAGGAAAAACAGGTAGCCCCCAATTTACAACAGTTTGTTCAGTGTTTAGCACTGAAAAATGTGACTTACAACCATTTTTCACAGTTATGACTTGTGCAGCATCTTCAAGGGTTACGCAATCAAAATTCAGGTGCTTGCCAACCAGTTCATACTTAATGACTGTTGTTGGGTCCCAAAGTCACCTGATCCCCTTTGATGATCTTCTTTTACCCCTTTTACGACCAGCAAAGTCAACGGGGAAGCCAGATTCGCTTAACCACCGGGTTGCTAACTTATCAACCGCAGCGATTGGCTTAGTGGCAGGAAAGGTCGTAAAACGGGGTAAAACTCACTTAACAAACGAAAGTTGCTGATTAACAGAAATTTGGGGTTCGATTGGGGCTGTAAGCCGAGCTCCACCTGTCCAGCAATTTCGAAAAAAGTTTTCCAAAAAACCAGTTCTGTGCCCCAAAATTAAATGCTTGAGAATGTCAGAAAAGCAAGAAAATTGACACGCGTATCAGTGTTAGGGTTATTTCTTTGTTTACCAGCCATAGAGCAGATGAGCTTTCCCATTAGCTGCCTGCAGAAAAGAGAAAAATAAAAAGAATGGCAAGTATGCGATCTGAATTTTTACATTCCGTGAATACCCTTTCCGTGATGTTATTTATTGGTAAGTGAATAATCCCTACGGAGGATCAGGAAGGACATCCCATGCGGCTGCTAAAAGCTAATCAGAAACAGACCTTTGGTATCAATCAAACCGAACCAGGTAAGACATTGCTTGCAGTCACCTCTTTCAGGGCACGACCAAAAGCAGGACAGGTGAGTGAGAGAATCACTCATTTCCCCATTTCTGCAGGCCCGAATGAGAAATCTGAGGAGCTTAGTAAAGTCCGTAGCGATTCGCAGTCATACAGGTCATGTTTTTTTTTAGCTAGGCAGTTTTAAACTTTTAGCTATGCAATTTGGGATGAACAACCTTCGAATAGTGTCGAAGTAGGAACGGATTTCCAGAAAAAGAAATTGCAGACTACAGGAACCAGGAGCACCACTCAGGTGACCCTGAGGACACAGATAAACTTCCAAGTGGCCTCAAGGTCTCTCCAAAAGGATGCAAATGACCAGCTGTCTGCAAGGAATATAAAACCTTTCATTCCCCACCATCCAGTCAGAGCTGAAGAAGCTTCTTAGATGAGAAGGGAAACGTCTTCAAAAGAAAAAACAAGGAAGTCCAGTTGCCACCTGAAAAACCACCTCCGGGGCATGCAACACTCTACATACAAATAATGAAACAAGGCAAGCTGAAGTCCTCTGGTCACCAAACACTGTCTCTGGTACTTAGAGCCATTGTGGGCAGCTAGGGACGATGTTAGCGGGATTTGCTCTTATTGTTCGGCACCTGAACGTTCATCACCAGGCTAGGTAACATCATCAGGAACTTCAGTTGAAGGTGTCTTGTTTACAGCATCACGTGACCAACTGACTACATAAAGCAGAAGAGAACCGAAACAAGACACTTCAACCGAAGCTCCACTGACGATGTTACCTAGCCTGGGGTGATGAAATGTTCGGATACTGAACAACAAGATCGGAGAATAAACCATCACCAACATCTACAACCTAAGCCAGTGATGGCTAACCCTAGCAGTTTGAAAGCACGTAAAAAATTCAAGTAGAAAAATAGGGACCACCTTTGGTGGGAAGGTAACAGCGTTCCATGCGCCTTTGGCGTTAAGTCATGCCGGCCACATGACCACGGAGACATCTTCGGATAGCACTGGCTCTTTGGCTTTGAAACGGAGATGAGTAGCACCCCCTAGAGTTGGGAACGACTAGCACATATGTGCAAGGGGAACTTTTACCTTTACCTTAATGGTATCTATTATAACCTGATTTGAATTTATGGAATTCATTCAAAAACGTCTATCTGTCCATCCGTCCATCCATCCATCCATCTACCCATCCATCTCGACCTCTTGCTGCTATTTTAGAACAAACAGAGACTTTAAAATAAATGAATGGAATCTCCACGTTCTGATAAGTCCGTGAACCAGACAACAGGCGAGAAAAAAAGTTGGTGCTTAGACCCAAAGCAATGATTCCCCTACAAGATATATCTTTCCATCCTATTTATTTGGGGCTGTATGCACAGGAGAGGAATTCCATGCATAACACACGCAAATATGCACACACGTATCCCGGTCTTAAGAAGCGCTGGTACTGCTCACAGCAACAGACAATTCTGTTGCTGATAGAGAAAAGCCTTTAGTTAAAATATACTGCCATCAGAGACACTGTTGTAGAATTCAGCACTTCTTCTTCTGTTTTTTTTACTGCAACAATTTTCACAGTAAACTTTCCAAAAGATGTCATGGAGAGAGATAACAAATTGAAAAAGAGAGCAAGAGCTGACATGCCTGGGGAATCAGGATTTTTTTTTAAGAGAGAGAGAGAGAAAGAGAGAGATGTGTTAGAAAAGAGCAACCTATCACCATTTTACCCTGGTAGTGAGAGACGGAGGGAGGTAGAGAGAGAGAAAGAGAGACAAAGAGAGAGAGGGAGGAAGAGAAAGAAAACACAGTAATTTTAGGAGATATTCAAAAGGCAATAGATATTCAAGCTGCTAATTAAGGTGCAATAAAATACATATTTATGCTAATTCATTTGTATACAGCTGCATGTTGAATGGGTACTCAACATTTCTGGATTTATAACGATACCAATCTCATTAACGGCCATTAGATTGTAAATATATTCCAAGACAGAATCATAAAGGATAATTCGGAAGGACTTACGTTCTGCCGTTTGCATTATTATCTCATCGAGTTCTTTTTCGAGTTTTTCGTACGTGTCAAGCCTTGTTTGGTACTCAGAATTCTGTGCCTGAAGTTCCGAGATTTTTTTCTCACTCAGTCCTTGAAGACTGTAGAATTCTTTCGTTAATACCTAAGAATTTTTATTTATTTTTTTTTAAAAAAGGAAGTTAGTTAAGAGAGCAATAAATCATTGAGGAAATAAAAGAAATGCACACTCAATTCAAATATTTGCAAGCTTAGGTCAAGTCCTTTTTAACTTTAAAGTTGGATTAAGTGTCTCGGGCTGAGTTAAAAAGCATAATTCGGTATAAATGCCAGCTCTCTGGGAAACAGAATAAAGTTATACAAAGAGTCTCACTTTTTATTCCACCACTCCCTCCTCTCCGCAATTATTTTCTTAGGGGCTGCAAAAGTAAAATTTGCAAGAAATAGGAAAATGATTGTCCTCGGTATGGGTGCTGGGCCCAAATGAGCCATGCAAACGACTGTATCTGACAAAGATCTAGGTAGGCCAAGAGGCAAAAGATTTGATCCGGAAAGATTAAAGGCTTTGTAAATTGAATTAGCACCTGAGTGGAGAAATGGAGAGATGTAAACAAGCTTTCCGAGATCGAGGCCTGTTTAACCATGCCAGGCAAAAGTGAAATTTAATAAGGGATGAAATATACTGTTTGGTGTTCAAATGAAGTACGGGTAGTCCTTGACTTACGACCACAATTGAGGCCAAATGTCCCAAAGGTGCTTTTTTCAGGAGGCAGGTGGGCTTTCTGGTTTTTCTTTGAAGACGTTTCGCTTCTCATCCAAGAAGCTTCTTCAGCTCTTGGATGCTCTTCCCCACCATCCACTCAGAGTTGAAGAAACTTCTTGGATGAGAAACGAAACATCTTCAAAGAAAAACCAGAAAGTCCAGTTGCCTCTTGAAAAAAGTACCTTTGGGACAACCATGTCCTGGATGACTGAGAATCTCCATAGATAATTGAGCCCAAAATTTCTCTTAGTAAACTGCTATGTGAATTTCCCCACCCTACCCCATTTTACGAGCTTTCTTGCCACCGCTGTTAAGTGAATCACTGCAGCAGTAAAGCTAGTAAGGCGGCTATTAAGTGAACCTGGCTTTCCCCCGTTGACTTCGCTTGTCCGACGGTCGCAGAATGTGATCATCACAGCCTTGGGACACTGCAACCGTCCATAAACAGCATCCAAATTTTTGTTCACATGAGCATGGGGAAAGCTGTGTAAGTGTGAAAAACTTACTTATATGTCACTTTTTTCCAGTGCTTGTTGTAGCTTTCAACGGTCACTAAATGAACTGCTGTAACTCAAGGACTACCTGAATCTATGGGGGGCGGCGGCTCTTAGGAGCCTTGGTGGAGCAGCGGATTTGCAGGGAACAACTTCGTTCACATACCTTCG
The DNA here is from genome assembly GCA_012654045.1 of Ptyas mucosa. Classification (NCBI taxonomy): domain Eukaryota; kingdom Metazoa; phylum Chordata; class Lepidosauria; order Squamata; family Colubridae; genus Ptyas; species Ptyas mucosa. Next base: position 6,964,302 of record WNWU01000063.1, on the reverse strand, counting down.
TGTCTTGTCTTGCTTATCTTATCAGCTTCCTGCAAATTGCTTCTGGGCATTCTGCCAACCACGTAAGTTTTCAGTTATTATTCTTTGAATTCTTGGTGGCTGTTAATGCAGTTAATTAACAGCTGTTGTTATAAAAAACTAAGGTTTGAACGAATTTTGCGTGTGCTGCATTCTTTGGGGTCCATAGCTGGGGCAGAACATTACCCAGTGCAAAGAGGAAACATTGGCCAGTAGTTTGGGGAGTGGCCTCAAGCTGGCCATGCCCACCCAGTTGGCCACACCCAACCAATCCACCATGCCCACTCCAGCCTCCCCCCGAGGTCAACCACAGCCCTGATGTGGCCCCCAATGAAATTTGAGTTTGACACCCTAGAAATTCAGTGAAATGCATGCAACTGTGACTTCTTTAAGCTAAGGACTAATTTTAAGCGTAATTTTGATAAAATTGAGCATAATTTTAAGAATCTCCATTAGATTTTTTCTTCTTCATCTATTACTAATACAAGTAGTCTTGCACTTAGTTCATTTAGTGATTGTTTGATGTTACGGCGGCACTGAAAAAAGGGACTTATGACCATTTTTCACACTAACGGTCATGGCAGCATCTCCGTGGCCACGTGATTTACATTCAGATGCTTGACAACTGGTTCATAGTTATGACGCTTGCAGTGTCCGGAGATCATGGGATCATATTTTGCAATGTACTGACAAGCCAGGTCCCAAGGGGAAGACAGATTCACTTAACAACCATGTCACTAACTTAACAAGTGCTGCAATTCAACTGACAAACGTGACAAGATAAATCGTTAAAATGGGGCAAAAGTCACTTAACAAATATCTCACTTAGCAACATAAATTCTGGGCTCAATTGTGGTCGTAAGTCAAGGACTACCTGTAGCCCTTGACTTACAGTTCATTTAGTGACCGTTCGATGTTACGGCGGCACTGAAAAAATGGGTTGATGACCGTTTTTCACACTTACGACCACTGCAACGTGACCACCCCATGGTCACGTAATCGAAATTCAGCTTGGCAACTGATTCATATTTATGACGGTTGCGGTGTCCCGGGATCATGTGATTCCCCTTTTTGCGACCTTCTGGCAAGCCAAGTCAATGAGGGAAGCCAGATTCACTTAACAACGAAAACGTTACTAACTGAACAATTGCTGTGACTCACTGAACAACTGTGGCAAGAAAGCTTCGTAAGATGGAGCAAAAGTCACTTAACAAATGTCTGACTTAGCCACATAAATTTTGGGCTCATTTGTGGTTGTAAGTTGAGGACTACCTGTAATTGAAAATAAGACCCTGTCTTATATTTTTTTTGAACCCTGAAATAAGCTCTTGGCCTTATTGCCATGCGCTCAAAAGCCTGATTGGGCTTATTATCAGGGGATGTCTTATTTTTGGGGAAATAGGGTAGGAATCTTCTCCCTACGTGCCAGAAGAAAAAGCACAGCCTTGGTTCCGTCTACTGAATCTTGTTATTAAGTGACCTGGACGAGTCCACCAAAAAACGCTTTCTTACATACTTCTAGTTTCCGCTGATACTTTTCACACTCCAGCTGACACTGGGAGAGATTCCTGGAAGTCTCTTCCTGGATTAGCTGCACTCGTTCGCTCTCAAAAGATTTGAGTTTGCTCTGGTGGAGAAGTTCAGCCACTTTGTTTTCAGTGCTGAGCTGCAGCTGCCGGTATCTAAAGCCAAAGCAGAGCAAAAGATGTGGCCACAGCAAAACCAAAACCAAAACCAAAACCAAAAAGAGATTCTCAGTCATCCAGGTCATGGTTGTCCCAAAGGTACTTTTTCGGGGGGGGGGGGGGGGGTTTGTTTTTTCTTCAAAGAAAAAAATAACAAACAAGATCCTGAAAAAGCACCTTTGGGAACAACCATGAGTTACAGATTACAGATTAACCGAGTTGGAAGGGACTTTGTAGGTCGTCTAGTCCAACCCCCTGCCCAAGCAGGAGACCCTGCACCATTTCTGACAAATGGCAGTCCAATCTCTGCTTAAACGCCTCCAGTGATGAAGCTCCCACGGTTTGGATGACTGAGAATCTCTACAGACTTTTAGCTATACAATTTGGGATGGACACCCCACTGGAATGGTGTGGGAGTAAGAATGGATTTCCAGAGAAGAAGAAAAAAATATTGCAGATAACAGGAACCAGGAGCACTACTCCCAATGACCCTGAGGACACAGATAAACCTCCAAGTGCTTCAATGACCCTCTAAAACAGGGCTGTCAAACTCGTGGCCTGTGGGCCAGATGCGTCACACGTTGGCCACGCCCTTGCCCAGTTTAGCAAAGAGGAAAAAAGGAGTAGGAACGGATTTCCAGAAAAAGAAATTGCAAACTACAGGAAGCAGAAGCACTATTCAGATGACCCTGAGGACACAGATAAACTTCCAAGGGCTTCAACGGCCCTCTAAAAGGATGCAAATGACCAGCCGTCTGCAAGGAATATAAATCCTTCCATTCCCCACCATCCAGTCAGAGCTGAAGAAGTTTCTTGGATCACAAGCGCAACGTCTTCAAAGAAAAAGCAAGAAAAGTCCAGTTGCCTCTTGAAAAAGCACCTTTGGGACAAAACCAAAAAGCCAAGCCATTTCTTCCCTGCCGTTATGCCATTTTCCAGCTGAGAGAGGCAAAATTCAACAGACCTGTTTATGCTTCGAAATACAGATATCAAGGAGCACGGTGGCTCGCGTGGTTAGGATCCTGGGTTGGAGGTTAGCAAGCCAGCGTTTGAGACCCGGCATGACTCATGCTGTCATGAGGTGGGGTTGAGCTCCCGTCCTTCACTCCAGCTGGGGATAAGAAAGGAGCCCCCAACTACACATCCCCTTCACAACCTGGTTTCCTTGTTACTTTCCGGGAGGGGGCTTCATGGTATCCGAAGCAGAAACTCCAGTTTCAGTCACAATTTTGTTCCATACAGTATAAATCTTGTGAACTCTCAAGCTTCTTCTTTCCACTATGTATTGAAGATGGACAGTGATTAATATTTATGTGTATCTCAGTGGCTAAGACGCTGAGCTTGTCGATCAGAAAGGTTGGCAGTTCAGCGGTTCGAATCCCTAGCGCCGCGTAACAGGGTGAGCTCCCGTTACTTGTCCCAGCTTCTGCCAACTTAGCAGTTCGAAAGCACGTAAAAAATGCAAGCAGGAAAATAGGGACCAACTTGGTGGGAAGGTAACAGTGTTCTGTGTGCCTTCGGCATTTAGTCATGCTGGTCAGATGACCATGGAGACGTCTTCGGACAGTGCTGGCTCTTCAGCTTAGAAACGGAGATGAGTACCACTCTCTAGAGTCGGGAACGTCTAGCACCCTTTTTAAAAAAAAAATTTTTTTTTGATTTATATGCCGCCCTTCTCCAGAGACTCAGGGCGGCTTACAATGCGCTAAGCAATGGCCTTCATACTTTTGTATATTTATACAAAGTCAGCTTATTGCCCCCACAAACTGGGTCCTCAATTTACCTACCTTAGAAAGGATGGAAGGCTGAGTCAACCTCGAGCCTGGTGAGATTTGAACTTGCAGTAATTGCAGGCAGCTGAATGTTAATGAATGTTAATAACAGTGCTTTAGTCTGCTGCGCCATCTTTACCTTTATATAGATATGTATGAATATAGCATGTCTATATGAGTGTTATGTATGTGTACACTTTCGAAAGCAGGTAACAGAATTTCATTTTTAATGTGTGCCAGTGTGCCCAGAGAAAAAAAAATGACGAGATTATCTTATTTTATGGGTGTCATATGATGAATGGTTGCAAATACTTGTCATGGCTAGTCTAGTGAAGAGAAGGACCAGGGGAGACATGATAGCGGTGTTCGAATACTTGAGAGGCTGTCACAGGAAGGAGTGGGGTCAACCTATTTTCCAAGGCACCCGAAATCCAGACAAGGAATAATGGATGGGAACTGAACAAGGAGGGATTCAACCTGGAAATAAGGAGAAATTTTCTGACAGTGAGAACAATCAACCCATGGAACAGAAGCTGCCTTCGGAAATTGTGGGAGCTTTATCACCGGATGCTTTCAAGAAGAGACTTGACTGCCATCTGTCAGAAATGGTGCAGGGTCTCCTGCTTGGGCAGCGGGGTTGGACTAGATGACCTACAAGGTCCCTTCCAACTCTGTTAATCCGTTAAATTGTTAATCTGTGCCCCCCCCCCCCCCCCAGGCAACAGTGATATCACTGGCTAAACCTTTCAACCCAAAAGTGCCTTGGTGCTTCTAACCCAAGTCTACATTATACAGCTATCCAAGTTTTTGAATATTTCTGAACAAAGTCGCAAATGACTGTGGTACCTTGCTGAAGGGCTATAATAAGACACAATGAGCATTATCCTCATCAGACAAGCAGAGAACAATGTATTATACTTCTTCAAAGAGCAAAAAGAATATATACCTCTATCTACCTACCTATCTGTACAGAGAGTTCTTCTTCCCTCATCCTCTCCCCCCCCCCCCCAGATGAGAGCCAACACTTAATGTCTGCAGTTTTCTTTTAAGCAGTATTTCTGCCAGTCAAAACAATGAAAGTGATTCAAGTTCTTGCTAAATATTCGGTTTGCTTTCTGTCTGATAATGAAGTATTCTGCATTTGGCTTCAGTGAAGTCTCTCTCATTTTTTTTTTTGAGCGATGCAAGGTTTACACCTCTGTTTAAAGCTGTTTAAATCCCGATGGGAGATTTTCCCTCTCCTCTGTAGCAATATTTTATTCACGGCAATCACTGTTACCTTGGGGGGGGGAAATAGTCCTTTCTGATGCATTCAACTGAATTTAGCAACCAAATATTTAAAACCGAAAGAGCAAACAAAATAGAAACGAGCTCATTTGCATCAAAATGGCAACAGAGGAATGTAATTTGAAATCTTATTAACAGAGTCGCTCCTAATCTAGCAATAGTGCAGGTCCCACCGAAAAGACATGCAAATAATTTAGATTGTGCAGAACTGCAGTCATAAACTAAAAGGATATTGTGGCCTATTAAAATACAAATAGAACACTTGTTAAAATCAGCAAAATGAAATAAAAACGATTCTTTATTCATGGTTAACTTTTGGCAGGAGCACAAAATGTGTGTGTCATCTTTTTTCTTAAGAAATGTCTTGTTTTATGGAGCACAAATGGATGGGGGTTTAAAATGGGCCAAATATGGTTTTCTTGGAATAGGGTTGCTGTTGCTTAAAGAAATGAATTAGTAGTGCATTAAATGGCATCTTTAACTTATTTCCACTCCTGACCCAGGAGTAAAGTTAGGTCAAAAAGAAAGGCCAATTGGTAAAAGGAAAGATTCAGGATGTTACAAAACATACCACCTAAATTTTACATTTGAAGTTTAATAGCAAATTTCTTTCTAAAATGTAATAATTTAATAGTGGGTTTCTCTCTAAAATGTAATATTCCGACATACCGGTAGTCCTTGACTTATAACTGCAACTGAGTCCAAAATTTCCATTGCTAAATGCTAAACAAGATAGTTATTAAATGATTATTTTGTCCCATTTTACAACCTTTCTTGCCACAGCTGTAAAGGAAATCCCTGGGGTTGTTAAGGAAGTAACACGGTTGTTGGGCTTATCTGATATGGAAAAAGCCGTTAAAAAAATGGAAACTTGTCAAAATGAAGAACACTGAATGTCTCGTGCCCAAATTAAGCACCCCCTTATCATGATTTTCACTGGAACAGCCTTTGGTGAGCTTTGGCTTGGAAAACTTAATTGCTGAATGAAGGCAAATTCTGTATTTTTCGGCGCTAGGCTGAAGATATCTCCTCCGCTCAGCAATTCTACTAAAGCTCTGCAGGAATCCCAAATATGCATTTCAAGAAATTCAGTTCGGCTCTCCCATTATTCTAAACAATGGAATGCAACAGTGAGCAATAAAATGGACAGAGGATATCTCAGCAATTAGTCATTTATTAAGACCAAAGCAAATAAAACACCAATGCTACTTTAACAGAGTTATAAGTGGATATATAACTCTGTGTATGTTCATGGGTTTCATAACATATATTTAAATGTTATAGCTTGCTGTATTTCAGAGGCTGGGTATAGAAATAAGAGTTAAATTTTTTTTAAAAAAGGTTTTGTAGCTATTTAGACAAAAGCCATCATGATCTTTATCTTCCCCCTACAGCAGCCCAATTCTGTATATTGTATATTCCTTCCTTAAAGACATTTATGGTTTCCTTGTGTAAACTTTCACTTTCTCTCTGATGCCTCAGCCCATAACTCCCTTCACTCTCAAAGAATAGAATAGAATAGAATTAGAATGGAATAGAAGAGAAGAGAAGAGAAGAGAATAACGGATTTGAAAGGGACCTTGGAGGTCTTCTAGTCCATCCCCCTGCTTAGGCAGGAAATGGGTGGCTCATGACTGATCAACATCCAAACCAGTGGCGGGATTCAGCCGGTTCAGGCAAACCAGTTGTTAAATTGCTGGCTGCCCCGCACCTTCCAGGAGTCCCCACGCGCCTCGTTTTGGCTTCCAGGTAAGTGCAGGAAGGCCTACCAGGCCCAAAATGGGGCACGGGGTGTGTGGCACTGCCCCCCTGCGGCCCGTTTTTGCTCCCAGAAGGCTGCATGGAGGCATACTAGGCCCAAAATGGGGCGTGAGGGGGCAAACCCCCCCCCACAGCCTGTTTTTGCTCCCAAGGGAGTGCAGGAGGCTGAGTGCTGCCTGTCACACCCCCTGGCCACGCCCACTCAGCCAGTCATTAGGGCAGAGAACCGATTATTAGATTATTTGAATCCCACCACTGAGCTAAACCATGATTATATCTATGCCTAAGACTTGGAAAGGCTCCATTCCGTTTCAAGAGCAACTTGCCTTTTTGTCCTAGTTTGAGATATGCCGGGTATCACGATAGAACTGCTATTCAAGGAATGCCAGTTAAAATTAAATTAGACCAGAGAGCCAGTTTGGTCTCTCAGTTAAAGCACCAACTTAGAAACCGTGAGTTTAGGACGGTCAGTCTCTCTCAGACCAGACCAGCGCACAGGATTATTTGTTGTGGGGAAAATTGAAGGAGGAAGGACTATTAGGTATGTTTTCTGCCTTGAGTTATTTATTTAAAAAAAATAATAATAGATGGGATTAAAAAAAAATCTAATTTTCCCCTCCGCAAATCCTAATGTGCCCGAGGAACTCCTTACGCCAGGGGTGGGCAAATGTGGCCCTTTTACAACCTGTGGATTTCAACTCCCAGAATTCCTTGGACAGCCAAGCTGCCTCAGGAATTCTGGGAGTTGAAGTCCACAGGTTGTAAAATGGCCACATTTGCCCACCTCTGCCTTACGCAATCCTTGCTAACTCTGCCCTTTCTTCAATTCTGGGAATGCATTTGAGGAAGAATCCTTGATTTCACTTGACAAGAAGGTAGGGGGAGATGGTCAAGTCTGAGTGCACTTATGTCCCAGGCTAGAGTTCAAACAGAAAGAGGAAGACAGTTGGAACAATTAATAAGTGGAACAACTTGCCTGTGAATGCTCCAACACTGGGAGTTTTTAAGAAGAAATTTATTTATTTACTTACTTACTTACTTACTTACTTTATTTGTTTATTAATTAATTACATTTTTATACCGGCCTTCTCCTTCTCCCGAAGGACTCAGGGCGGTGTACAGCCATATTAAAACAAACATATACCCATAAAATTAAAAACAGTTTAAAATATATTAAAATGTGGCCCTTGTATTAAAAACTACAAACACCCAATTAAAATCCGTTTTCTAAGCCAGCCCGGCCTGTTGAAACAAAAGAGTCTTAAGGTTGGATAAAGGTTCCAACCTTGGTCAAAAGGTTGGACCATTTGTCTGAAGTGGTGTAGGGTTTCCTGCCTGGGCAGGAGGTTGGACTAGAAGACCTCCAAGGTCCCTTCCAACTCTTCTATTCTATTCTATTCTATTCTATTCTATTCTATTCTATTCTATTCTATTCTATTCTATTCTATTCTATTCTATTCTATTCTATTCTATTCTATGAGAGAAAGAGTCCTGATCATCAAAATACCTCCCATCAACTGTCCCTCCCTCTCAGTTGTCCAGTACAGAGGATGTTCACAGATGAAGATAGAGAAGGGAGGAAAGGAAAGTGGGAGGAAGGAAGGAAGGGAGAAAGCGAGA
>WNWU01000063.1:6921518-6944072 GCA_012654045.1 Ptyas mucosa | reverse complement strand
TACAATGCATTAAGCAATAGCTTTCATACTTTTGTATATTTTTATACAAAGTCAGTTTATTGCCCCCACAAACTGGGTCCTCATTTTACCTACCTTAGAAAGGATGGAAGGCTGAGTCAACCTTGAGCCTGGTGGGATTTGAACTTGCAGTAATTGCAGGCAGCTGATGTTAATAACAGTTAATAACACTGCTTTAGTCTGCTGAGCCACCAGAGCTCAGAGTCGAGCTGCATGTGTGCGTCCACATGGGCACATTGCTCGTGCTGCCCGGTCCCCGTGAGTTGGGGACCCCTGACTTATAGCACACTCTGAGCAGTTTACAAAGTCAGCATATTATCCCCAACAATCTGGATTCTTAATTGATTTCTTTTTCCAGTTTAGAATGCAAGCAATTTATTGTTATTTTAACTTCTGGTTACAGAGTTCACATCCCCATCATCATCATCACAATCACTTTGGGAGGTTCAGTAGACTGGAGGGAGAGACAGACAGACAACAGACATACCAGCCATCTTAAAACAAACGAAGAACGGTTACGGGAACTGGGTATGTCTAGTTTAATGAAAAGAAGGACCAGGGTGACATGAGAGCAGTGCTCCAATATTTGAGGGGCTCTTACAAAGACGAGGGGGGGGTGTCAACCTATTTTCCAAAGCACCAGAAGGCAAGACAAGAAACAATGGTTGGAAACTAACCAACGAGGGAAGCAACCTAGAACTAAGGAGAAATTTCCTAACGGAGGGAGCAATCAACCGATGGAATGGCTTGCCTTCAGAAGTTGTGGGTGCTCCATCAGAGAGCACCACAGAGACTGGTCAGCCATTTGTCCAGAATGGTATAGGGTCTCCTGCTCAAACAGGAGGATGGCCTGGAAGACCTCCAAGATCCCTTCCAACTCTATTATTCTATGTTCATTTAGGGAGTTTCTCTGATTGAAAACAGCCAAGAATCTGAGATTTCAGGTCCCAATAACCACATCATACTACTATTATTTCTTCTTCTTTTTCTCCCTTCTCCTCCTCTTCTTCTTCTTCCTCCTCCTTTCCTCCTCCTCCTCTTCTTTCTCTTTCTCCTCTTCCTCTTCCTTCTTCTTCTTTCCTCCTCCTCTTTCTCCTTCTCCTTCTCCTCTTCTTCATCTTCCTTCTTCTTCTTCCCTCCCCCTCCTCTTCTTTCTCTTTCTCCTCCTCCTCCTCCTCTCCTTTGTCTTCTTCTTCCTTCTTCTTTTTTCCTCCTCCTCCTCTTCTTTCTCTTTCTCCTCTTCCTCCTCTTCTTTTGTTTTTGTTTTTAGCATACGTGGTTTTCAACACACTTCTTCCCTAGCCAGCATTGATAAGCCACCTTAGGATTTCTGCGACTGCGTACAAGTGCACACCCAGAGAGCAATGTTTCCGACTGATGTAAGGTATTCATTCCTCCGTAGAGAGACCACGTAACTGAAAGCAGACTCTTGAACCCTGAAACAGCCCGGGTTATTATTTCATACTCAACGCAAACTTTGTTCGCATTTAACAGACAAAGAAAGTCACTTACCAATCACCGGTTGGGAATCAAGTTATAATAATTGTACTTGACTAGAAAATTGGGTGTTAGTTACACTCTTCATCACAAGATTTGCCAGAGGCGATTCTCTACCATTCAAGCTAGGCAGCATTCCACCGACTTTGTATAAACAAATACGTCCAAGGGTTTCAGCTCCTACCAACACTGGTAACCAGGGTCTGTGCCCAATACAATGTGCTTTTTGTCTTGGGGATCCCATCACAAGCATGACCTCATGCAGACAAATGTTATTTATTAATGTCAATGCATTCATTACATTATTCCCTTGGTTCAGGATGACTTAAAAATAATTTTAACACCAACGCTCCCCTTGGTTTCTGCTGCCTCCAGTGACAGCAGAAGTATTTTTACAACACCCGGCATTTTGCTCTCTTAAATAGAAAGGGAAATTGTTTCCCCTAAATATTAGAGCTTGCTAGAAAAAGAAAGTTGAAATGTTAACTGGACTGTGTCAAATTTCTCAGTAAAGCCTGGGGGTTTTTTTTATTTTGTTTTTTGTTTTACTAAAACGGCACCTGAATTTCAACTGGAGAACATACCACTGAAGTGTAATAGACCAAAACATGGCACTTTCCAAAGATTTGCCAAGTCAAGGAAGATATAAATACAGAAAGGTTTCTTTCGATCAACAAACAAATGAAATGTTTACTCAAGCGAGAAGCACGAACTTACACTTGTTTCGCCTGCCTAATAACAACTATCTGAGGACTAAAATCATCAGAAACAGCCAGAAACACCAATTATTTAAATACATCAGAAACAGACACGGGAGTGGAGACAGGGGACTGATCACAGTTAAGGGAGAAGAGAAACTTCAGAAAAATTGAATAATTTATTTGCAACTGCTTTCGGAAGCGGTAAACAAACCCCTATCCTTGGCTAGAGATAAACCAGAATAACAACAACAACAACAACAATAATAACAATAACAACAACAACAATAATAAAAAAGATGCAAGCAACAATTGACAACAGAGTATTAAAAAAATGCATCAATAGCTAACTTGGCAAAATATTTGTTGTTGTTTTTTAAAGAAAGGCTCAAAAGTGAAACAGTTGACATAAAGAAGAAGAAGAAAAAGAAGAAGGAGAAGAAGAAGAAGGAGGAGGAGGAGAAGAAGAAGAAGAAGGAGTAGTTACCAGATCAATGTAACTATTTTGTGAGATGAGGAGAAATGCAGGGAAGTACAAACCCATTTGGCTTACATTTATTCCACATTAGGGTGGTGGTAATATGATAACATATCAAACACAAGCTCCCTTCATGGTGGGAAGTAAACCTGATCAGTTAAGACAGAATCCCAAGAATTATTTCAATCTTTTAGATACGGCATCATCTCACGTTGATTCTACTGGGCCAGTGACTTCAACCAACAACAACAGCAGCAGCAGCAGCAGCAGCAACAACAACACAATCACAATACAATACAATCTGCTGCAGCTGGTGAAAGAGCCTGTGAAGTCTTGGCTAAGATCTGTAGATGTCAAGATGATGGCAGGTGTCATTTGCAATCTATAGTGCCCTGACTGGATTATAGTACTGTGTGCCATTTTGGGGACCAAGATACAAAAGGATGCAAGGAGGATATTGCAGTCCGGGAATCAGCGCAGATAAAGCTATCAAAGATAGGGAAGGGTTTGGAGTCTAAATCCTATGGAGAACGGTGGAAGATACAGGTCAGCTTCACTTTGAAGCCCCCCCTCCCCCCCCCCGAGGAAGAGGGGGTAGAAGTCTCCAGGATACAGTGTCCAAGAAGAGAAGGTGAGAAGCAATGGTGGAAGCTTTATAGGGAGAGGGTGGGGAGGAGAGAGGGAGAGAGAGATGGGGGAGGGAAGGATGGACAGAGAAAGAGGGGAGGGAGAGAAAAGGGGGAGGGAGAAAGGGAGAGAGAGGGGGGAAGGATGGAGGGGGAGGGAGGGAGAGACGGGGAGGGAGAGAAGGAGAGGGAAAGGCGAGAGGGATGGGAGGGAGAATGTGAGAGAGAGGAAAAGGGGGAGGGGGAGAGAGAGACGGGGAGGGAAGGAAGGACAGAGAAAGAGAGAGGGAAAGGGGGAGGGAGGGACAGAAGAAAAGGGGGAGGGAGAGAGTAAGAGAGAAGAAAAGGGGGAGGGAGGGAGAGAGAAGGGAAGAGAGAGGGAGAGACGGGGAGGGAGGGAAGGAGAGAAAGAGAGGAAAGGGAAGGGAGAGGGAGAGGGAGGGAGAATGTGAGAGAGAGGAAAAGGGGGGGGAGAGGGGGGGAAGAGAGAGACCGGGGAAGGAAGGAACAGAGAGAGAGGAAAAGGGGGAGGGAGGGGGGAGAGAGACCTAACCTGCAATTAGGAGGAAATCCCTGTCCATGGGGGCTCCATCACTGAACATTTTCAAACAAATAAATGATCTGTCCAGCCTCATCTGCGAATTGCTGGGCAGGAGTCTGGACTGAAGAAACCTCCATGATTCCTTTGATGCTGCACTGTTTATTGCTCTACACGCAAAAGAAAGCCGAACATTTAAAATATGATCTCTTGGGAAAATGTAAAAAGGGTTTTGTTGTTTTTTAAGTGTATAAAATTACCGGAGATTCAACATGTCCATACGCACATTCAAACAAACAGAAGATTTCCATGTGGCTTTATGTTCCCACCCAGAGTTACCAGCCTCTCATAAAAGTTGCTTCACTTTTGTGTTGCCACTGATAATCTCATGAAAACCTCATGACATGCATGAAAACGATTAACCAACCCTCTCACTCCCTTGCCAACTCCTTTCTCAAGGGAATGGGTCTTGCTTCATAGCGGGGCCCCGTTGTTGCATTTCCAAAGCGTGGCCGTGGATCCGTTTTTTAGCGGTGCTTTTCATGGGAATAATGACACCATAACCTTCTCCATCGTGAAGTGAGGAGAGAAGAGGGGGCACCAGAACAGAGAACTGGGGGGACTGAATGATGTGGGGAGAGGGAGAGAATGGGCAGCGAACGTCTGGGAGGCCGGGCGCAATCCTGGAAAATCCACAGCTGCAATGCCCATCCAGGACCTTCCCTGTGGGTGGGTGGGGGGTGGTGGAGCTTAGAACCTCTATGGTTCCAGCAAGGGAGCATGGAAGTTGTAGTCCAATAAATAACCAGCTTATTTGTTTGTTCCACCACCGTGTATTCATTTATTAGAAATTCTGTTTTTAGCTCTCATCCCTAAGAATCAGTGTGCCCTAGTTGTGTCTTCGCAACAGTTCACAATAAGCAGCACTAAGATAGACGCATTCTTGGAAAGCCCCAGCCTTCCCTTTATTTGCACAAACCTTCCCCTTTTTCAAAAGCTATGCTCAAGGAACGGGGAAGGGACTTACTGTTCCAATAGCTGGTCGTATTTGCTCAATGCATCTTTTTCAGCTATCACGGCTCTTTCCTTTTCACTCACAGCATTATCTCTTGCTTCTCTCAGGTTTCTGAAATTAAAAAAAAAAAACAAAAAAAAAAAAAAAAGATTGCACAATAAACATTCCTTTTATTCTGAAGTATTTGCTCAAAAAAAGCGATGGTGCGAGTTTTGTGTTTCTGGTTCCAACATGCCATAATTTGATCTTGAAAGAGAGTTTGTTTTTCCTTCCACCTCTCTTTCCCCCTCCCCTGCCTCCCCCCCCCCCCCCCTCCAGCCTCTTAGTTCCATGTTTTTGGTCCGCATCCAGAACTCGCTTCTCAAAATATACCTACCGATTCAGTCTTTCTCTGACGATACACACACGCATCGAAAAGGAGGGAGAAAAACTTACATTTATTTGCCCAACTAGAGAAACTTCGGTGTTTTGAATAATCAAGCATCAAACTTTGTGCTGAAGCTGGTCTATTATCTATCTGCATGCCAGTGATGAGTTTCTACAGGTTCACTCCAGTTCGGGCGAACCGGTAGCGGCGATGGTGGGAGGCTCCGCCCACCCGCCCGGATGTCATCATGGGTGCTCTGCGCATGCGCAGAAGCGCCATGCACGCATGAAGCGAGCGTGCGCGCTCACAGTTCCAAACCGCTAGCGAAGGTAAATGAAAACCACTACTGCTGCATGCTGAAGTCATAGAGCAGAGGTCTTCAAACTTGGCAGCTTTAAGACTTGTGGACTTCAACTCCCAGAATTCTCCAGCCAGCATAGCATAGCTGGCTGGAGAATTCTGGGAGTTGAAGTCCACAAGTCTTAAAGCAACCAAGTTTGAAGACCTCTGTCATAGAGAGAGGTTGGCTGGGTTGAGTGAGGTTGGACCAAGGCTGCCTCCCATTTCATGGCCGAAAGTGGTCTTGAATTGGCACTTCCTAGTCTTAGTCCAACCTCTTAGTGCGTTCCCCCCCCCAAATGTTGTAGAACGGGCAACTTACAGCGACAGAACAGACCCTGCTAAAAAGCCCCATTTCTGATTTGAAGGACCATAGGTCAAGGGAGATCAAATTGTCAGCGGGCAGGCCTGTTCTTCGGTTCACTAAGGCGGGGCCTTCCCAAGGCTGTTGGTGAAGTTGGCTCCAGCCACAGCAGCCCAGATGACAAAATCAAAGACCAAGAAATCTAATTCAGCAGAAGAATGCAGGCATTATCCTGCTCTGGGTGCTGTAAGGTGCTGTTGCCCTGAGTGATGTTGAGACACAGGTAAATTGGAGGCGGCTGATGCAGACGGAAAAAAATGCCCCGACCGATCAAGCTTCGCAACCTGAAGGAAGGTAAGCAAGAGGATAGTGGATTTCTAAAGGCCTCCAAATTCCCTTTGCGCTAAAAATATCTCTTTCCCAGCCATCGCCTTTGTTGCCGCGGCCTCCTCCTCTTCCTCCTCCTCCTTATTGCGTACTTTGAGACGTCAGGTAAATTACCTGGACTGCCTTTTGTGGAAGGAAACTGCTAACATGAAATTTGGAACACCCAGTTGCTACTCATTTAAAGAAGCCCTTCAATGCAGCTTGGTTGACAGAGATCCCACATTCAAAATTTCATTCCTCTGGATCAATTAAAAACGAGCAACTTTAAAGCCAAATCGGAGACTTTCCTTCGGTTACAAGCTTCTGTATTTGACAGCCTTAGGCTCAAAATCACATCATTTTTTTTTGACAAGAATCCTTTCCCCTGCGGGATCTTTCCCATTCACCCTCATTTGGTACTGGAGTGGGCATACATCAAATGTGTTGCTCTTTCCATGGTCTTAGTTCTGACTTCAAACCTGGAACAGCCTCACTCTTCCAACACTGGCGAAGGTGAAGAGCTCTGAAAACCTAAATATTGCCTACTTTGGGCAGAAATCTATTGTATTTTTACACCCATTTGTAGAGTTGCCCATCTAGCTGTAGCCTTTTGCGGGTGAACAGATGCTTGAGGTCTAGTTACAAACGCCAACTAAATCTGACCACTTCCTAACATTATTTGGAACAGGGGACCTCTCATCTTATTTATCTTGTTATTTGTTGTGGCCTGTTGGCCGCAAGCCCCTCCAGCAGCCGAATCGGAGAAGGAGAAGGCATAGGAGTCAGGATCAGCACCAAGGCAACCTGAGCTCTCCGAGGGGGAAAAGGGAATGGAGCTGGCAGAGAGAGACAGAGACAGAGATGGAGCCTGGGCTGTTCGTCAGCACTCAGATGGAGAGTTAACAGCCTCCAGGTCTGGAGGTGGCTGATGAGGAAGAGGAGGAACAGCTGGGTCCAGTGCCTGATGCACGGATGCGCAGAAGGCAGAGGAGAGGAGAGCAGTGGAAATCTATGGGCCGGTCCTAGGGACGGAAGCCACTGCTGCTAGCGAAGCCCCACCCTAGCTCTGGGGATAAAAGACAGGGGGCGGAGATGAATAGATGTGGCAGACAACTATTCATTTCCCTTGACGGGGAGACGTGTTAGCCTGCGTTGAGAGAGAATCTTTTTGCAGGGGCTGCTGGCGCTCCTAATAAAGGTATCATTGATTTAAATATAGAGAGTTTGTCGTGTCTGGGGAGCTGGGTCAGAACAATATTCTTCTAGGGCTAGGCTGTTCCACTATTGATGTCCAGCCTTCCTATCTGCCAACTAATACGGGTAGTCCTCATCTTACAACCACAACTGAACCCAAATTTTCTATTGTTAAGCGAGACGTTTGTTAAATGAGTTTGGCCCCATTTTGCGACCTTTCTTGACACAGTTGTTAAAATGAATCACCGTGGTTGATAAGTTAGCAACAAGCTTGTTAAGTGACTCCAACTTTGCTTGTCAGAAGGTCGGAAAAGGGGATCACGTGACCGGGGGGCACTGCAACCGTCATAAATATAAGTCAGTTGTCAGCATCTGAGTTTTGATCACGTGACTGTGGGGGATGCTGCAATGGTCGTAAGAGTGAAAAACAGTCGTAAGTCACTTTATTTTTTCAGCGCCGTTGTAACTTCGAACGGTCACTGAATGTACTTTTGTAAGACGGGGATTACCTGTAGTAGGAAAATTAATACCCCAAATGAAACCAGTGGGGACAGACTTTGGAAAGAAGAAGGAAAAAGGCAATTTGGGGGAAAAAAAATCCATGAGCATTAAAAATAAAATTCTCCAAAGTACCTGAGGGCAGGACAAGAAACAATGGATGGAAACTAACCAAGGAGAGAAGCAACCTAGAATTGAGGAGAAACTTCTAGACAGTGAAAACAATCAATCAGTGGAACGACATGCCTCCAGAGGTTGTGAATGCTCCAACACTGGAAGTTTTTAAGAAGATGTTGGGTAACCATTTCTCTGAAATGCTATAGGGCTGTGTTGGTGAACCTACGACACATGTGCCAGAAGTGTCACGCAGTGCCCTCTCTGTGGGCACATGAGCCATCACCCCAGTTCAGCTCCGCCACACATGCGCGCACACCTCCCATCAGCCAGCTGGTCTTAGGGTCTCGGTCGCACATGCGCAGAAGGGGCCCGTGCAGGGGGCTGCACACGCATGCATGGGGGGCTGCATGCAGGGGGCCGCGTGTGCATGTGGGGGATGGGGCATTGCAGGGGCACGCATGCATGGGGCGGGGCACATGCAGGGGTGTGTGCATACACGGGGAGCGGGGCGCATGCTCGAGGGGCACACCCACATTGCATTTGGGGGGTTCGGGCGTGCTTTGGGCACTCCGTCTGGAAAAAGTTAGCCATCACTGCTATAGGATTTCCTGCCTGAGCAGCGGGTTAGACTAGAAGACCTCCAAGGTCCCTTCCAACTCAGTTATTCTGTTCTTTTCTAAAAACTGGGAAAGGTTTCCCCTCTCATTTCTCTAGGTCTTCCCCTCATTGCAAATAGCACAAGGGATGAAATGCATAACTAGAAATTATGCGTTTAGCTCAGCAGACTAAAAGCATAAGTGATCAACACCAGCTGTCTGCAATTACTGTAAGTTCGAATCTCACCAGGCTCAAGGTTGACTCAGCCTTCCATCCTTTCTAAGGTGGGTAAAATGAGGACCCAGTTTGTGGAGGCAATAAGCTGACTTTGTATAAATATACAAAACTACGAAGGCTATTGCTTAATGCATTGTAAGCCACCCTGAATCTCTGGAGAAGGGCGGCATATAAATCAAATTTTTTTAAAAATAAATGCGTAGTTGGTGCCATTTCAGTTGTGTGGATGTAGATTTCCTTGTTTCAAAGCCCATCTTAATATTAATTCTTGATCTATTTGGAGTTTATTTTACATCTCAAGTTAAATCAGGGTTAGCTTGAGACAGGGCCCGCCTACCAAAACATGTGAAATCAGACCAGAAAATCGTAATGAGAAAGCATACACATTTGCGTTTCCAATGAGAGGGTCTAACTTGGTGTCAAAGCCTACATTCCTTGCTACGACCTGAGCCCAAAGGAGTTTTAGTTATCCTTGGAGAAAGCGCAACCTTCATTTTGCTTGAGGATAGAGAAGGAAGGAAGCTTCTTGCCCCTCAAGGCAAGGATGATGAGCTATAATTATTTTTTATTGAGAAACGGGTTGCCATCACACGTTAGGCATTACACAGCTAAGCTGGCTAAGCTTCCTGCAAAACCATCCTCAGAGGATGATAACAAGCCATGTGGATCTTACCAGTATCTTCCCAGGAAACAGCCAGCTCAATTTCTCTCCTATTTTTCTCTCTTTACGCTATTTCTTCTTCAGAAGCAGCTCTACGTAACTGAGGTCTCCTCAATAATGACTAACAACAATAGCAACGACAACAACAATAAAAGCAGAGGCATAGAATCAAAATCATGTGGAGGAGTATTAGTACCACTTTATAAAGCCTTAGCCAAGGCCACACCTGGAATACTGCGTCCAGCTTTGGTCCCCACATTCCAAAAAAGATGTTGAGGCTTTGGAAAAAGTGCAAAGAAGAGCAACTAAGATGATTAAAGGCCTGGAGACGAAAACATATGAAGAACGGTTGCAAGATTTGGGGTTTGGCTAGTCTAGAGAAAAGAAGGGCGAGCGGGGGGAGCCATGATAGCAGCATTCCGGTATTGGAGAGATTGCCACAAAGCGGAAGGAGTCAACTTATTTTCCAAAGCACCAGAGGGCAGGTCAAGAAACAATGGATGGAAACTAATCAAGGAGAGAAGCAACCTAGAATTAAGGAGAAACGTTCTAACGGTGAGGACAATTAACCAGGGAAACAGCTTGCTTTCAGAAGTTGTGGGTGCTTCATCACTGGAGGCTTTTAAGAAAAGACTGGACAGTCACTTCAGTGGTGAAATACAATTCTTTTTACTACCAGTTCTGTGGGCGTGGCTTGGTGGGCATGGCAGGAGAAGGGTACTGCAAAATTCCCATTCCCTCCCCACTCCTGCGGGAAAGATACTACAAAATCCCCATTCCCTCCCCACTCCTGGGGGAAGGATATTGCAAAATCTCCATTCCCACCCCATTCTGGGGCCAGCCAGAGGTGGTATTTGCCAGTTCTCCGAACTGCTCAAAATTTCCGCTGCCGGTTCTCCAGAACCTGTCAGGCCCTGCTGGATTTCACCCCTGAGTCACTTGTCTGGGGGTTGGACTAGAAGACCTCCAAGGTCCCTTCCAGCTCTATTCTGATTGAATTGAATTGAATTGAATAGGGCCCTGGTGGCACAGCAAACTAAAGCACTGTTATTAACATCAAGCTGCCTGCAATTACTGCAAGTTCAAATCTCACCAGGCTCCAGATTGACTCAGCCTTCCATCCTTTCTAAGGTAGGTAAAATGAGGACCCAGATTGTGGGGGTAATAAGCTGACTTTGTATAAATATGCTATTGCTTAACCTATTGTAAGCCGCCCTGAGTCTCCAGAGAAGGGCGGCATATAAATCAAATTTAAAAAAAAAATGAATTGAACTGATTTTCTGTGGAATCAACCCAGCTCATCCCCGGTCAGTGGCTTTTCATTGACCAGGCGATGATTTGGCAAGTAAGATGATTTAAGCAAGATGGGTCACATTGCGTCTAAACAAGAGCTTCTCTCTTCATGCCTCATATTCACGACGCATGGGACATTAAAGTCCTATGATCCCATGGTTGGACTGTCCAAATCAGATTTCAAAGCTATCACAGGCTTACTGGAAACATTTAACCAACGATGAGCTCCATGTCAGAGGTAGGTCTATAAGAAGCAAAACGTATTTTTGCTGGAATTGCTGTTGGTTACAAGAGAAATTCCAGGGGGTCCTCGATTTACAACGACAATTGAACCCTAAATTTCTGTTGCTAAGCGAGAGAGCCGTTAAGTGTGATTTGCCCCATTTTACGACTCTTCCTGCTGCAGTCGATAAGTGAAGACCTGCAGTTGTTAAATTAGGAACACGGCCGTCAAGAGAATCTGGCCTTCCCGTTGACTCATGATGACAATGGAGTCAAAAATTTCCGCTGCTAAGCGAGACAGTCGTTAAGTGAGTTTGGCCCCATGTTAAGTAAATCACTGCCGTTCTTCAGTGTGTAACACCGTTGCTAAGTGAATCTGGGTTCCCCATGGACTTTGCTTATCCGAAGGTCACAAAAGGAGATCACATGACCCCCCAAGGCACTGCGACCGTCATAAATGTGAGTCAGTTGCTAAAGCGTCTGAATTTTGATCACGTGGCCGTGGGGAATGCTGCAACGGTCCTAAGTGTGAAAAACGGTCGTAAGTCCCTTCTTTCAGTGCCGTTGTAACATTGAACGGTCACTAAACTAACCGCTGTAAGATGAGGAATACCTGTATTTTACCTGATTGCCTGAGGAATACCTATATTTTTCCTAAACCTATCCCGTGGCAGGTGGGTTCTTGAAAAGAGCAGCGGGAATAGCCTTAAAGCAGGAGTCTCCAACCTTTCGGACCTCAGGGACCACTAAATTCATAATTTTAAATCCCGCGGACCACTAATATGATCTGCATAATAACTGATTGGATGGGCGTGGCTAGGTGGTCATGTGACTGGGTGGGCGTGGCCAACTTGATGTCACTCACATCAAGGGCCGCCTCACCATCCTCTACTCGCCCCTCCCCTCCCAGCCACTCCTCGCTGGCCCGCCCGAGCTCCTTAAGGCCCCAACAGGAAGCAGTTGTTGGAGCTAAGCAGCCACCAGAAGAAAGAGTTGGCAAAACATCTGGCTCAGTTCAAATTGGATATGACCGAGAAGAAGGCTCAGCAGAAGCACCTCACTGAGGACTAGGAGCATAGGCTTTCAAGCAGAGGGGACACCTGCAGGAGTGCAAGGCCACGTACAGGCACCTGGAGGCTCAGCGGGCTGAGGTGGTAAGCCAGTTCCAGACCATGATGCAGTCCTACTGGAATAAAGTCCTCGGGCTCTTTGTCACCAGCAGTGCTTCCCTCCATCCAGCCTTCGCCCAAAGCCCTGCACCAAGAGGCTGAAGCAGACGCCGAGTCGGAATTTCTGCCCCTTCCGACCCACAAAAAAAGACCCCGAGAGGGGAGACTCTCTGCAGCAACACAAACGTTCATTGCACGTATCCGGCCGAGGGGCTGTAGTGAGGAGCCCTAATTTAGTGCAATATAAAAAATGCAAATAATTTTTCTGTGGACCATCAAAATTTTCTCACGGACCACCAGTTGGTGACTGCTGCCTTAAAGGACAGGAGGAAAAGACAAGCAACAATTAGACAATTAGAGGCGCTTGAGACTGGGCCAAGGAAACAACCTGAGAAAACTTCTCAGACAAGCCCCTCCCTCGTTCACACAGAGATAAAGTGGGAAGCACATTGAGACTTGCAAAGTTCTGCCCTCTGGTTGGCACAACAACAACAACAACAGAAAAAAACCGGATGCCTGGGTTACACGGAGTTGATTTCTTCAGTCCAGTGTTGGCAAATCTTTTCGGCAATGAGTGCCAAAACGGGAGCGCGCGCAGGGGCGGAGCACCGGAAACCGGAAGAGCAGCTCCCCGATGTGCACACGCGGGAGTGTCGGAAACCGGAAGACCAGTTTCCCGGTGTGCATGTATGTGCCAGGAAGCTGAGCTTCTGCTCGGTTTCCAATGTGCGCATGCATGCTGGTCACCTGGTCTTCCGGTTTCTGGCACGCATACGCGCACGAAGACCATCTGGCCAGCGCGCATACACGTGCTGGAACCTGGAAGAGCAACTGACGATGGCTGATGTGCCCAGACAGATGGCTCTATGTGCCACTTCTGGCATGCGTGCCATAGGTTCGCCATCACAGGTCTAGTCTACCTTATATATATAAACATGTAAAGAATGGTTGCTGGAATTGGATATGTCTAGTTTAAGGAAAAGAAGGACTAGGGGAGACATGGTAGCAGTCTTCCAATATCTCAAGGGCTGCCTCAAAGAAGAGGGAGTCAAGATATTCTCCAAAGCACCTAAGGGTAGAACAAGAAGCAATGGGTGGAAACTAATCAAGGAGAGAAGCAACCTAGAACTAAGGAGAAATTTCCTGACAGTTAGAACAATTAATCAGTGGAACAACTTGCCTCCAGAAATTATAAATGCTCCAACACTGGATGTTTTTAAGAAGAGATTGGACAACAATTTATCTGAAATGGTATAGGGTTCCCTGCCTGAGCAGGAGTTGGACTAGAAGACCTCCAAGATCCCTTCCAACATTGTTATTCTGTTAGTCCTGTAGTTGATGTGACAGTTCTGGAGAGTTGGAGGGCAGAAGGAAGATCGCATGCTGGGGAAGACAGCAAGAGAAACTTAGAAGTTACGGATGCAAGTGTTGTAACATAGTGCAAGTTTAAAACACACAAAAGGATGAAGGGATACAGACCAGAAAGCACGTAAGCTCGAGGACAAAAACACAGGGGAAGCATGAATGATTCACCCACTCACCACACCCCTTCTGTCCCAACAAGGATAAAAATAAAGCATTGTTTTTAAGATTCTGAAACGTTCTTTTAAATCATCCACATTCAAGATTTGGCAGCCAAGTCATCACATCATTTCGAGATGAGGAGGAACAGGATTTCTGCCAAACATTTCCAGAACAATATTCTTAGCCATACTGCCTGCAAACATTTTTATATCTGTCAAAGCTCCCTAAAAGAAACAGACCTTGAGCTTGTTTTATGTAATGCAATACAAGTCGGAACACGGGAAGCCAAAAATTTGTTAATCTCCATGATGCAATTAGTGGTTGGCATAATTTTGCTGACTGGTGAAGGCGGGGGAGAAGAGAAAGGTAAATAATAAGGGCTAAATGCTTTCTTGCCTATTTTAGTTCTTCACCTGCCTGAAATCATTTTAAACCTTGACATTTCTGTCGTGTTCGCGCACATCCAGCCGATGCACAAAGCTGTGTTTTATGCACTGCTTCTCTGCACTATTTTTTTTAGGTTTGCATTTTAATAACTCGTGACCCAATCAGCGGGATTTGTTATTATGGCAGGCTTTCTCTAATGAAGTCCTATATTCTGGCATTTTAAGGCCTCTTTCACTGTGAAAAACAAAATATTTGGAAAAGGATTGCTAGAAAATAACAACGAAATAATTGTGGTTTGGTAGCCGTGGAATTCTACCACAAGTATCTGAGATGCGAGTAAAAGAAATTCTTTATCTCTACTTTCAATTTCTCTATGAAAAACTATGTTTGAAGAAAAGAAGAGGGGTGCATCGGATTTGGAAGGATCTCAACCTAGACTGGGCTGGTTTGAAGAGTCTGATCATTTGGCAGAATCACAGCGGACGCAAAGTTCTCTCAACCACTCAAAAGGGAAACTCCAAAACCGGATTTCTCTCTGTCTGGAGTTCTTCATATAAAAGAGGAAAATATTTAGTTACCCTCTCTCTCTCTATTTGCTTTTTAGTCACGCGCTTTTGAGCAGGGAGGCACGTGGAACTTATTGAGGCCCGTTTTAGATTTTCACTGCATTTTATGACAATAGACCTGTGGCAAGGAGGTGCCAGCGACAGCAAATCGGACTTTAGAGCTATAAATGCAATGGAGAGATGTCCCCAACGGTGTTTGTTCTATGGTGGCAGCTCTTCCACCAATGCTCCAAGGTTGCATGTGGAACGTCAAAGAGCCGAGGTGGCGCAGTGGTTAGAATGCAATATTGCAGGCTAATTCTGCCAAATGCCAACAGTTCGATTCTGACCGGCCTCAAGGTTGACTCAGCCTTCCATCCTTCCGAAGTTGGTGTAAATGAGGATCCAGATTGTTGGAGGCAATATGCTGACTCTAAACCGCTTAGAGAGGGATGTGAAACACTGTCAAGCGGTATATAAGTCTAAGTGCTTATTCCTCAGTACAAGACATAGAAGTTCAGAGCCGGAAGGGGTCACAGCTACCTCTTTTTCCGTCTGAGTAAGTTAAAGCAAGACTTCTTGCTTTGAAAAGAAGGCCAAGGAGGAACATTTTGAAATCTTTACAAAGCAAGGAAAGGTTGGTAGTTAGACGAAGTATCCAACATGTGTGTACATGTGTAAGACCGTGCAAAAGCTCTTAAATAGTGTACTCTTAAATCGCCCAAATTCAAAATCTGCCATTCCAACTGAGAGTGTGTACCATGTCTACACTTTCAGAGAATTTCTCAATAAATTACCCACCGGAATGGTTAATCGAGGGAACAAACTCCAAACCCTTTTTATTGCCATTCCGTGCAGCTCTCTCCCGCCCGCTCTTATTTTCTTACGGAAGTTAGTTCCTCGCTGCAGCAGCTTCAAGAGCGGAGTTCCTTCACTAGGAATTTCTATTGCTTTATAATCACAATCACTGTGAAGACACAGGTATTGGAACGAGCTAAAGTATTGTGGCCAGTTTAACGATACCGTAAAGCCAATCACACACACAAAAAATATCAATCTGGATAAAAATCAAAGTAACAATTCAAATCCACTTGCTGCCGTCATGGCAGGCAGCCTTCTCTTCTGGGGAAAAGCGTGGCGGAGTCATCACTTTGATGCTCTTCCATATGCTGGAGGCCGGCCTGGAGCCTTGCACAACCCCTAAGCAGGGGTGAAATAAAAAAATTTCCCCTACCGGTTCTATGGGAGTGGCTTGTTGGGGAGGTCATGTGACTGGGTGGGCGTGGCCAACTTGACATCACTCACATCGAGGGACTCCTCACCGGCCCCTCCCCCCCCAGCCACTCCTTGTTGCGAACGGCAGAAAAATGGGGAGGGGAATATTCCTGCCTACCATCCTTCCCTCAGTCTGTGCTGAGTTTGAGAAATGGATGACAGGCAGGAAAATCCCCTTCCCCATTTTCCTGCCTTTCATGAAAACGGCTCCATTCCAGCGGCTTTCCCCTCCGTCCCCCTCCCTCCTGGGACTACCTTAAAAGGGACAGTCTGCAGCAGCTCCGTTCTGAATGGAGGGAGAAAAGTTAGCATTTTCTCTGCTGCATTTAACACTGAATTCTGTGGCAGAGAGAATGCTAACTTTTCTCCCTCCATTCAGAACGGAGATGCTACTCCCTTTATGGTTCCCTCCTGGCCCACTCTCTCCTAGGGACTACCTTAAAGTGACGGGCTGCAGCAGCTCTGTTCTGAATGGAGGGAGAAAAGTTAGCATTCTCTCTGCTGCATTTCACATTGAATTCTGTGGAAGATCAAGCAGCCGGAAGAGGTGAGCGGTGACCGGATGGGCGTGGGTGGGGCCAAGGAGGCGTAATTATTACCAATCTGGCGAACTAATGCCCATAATCCCTAGCAGTTCGCCCGAACCGGTCCAAACCGGTAGGATTTCAGCCCTGCCCCTAAGGCACATTAAGGCTGACTAGAGTGGGCTTTATTTGCCAAGCATACATTTCACTCAAGGAGAAGGTACATAACGATTCAGTTCTCTCTCAAGACTTATTTGATGGAATACTTTACTATTACTAGTTTACTAGTTTGCCCTGTTTATGCCTTCTTTTCTGAACCTAACTGCAACGACCAAGGTGAGACCTTAGCAACTCAAAATAAACTGATGCTTACCCCTGTTTCCCTGAAAATAAGACCCAGTCTTCTATTTTGGGGGGCTCCAAAATAAGCACCAGGGCTTATTTTGGGGGGATGTCTTATTTTTTCCCATGTATGGGAGGCTCACTACTTCTGCTTGCTCGTGGCTGCAATGGGACAGGAGGCCTTGTGGCGTGCCAGTGCTGTCACTGCACCAAGCATCTGACTTTGGATCACCTGATCACGGGGATGTTGCAGTGCTTGTAAGTGTGGAAAAAATGGTCATACGTCACTGTAAATAAGAGCCTGGTGGCACAGTAGACTAATGCACTGAGATTAACATTCAGCTGCCTGCAATTACTGCAAGTTCTAATCTCACCAGGCTCGAGGTTGACTCAGCCTTCCATCCTTTCTAAGGTAGGTAAAATGAGGACCTAGTTTGTGGGGGCAATAAGCTGACTTTGTATAAATATACAAAAGTATGAAGGCTATTGCTTAACGCATTGTAAGCCGCCCTGAGTCTCCGGAGAAGGGCGGCATATAAGTCAAATTTTTAAAAAAACAAAACTGTTTTCAGTGCCGTCATTAACTTTGAATGGTCCTGAAAGGAATGGTTGTAAATTGAGGACTATATATATTAAGTATATCCTCTTTCTCTTCACAAAGCCGTCAATATTAGTTGAAAGACCCATTTATCTGACTGCCCCCTTCCATGAGGCTACACAAATCAGAGTACTAGTTTGAAGACAGGCATAAAACCCCAGAAGAAGCTTCTTGGATGAGAAGTGAAACATCTTGCAGGAAAAACAAAGGAAGTCCAGTTGCCTTTTGAAAAAGCACCTTTGAGCCATGGATGAATGGTTGCAGAAGCTGATGGAGTTGGCAGAAGTGGCTAAATGGACTATATATAAACTGGTCCTCGTTCCGGGTCAAACCCCCCACATAGCCCTAGTGCCCTGCCCAAACATCCCCTGTCAAAATTCAACATCAATCCTTGGAGCCTTGGATAGTACAGTGGTCTAAAGCACCCTGTTATTAACATCAGCTGCCTGCAATTATTGCAGGTTCGAATCTCACCAAGACTCAAGGTTGACTCAGCCTTCCATCCTTTCTAAGGTAGGTAAATTGAGGACCCAGTTTGTGGGGGCAATAAGCTGACTTGGTATAAATATACAAAAGTATGAAGGCTATTGCTTAGCGCATTGTAAGCCGCCCTGAGTCTCCGGAGAAGGGCGGCATATAAATCAAATTTTAAAAAAAAATCAGAATCAATCAGAACATCAATCAAAAGAGCTCCTAAGATGGTTAAAGGCCGGGAGACTAAAACATAAGAAGAATGGTTGGAGGATTTGGGTTTGGCTAGTCTAGAGGGGGAACATGAGAGCAGTGTTCCAGTATTTGAGAGGCCGCCACAAAGAAGAGGGAGTCAAGCTATTCTCCAAAGCACCAGAAGGCAAAGACAAGAAGCAATGGGTGGAAACTAATCAAGGAGAGAAGCAACCTGGAATTGAGGAAAAACTTTCTAACAGTGAGGACAATTAACCAGTGGAACAGCTTGCCTTCAGAAGTTGTGGGAACTCCATCACTGGAGATTTTTAAGAAGAGTCTAGACCAAGGGTCAGCAACCTGTGGCTCCGGAGCCGCATGCGGCTCTTTGGGCCCTCTGCTATGGCTCCCTGTCAAGTGATCCCACCACTGGCTGGCCCTGCCCCTCGCTCTCCCCTCCCAGTCACTCCTCGCCTGGCCTGAGAAGGTAAGGGTGACGGTGGGGGATGGAGAAGTGGCCAGAGCAGAGACAGAGAGATACAGAGAGAGGGGGAGAGGGAGACATAGAGAAATACATGGAGGAGGGGGGGGGAGGGAGGGAGGGGAGACAGAGATTATCAAAAAGATTTTGTGGTTCCCTGTTTTTTAACAACTGGTTCTCTAATGACTGGCTGGATAGGCGTGGCTAGGGATGGGTCATGTGACTAGTGGAAGTGAGTGACACCACGCCCACCCAGGTTTTGTGGCTCCCGGTGTTTTCTTTTCTATGGGAAACAGGTCCAAATGGCTCTTTGAGTATTTAAGGTTGCAGACCCCTGGTCTACAGAGTCACTTATCTGAAATGGTATAGGTTCTCCTGCTTGAGCAGGGGGGTTGGACTAGAAGACCTCTGAGGTCCCTTCCAGCTCTATTCTGACCGTTCCTGGACTTTTTGCTTGTTTGTGCTTCTAGGCAACCAGGTCTCTTCCTGGTCTTCTCCCTCAAATTAGGGGGTTGAGAAGAAGAAGGAGGAGGAGGAGGAGGGTACTTTGTTTCCTGGCTGAGGAAGAATTCCTGCCAGACTAGAATAAAGATGCATGCAATAGTCGGTATGGACTCTGATATCTAAAAATATCTTTTTACCAACCTGTTTTCCCGCTCGTACATTTCCTTTGTAGCTGTTCGAAGCTGATCTATCTCTTGGGATGTTTTCTGCCTTAACTGTTCCAGTTCCTCGTGCAGTTTGTTTTCGTACTCTGTTTTGTAGTGATCCCTTACAAAACGATTTTTAAAATATCAAGATAAAACATGTCAAAATTTATGAATAACCTTTTCTGACTGATAAAACTTGCCGAATGGTTAAGAGATCGTTGTTTTGGATTTTTTTAAAAAAATATATTGATATATTTTTAATAAACATAAAAAACTCAATATTGATATAAACAGTGTATTGTCCCAGTACAATTCATTTTGAATAACCAAAAGATAATAAATAAGGTTGTCATCATAATATGCATATCATTAATAATGTTCACATAGTAATATTGGCACTAGCTTTTCCATAGTAGGAAAACTTTTAATATATTGTTAATCATTCTTTTAATCTTTTTAGTTTCTAACCTCCGTTTCTGTTAGTTAGCCATTGGTAAAACAAATCCCATGTTAAAAAGTAATGTTTCTTCCTTCTCCTTGATTTTTAATGTTAATCTGTCTATCTCTGCGCATTCTAATTTTTTTTTTTATTCCACTTCCATTTGTCAGACCTCATCATTTTTTCATTGTTGTGCTGTTAACACATGTAAGATTAGATATGTATTCCCTTTATTAAAAAGTTCTGGTAAAATAATCCTGGTCTAAATTCAATATGTTGCTTTATGATTTTTTTCTAACCAGGTATGTATTTTGATCCAATATTTTTTTTGGTCTTGTTTTAGGTTTGTTTGGGGTTTTTTTGCTTGCGATTTGATCCCTGTGTTTTGCCACCCAGAGTTGTGTTCTGCAAGATGGACAGCCGTATAAATCTTTTAAGCAAATGAAGGAATAAATAAATGTGCTTTGCTTCTCTTCTTACTGAAATGACATCAGCCGGCTGAGTTTAAGAATAATTAAAATGGCAGAAGAACTGAGGAGTTTCCTTTTAAAAAAAAAGGCATTTCTTTCTAGGTTGTTGCAACATTACTATTACTACTTAAATTCCACATACACTCACACACTCCTTCTCAGATAAATGAATATCAATGCTGATAGCATTGCTTAACACTGTAGATAATCCTATAATGGTTCGCTACCCCTGAAGTAAAGAAATCACAGGCTCAGGGCAATTTAAACTCTATTTTTTTTAAAAAAAATCAGGTTTGGTTACATTATCCACTTTTTAAGACTTGACAGTTAACTACCTTGGATAATAAGTTCCAATTTAATTAACAGGCTTAATCCCTGCATGTGTCCTTCCTCTTGCAAAATAATAGAAAAACAGTTATGACATCAGTCGGTTCTTTTGCATTAAAAAAGACAACCCAAGGGAAATCTGGTCAGAAACTAATAATTTACACACATCTTCATTATCTTTGAATAATCAATAAAAACAATTGCCATTGTTTTCTCTTACTCAGTTTTCCCTGTAGGTGGATTACCGTAATCCACCATGTTTTAAGAATTATAGCTGCAAACTCTTGGGTGCAAAGGAACAAGCAAGGATTCTTTGAAAACATTCTAGTGGAACCTCAAAAGTGTTTTTTTCCCCTCAAAAGGCAACCGGACTGTTTTATTCCTTGAGGAAGAAGAACGGCTACGATGATCAAAGGCCTGGAGACTAAACCATATGAAGAAAGGCTGCAGGTTTTGGATCTGGCTAGTCTAAAGAAAAGAAGAATTAGGGGTGACAGGATAGCAGTATTTCAGTATTTGAGGGGCTGCCACAAAGAGGAGGAGGTCAAATTATTCTCCAAAGCACCAGAGGGCAGGAAAAGAAATAATGGTTGGAAACTAATCAAAGAGAGAAGCAACATGGAATTAAGGAGAAGCTTCTTAACAGGGAGGACAATTAACCAGTGGAACAGCTTGCCTCCAGAAATCCTGGGTGCTCCATCACTGGCGGTTTTTAAGAAGAAACTAGACAGCCATTTATCTGAGACGGTATAGGTTTTCCTGCTTGAGCAGGGGTCTGGACTTGAAGACCTCCAAGGTCCCTTCCAGCTCCTCTTCTCTTCTCTTCTCTTCTCTTCTCTTCTCTTCTCTTCTCTTCTCTTCTCTTCTCTTTTCTCTTCCCTTCCCTTCCCTTCCCCTCTCCCTTCTCTTCTCATCCCTACCCTACCCTTCCCTATCCTTCTCAAATGTTTCATTTCTCATCCAAAAAAATTTCATCAGTTGTGATGGTTGGAGGTGGGAAATGGAAGGCTAGATAATGACAGTTCCCCCCTCCCCCCCCATCACAACTGATTGTGTTCTTTTATTCTTCTTCCTCAAGGAAAAAAACACCAAAGTCTAGTTGCCTTTTGGGTGGGGGGAGAGTGGGACACTTTTGAGACAACTATGACCTGGATGACCGAGAATCTCCACAGACCTTCAGAAGGAACCGAGGATCTCTTGGTGCCGAAAGGATGAATAAAATGGCCTACCTGGACGTGACGTATTTCTCATACATTTCTTCTCTGGCTTTTTTGGTGTCTTCTAGCTGCATGTGAAGCCTTTCGAGGCGGTCTTCTTCGTGAGCACAACGGACGCTGAGCTCCATGTTTTGTCGGTTGAGGTAGTCCTTGTCCTTCTGCAGCAAAGTCACGGACTGTTGCAAAGCGGTAGCCTTTCCATTGAAGGAAAAAAACAAAACAAAACACAGGAAAAATACCACACATTAGATATCCTGTTCCCAGAAACCAGTAGTCGGTTGTTGTTGTTCTTGTTGCTTTTAAATTCAGTTGGGTTGTTTTTGAGTTTCAAATGCAGTTGATGTGAAAACTGACTCCGCTTATTCTGGATTACAACACAGTGCCAATGGCAATAATGGGAATTTGTGGTTGTCAACCTGTCCTGCTAACTCCCCCATTTGTACTGAGTGCTCAAAGCATTGTCGGAGACCCCACAACACCCACTTTATGGTCTGTTTCTGTTGCTCCCCTCTGGGAGGAGGTTTCGAAGTATTTCTAGTTAGGACTACCAGAATCTCTAACAGCTTTGTTCCCTAGGCCATCTGTCTGGTAAACTACACAAAGTTCGTTTTCTCACCATGTAGATGTATACATCCGAACTAGACTGTGTTGCTTCTCTGTGTCATATGTAATATAGGTGGGTATATGCATAATTTTTGTATTTATTTATTTTGTCATGTTTATGCAGTGTATATTGGAGGTGGTGACCCTTTGAGAGGTGTATGCAATGAAATTACATTTTAATGTATGCTGAATAGTGTACATTCAAAGGGACAATAAGGTTATTCTATTCTATTCTATTCTATTCTATTCTATTCTATTCTATTCTATTCTATTCT
>WNWU01000063.1:6899940-6911722 GCA_012654045.1 Ptyas mucosa | reverse complement strand
CTATTCTATTCTATTCTATTCTATTCTATTCTATTCTATTCTATTCTTTTCCTATTCCTATTCCTATTCCTATTCCTATCCAGTCCAGTCTATTTCCTTTTTCTTTGCTTGTTCTATTCAAGCACTTACAGACACGTATTCAGGAATGGAAAGTTCATCTTCTGAAAGAGATTTGAGTTTGGTGTAATACTCTTCGTTCAATTCAAGGTCACGCAGGCTACGACGTATATCTCCAGAGCGCTCTCGTAACTGATGATTGTTCTTTTCTAGTTGCCTTTGGCGCAATAAGATGGTTTCCATTTCCTGTTTCATTAATTCTTGATGTTTCCTAGGAAAAGAGTTGTTTGTTACTTACCTAAAAAGGGACTTATCCTAGACCGAGGCAATACCATCAATACTTCTGAGTTGAACAAAAGTCTACCCCCATTCGCAGAACAATTATTTTAATGATATTTAAATAAGACACAATGTATAAGCCTGAATTATTTATCCTGTTTTACCAAGATAATGAGAAACATACATAGCCTTTTGCTTTTAACTGTTCAAAAAAAAAAAAAAAAGAGCCCTATTCAAAAATTCAGTGCTTTTATTTTCAACAGTTGATTGAATGAGAGAGTGGTGCCTGATTTTCAGACCAACAAGGCTACTACAATTCCTACAGAATAGAAATGTGCAATGTAACCCTATGGGTTTTTATTCAGGAGGCCTAGGACAGGGGTGTCAAACTTGTATCATCACGGTGTCGTCACATGACTTTTCCCCTCTTCGCTAAACCGGGAGTGGGCGTGGCCAGCACGTAATGCATCTGGCCCACGGGCCACGAGTTTGACAGCCCTGGCCTAGGAGCAAAGCCTATTTTTGAGATGTCAGGACTTGAATCCAGTGCTTATACTCTTTTGGAAACCACTGCCAAGATAATAACATCACAAGTTCTATTTTCATGAAACATGCTTGTTTTTTCAATGCACTTCCACTGGCCTTTGATATAACCTGGCTACATCTTAATACCGTGTTTCCCCGAAAATAAGACCCTGTCTTATATTTTTTGGAACCCTGAAATAAGTGCTTGGCCTTATTGCCATGCGCTCAAAAGCCCAATTGTGCTTATTATCAGGGGATGTCTTATTTTGGGGGAAACAGGGTATCAACTCACTGTCTGAAGAGGTAAGAAACGGAATACCTGGAATAGTTCAGAAAAACACCAAAACATCTTTTAATTCATCCTTCCTTCTTCTCCTCCTCTTCAAACATAGCAATAACCATGTATCCTTCTTTCCCCAAGAAAGCAAACAAGAATGGATGGTTATTGCCCATAAATGGAAAACCAGAATTTGGAAGTTAACCCTGGTTTCCGAGCCAAGTTGATTGGGCTGAATCAAGCTACAGTTTTCTGGCCTGGAGCTATGTTTTGTCCAAATGAGAAAACAGAAGGAGCCAAAAATCTTTAGAATAGCAAGGAGAAGGGAGGGAGGGAGCAAATCTGTTTTCACCTAAGCCAGTCCTCTGAATGTGTTTTTCATTCAAAGATCTGGAATGCGATTATGGAATATCAAATTGGAGCAGTCCAGTTTGATTGAACTCCTTCTTCTAAATTTGATACCTTCTCTTTCATACCTAGCATCTTCTTGCTGTAACGCCAGCTGGTTATCTAGTCGTAAAGACAGTAGTTGTTTCTCATGGACTGCATCATTAAGTTTCTCTTCCAGTTCTTCAATCTAAAGCAATAAATTTGATAAAGAAAAGAAACCACGATTAACGTGAACCCCAATTTAGATTTGTACAAGGAAACTGAGAGAAGATACAGATGTTACTGTAATTCTTAGCATAAGCACGACAATTCTTAATGTTGCCATTCTTAATGTTAACCCAATTTGCGTAACATTCAAACCGTCATTAAAAAGGCAGAGCAAAGAATGTTCTTCTTGCATCAACTCAGGAAGGTCAGACTGACTAGGAGCTGTTGATACAGTTTTGCAGACGAATTGTTGAGTTTGTCATGTGTACAACCTACTTCTTCGAAAGCTAGAAAAAAGTGGGATAGATAGCTTCACCACCAAATGGATTCGCAGCTGGTTGACAAACTGTACTCAACGAGTAGTCCTTAATGGGTCTAAGTCTACATGGAGAGAAGTAAGCAGTGGGGTGCCACAAGGTTCCATCTTAGGCCCAGTACTCTTCAATATCTTCATAAATGACTTAGACGAGGGAATAGAAGGGGAACTCACCAAATTTGCAGATGATACTAAGCTGGCAGGAATAGCAGCTTAGAATAGAAGATAGGCTCAAGATCCAGATGGATCTTGACAGACTTGAACACTGGGCCCTATCTAACAAAATGAAATTCAATGTAGAGAAAAGTAAAGCCTTACACTTAAGTAAGAAAACCCAAAAGCACACATATAAACTGGGGGAAACCAGGCTTAATAGCAGTGACTGTGAGAGGGAACTTGGAGTCTTAGTGGACAATCAGCTAAATATGAGCCAGCAGTGTGCAGCGGCAGCTAAAAAAGCCAACACAATCCTAAAATGCATTAACAGAGGGATACAATCACGATCAAAGTGAGGTACTAATATCTCTATAAAGCCCTAGTAAGGCCACACCTAGAGTACTGCATCCAATTTTGGTCACCACACTATAAAGAAGATGTTGAGACTCTAGAAAAAGTGCAGAGAGAAGCAACCAGGATGATTAGGGGACCGGAGAATAAAACAAACGAAGAACGGTTACATGAACTGGGCATTGCTAGTCTAGTGAAGAGAAGGACCAGGGAAGACATGATAGCCATCTTCCAATACTTGAGAGGCTGCCACAGAGAGGAGGGGGTCAAGTTGTTTTCCAAAGCACCTGAAGGCCAGACAAGGAATAATGGATGGAAACCGACCAAGGAGAGATTCAACCTAGAAATGAGGAGGAACTTTCTGACAGTGAGAAGAATCAACCAATGGAACAGAAGTTGCCTTTGTTTGAACTTCATCACTTGAGACTTTCAAGAAAAGACTGGACTGCCATTTGTCAGAAATGGTGTAGGATCTACTGCTTGAGCAGGGGGTTGGAGGTATAAAGTCCCTTCCAACTCTGTTAATCTGTTACTTCTATAACAACCAAACAGGACAGATACAGACTCCAAAGGATAGTTAAGACTACAGAAAGAACAACTGCAGACCTGTATATTGTCTCCGCTTCTCTCCCTTCTCCCTCTCTCTGTCCCTCTTTCTCCCTCCCTCCCTCCCTCCCACTCACCTTCCCTCTCCCTCCTTCCCTCCCCCTCCCTCCCTGCTTCCCTCCTTCCGTTCTTCTCTCTCCCTCTGCCTCTCTCTCAGGCTCAAATTCTGACTGATATAGATCCAGATAAGTAGCAGTTACCAAGGATTATGTTGAGAAACAGAGAGCTATTACAAGAGCTTTCAACACTAGCAAGTTCAGTCCTAAAACACTTGAACATGAAATTTTTTTAAAAAAGAAAGCCACCCTCTTACCTTTGTCAAGTACTCCACTTTTAAGTTATCTAGCATCAAGTTCTTCTGAGAAAGCTCGATTTTGAGTAACTGGACATTATGCAGCAGTTCTTTCCTCTCTATAAGCTGCCTCGTAATTTTGACGGTACCTTCCCGATCTTCTGACGAGGAGACATCATCGGTGGGGAAGGTCGTCTCTAAGCTAATATCTTCTGATTCCAAAGAGCTGGATACATTTACTTTTTTGGGATCCCTGGAGCTTTTCCTTGACATCTTCTAGCAGGATGTAAAAAAACCGTTCCCTTCAAAATTGTAACAAGCTTAAAAAGTAAGCAAAGAGAAGGCAAATTAAAAAGAGAAAGCAACAGCAAATAAAACATTTTGTTTAAATACTTTCAATTCACTGTGTAATAAGTAGAACAGGACAAATATAAAATTCTGTCTAATCTAAACAAGAATCTATATGTAGGGCTCCCACGCTGGCATTTTGGGGGGCAGCTACACACCTATGCCCACATTCATTGGCACCTCACAGTCTCCTTTCTCCACTTGATGTATTTTTAATCAAAAAAGGAAGAAACTGGCATCTTGCAGACAGAATGCCAGTCTCAGTTTCAACCAACTCTTTTTTCCCCCTGGGCCTCCGACTAACTCCAAAATTTTCTCAGAACATAGCAATAACGTACACTGTCCAGAATAATTTCTTGAGATGTGAAGCTGTAGAAATAATAAAGATGGGCGGCTGCAACCCAATATGGATTATAAATGTGAGTCAGTCGTCAAAGCATCCCAATGTAAATCACATGAATGTTGGGGGATCTGCAACAGTCGTTAAATGGTCATGTTTTGCTTTTTTCAGTTGTAACTTCGGTCACTGAACAAACTGTTGTAAGTCAAGGACCTATATTCTATTCTAACTTGAGGCTGCCTCCAACGATGTCAATACCAGAATAGCACAAGGATTGCTATGAGATTGATAAAACTGCAAGGTTCCTCGGACAACAACCAAACCTGCAATATTCACTGCATTGTAACTTCAAACGGTCACTAAGTGAACCGCTGTAAGTCGAGGACGACCTGTATAGGTCACATTGTTCATGAATGCGTTACTGTTACAGCAGCAAACTAAAGCAATCATTAGAGCCATAAAACATGGTTAAGTCTCAGGTTTATGAACACCTCCCCCCCACTTTGGCAAGGCTCAGACACAATGGGGAAACCCACCGGGTCAAACCTATGGCGCCATTGGCGAATCTAGGTCAGATTTAGGCAACCCGTCAATGCCACCATATGCCCAAAGGCAGAGATGAGCTCAAAGCATTTCCATTGACTAACTTCGGATTTAACGGACTCCTGGAGTCCGTTAAATGAGAATCTCTGGCCAAATGGATTGGGGAGAAAGCTCGCAAGAATGGGGGGGGGGAGGTCTCCCCTTCCTGTCTGGTCGGGCTTACCGGTTCGATTTCTCAGCCGGGACGTCAGACCCTCGCCCTTCTAACCGTCCCGGTCCACGAAAAGCGCCTTACGGAACTTCCCTTCCTCCACTCGCCCCGGACAGAGGACGGCGAAGACTCCCGCTCGGTCGGAGGACAACCGGCAGGCGGCCTGCGCAGGCGCGAGTGACGGCGCCGCCTCCTCTCCTTCCGCGCCGTGGTCATGGCAACGCAACGCTCGCTCGCGCGCGTGCGGCCAACGTGCCCGCCGACGAGACGGCGGCTAGAGCGGCGGAAGCGGAAGCGGCGCTCTTCTTTCCGGCTGGTGCTCCGGATCGAACGGCAGCGTTCCCGGCGGCGGCGGCGGCGGGGCGATGTTGACCTCGCGCTCCTTCCTGAAGCGCACGCGCGGCGGCGCCGTCCTCAAGGTGGTCCGCGAGCACTACCTGCGCGACGACGTGGCCTGCGGGGTGCCGGGCTGCCCGCTCTGCGGCGGGGAGGCCCCCCAGCGCGGCCTCGAGGCCGCCCCCGGTTCTCCCGCCAGCCCTCTCGTCCCGCGGCCCCACTATCTGCTGTTGGACACCAACGTGGTGCTGCACCAGGTGCGCCTGGAGGCGGAGTCTCCCTCGGAGGGCTTCTCCGCGTGGCCTCCTTTCCCAGGTTGACTTCTCTCTCCATCCTCCCCTTCCTTCCTTTCCTTCCTTCTCTTCCTCCCTTTTCCTCTTTCCTCCTTCTCTTCCTCCCTCTTCCTTCTTCTTCTTCTCTCCTCCTTTCTCCTCCTTCCTCCTCCTCTTCCGTCCTTTTCTTCCTCCTTCCTTTTCCTCCTCCCCCTTATCCTTTCTCCTCTTCCCTTCCTCTTCCCTCCTCCTTTTCCTTCCTTTTCCTCCTCCTTCCTCCTCTTCTCCTTCCTTTTCTTCCATCTTCCTCCTCTTCCCTTTCTCCTTCCTCCTTCTCTTCCTTCCTCCTCCTCCTTCCTTTTCCTCCTCCTCTTCCTTCCTTTTCCTCCTCCTTCCTCCTCTTGCCCCTTATCCTTCCTCCTTCTTCTTCCTCTTCCCTCCTCTTCCTTCCTTTTCCTCCTTCTTCCTCCTCCCTTCCTCCTCTCCTTCCTTTTCTTCCACCTTCCTCCTCCATTTCCTTCCTCCCTCCTTCTCTTCCCTCCTTCTCCTCTTCCTCCTCCTCCTCTTCCTTCCTTTTCTTCCACCTTCCTCCTTTTCCTTCCTCTTCTCCCTCTTCCATCCTTCTCTTCCCTCCTTCTCCTCTTCTTTACTCTGTCCTCATCCTCCCTTCTTGTCCTTCCTCCTCTTCCTTCACAGATCGACGTGCTGGAAGATGCGGCCATTGGGAACGCCATCGTCCCGCAGACAGTCCTGCAGGAGGTGCGGAAGCGCAGCGCAGCCGTCTACGGGCGCATCAAGGACGCCATTGCTGCCCCCGAGAAGCACTTCTACGCCTTCACCAATGAGCATCACAAGTGGGTCTCGCCAGCTTGATGCTACTAAACCTTATCTTTGACACTGAAATGCAGTTTTTCAACCTCCCAGAATCCCCTAACTGGGCTGGCTGGGGGATTTTGGAAGTTGGTGTCCACCCTCTTAAAAGGCCCAGAGGTTGAGAAAATTTGGTTTGTCTAAACCAAGGTTTAGAGATACATGGAATCCTTCCTTGGGTCCTAAACTTCTCATCTGTCAAAAGCATTTGCTGGAAAGGAGCTGCTCAGTCATGGTGTGAAGACAGAGTTATGGGTCCTGCCTCCCACTGGCGCCTTTCTTATGGTTGCCGCGCCTCTGAATAATGCTTTTCATTTTATTCCGTATCTATGAGTTTACCGTCTTTGAACGATGGAAAGCTATCTTGCTATCCCATTGGGAATTAGGAGGATCTTACCTTTCTTTTCATTCTACTCTTTTTATTTTTATGAAATGAAAGGACATAAAATTGCCAGTCTAATGCCTGATTTCTGCAATTGCTTGATTTGCATTGCCTGGCAGGGATGTTTTGGCAAGGTTATGAATGCTTCCTAACTTTTTGTTGTTGTTGTTGCTGATCCACAGGTCTGTGATTCATGAAGTCCACTATTCAGTTAATGTGTTATTACAATATTTTCGATTAGGTCCCAGTAGTTTCTTCTTCCAGTGCATACATTTGACTCTGATTTGGAGTTTCTGACTCAACAGGATTATTTCAACCATTCAAACGATGTTAGATTTTCATCAGAGCTGTGCAAAATCCCCCTTGTTGCATTAAAGCCCTAAGAACCCGTGCCAGTTTGATTCTTTGGATATACTGGTACATTCCATGTTACATTAAATTATCGTTTGACTTCCATTTCACCTTTAGATTTCTTCTCCCAGAATTTATTAGCGCTCTTAAAACCACCTTAACAGTTTTCAGTAGCCTTGGTCAGTGAGGGAGGGGGAGGGGGTGGGGGCATTGACTTTACCGAAATACCGTGTTTGCCAGAAAATAAGACCCTGTCTTATATTTTTTGAACCCTGAAATAAGCGCTTGGCCTTACTGCCATGCGCTCAAAAGCCCGATTGGTCTTATTATTAGAGGATGTCTTATTTTGGGGGGAACAGGGTAGATATATAAAAAAATCAAGATATGGTTTTCATTCCTAAAACGTCCCTCTGGGTTTCTGTTTCCAGAGAGACGTACATAGAACAAGAACGAGGAGAAAATGCAAACGACCGCAATGACCGAGCCATTCGGTTGGTAGCCAAGTGGTATCAGGAGCACTTGAGAAAATCGCAAGGGGAAGAATGCATCCTGGTCATCTTGCTCACAAATGACCGCAAAAATAAAGAGAAAGCTGTAGAAGAGGGAATAACCACGTTTACCTGTAAGTCCGACCTTCTGACCTTTCCTAGCTACGGATTGTTTTCTAAGAGCCCCCAAAGGGCCCAGGTGCATCTGGGAAGGCCTGCCTTCATCTGGCTATTTCCTTCTCAGGGATGGCCAATTCCTCTGGGACTTCAAATGTTACCAAGAATTCTGGGAACCTTGGAAGGTTGCTCCCCCTTTAGCTTATTTTCCTAGTGTCCACTCTATTTTTTTTTTAACTTTCCATACGTTCTTTATTTATTTATTTTTTTGAGTGATAAGTGTGTACTGGTACTTCATTTGTTGCCCACAGCTCTCTGTTCTCCCTGAAGGAAACTTCCTGCTGCGTAAATGATAGTCATTTCTCAAAGTGCAAATTTTGCACTGAGCCTGAGTGGCGTAGGAGGCTAATGCCTCCTACAAGGCAGCATTTAACATCCAGCTGCCTGCAATTACTGTAAGTTCGAATCTCACCAGGCTCAAGGTTGACTCAGCCTTCCATCCTTTCTAAGGTGGGTAAAATGAGGACCCGGTTTGTGGGGGCAATAAGCTGTCTTTGTATAAATATACAAAAGTATGAAGGCTATTGCTTAACGCATTGTAAGCCGCCCTGAGTCTCTGGAGAAGGGCGGCATATAAATAAGAATAAAAAAAAATTGCTTTCTCTTTTTTTTTTTAAGGTGAAGAGTACGTAAAGAGCCTAATCGGTCATCCCGAGCTTATGGATCGGCTTGCTTGCCTGAATGATGAAGAGGTATGTTTTCAACTGCCAGTGTTATTTTCTGTTCTGCTGAATTTTGGCAGTAGGGTCTACAAGGAGACTGAAAATGCCATGTTCTCTCTGTGCAGAATCGGGGCTACAGTCCGAGGGGCTGAAATCCAGTCCTGAAATGCATTTATTAGTTGCAACACTGCAAGGGACGTTTTGTGCGCAAATCTCTCTTACAGAATGAAATTGAGAGCAGCAAGATCATTTTCCCGGAGCATCTCCCGCTCAGCAAACTGCAGCAGGGCATTAAGTCCGGCCTTTACCTTCAGGGCACCTTCAGAGCTAGCAGAGACAATTACTTGGAAGCCACAGTTTGGATTCACGGCAATGACCAAGAAAGAGAGGTTGGTTTGATATATTGATTGGCTGTGAAATTCTTGACTAGGAAATGAAAAATTCCGTAGGAATCGCAGGGATCATCTTCTCTAAACTCCTGTATGTTGGAATGGAGAGTACGGTGGGCACCGAAAATATGCATTTCTGTGAGAGATGGAACTTGCTGGCATCTTACTATCTCTACCTGCTGACACTGACTTCTAGATTTAAGGACTTATTAGCAATAGCCCTTAGACTTCTACAGCCCTCTCTAAGCGGTTTACAGAGTCAGCCTATTGCCCCCCAACAATCTGGGTCCTCATTTTACCGACTTCAGAGGGATGGAAGGCTGAGTCAACCTTGAGCCGGTCAGGATTGAACTGCTGACAGTTGGCAGAGTTAGCCTGCAATACTGCATTCTAACCACTGCGCCACCACTAACTTCTTAAGTTAGTTATAACTCCAAAAAGAGCTGCTCTGAAACTTTGATTTTGGTTTTAAATATAGAGGGTCATCTTTAATATTAAAGATGTTGTAGCAGGGGTCACTGGGTATTTCTTTGGCATAGGATATTACTGGAACGCATCTCTTTTGTATGTTGTCTCCAAATACAGGTAGTTCTCAAAATTACAACAATTCGTTTAGTGACCGAAGTTACAACGACCCCGAAAAAGTTACTTATGACCATTTTTCACACTTGGGACCTTTGTGGCATCCCCATGGCCACTAGACCAAAATTTGGACGCTTGG
Source organism: Ptyas mucosa (assembly GCA_012654045.1). Lineage (NCBI taxonomy): Eukaryota > Metazoa > Chordata > Lepidosauria > Squamata > Colubridae > Ptyas > Ptyas mucosa. The sequence goes on along the minus strand of WNWU01000063.1, from coordinate 6,902,176 downwards.
CCAACTGACTCATATTTGTGATAGTCGCAGTGCTCCAGAGTCATATGATCCCCTTTTGCGACCTGGCGAGCAAAATTCACTTAACAACGGTGTTACTAACTCAACAACTGCAGGGATTCACTGTAGGAAGAAAGGTCATAAAATGGGGGAGAATTTGCTTAACAGAAATGTTTCGCTGAGAAGCAGAAATTTCAATTGTGGTTGTTAAGTCGCCTACCCATATGGCTTTTGGTACCTAAATCTGATCGTTTACTTCACATTAAGGTAATAATACAAGGGCTTAAACACTTAAATCGTGCCGTGCATGAAGATATCGTAGCCGTGGAACTGCTGTCCAAGGACGCTTGGGCAGCTCCATCTTCTGTGGTTCTGCTTGACGATGAGACCAAGAATGAGGAAGAGGATATTGAAAAAGAAGAGGAAGATCAAAACAAGGTATGGCGTTCTTTGCTTCTGTGCTTTTCCTTTACTTTCTTGCGAGGAAAATTGTCATTAAGAAAACTAAGATCATGGCATCCGGTCCTCTCAATTCCTGGGAAATAGATGGGAAAGTAATGGAGGTAGTGACAGATTTTATTTTCCTGGGCTCCAAGATCACTGCAGATGGGGACTGCAGACAAGAAATTTAAAGACGCTTGCTCCTGGGGAGGAAAGCTATGGCAAAATTAGCAGTATACTAAGAAGCAGAGACCTCACCCTGCCAACAAAAGTGCGTATAGTCAAGGCTATGGTTTTTCCAGTTGCAATGTATGGCTGTGAAAGTTGGACCATAAGAAAAGCTGAACGCCAAAGAATTGAGGTCTTTGAACTCTGGTGCTGGAGAAGACTCCTGGGAGTCCCTTGGACTGCAAGGTAATCAAACCGGTCAGTCCTAGAGGAGATCAACTCCAACTACTCTTTAGAAGGCCAGATCCTGAAGATGAAACTCAAATACTTTGGCTACCTAATGAGAAGGAAGGACACATTGGAGAAGAGCCTAATGCTGGGAAAGATTGAGGGCAAAAGAAGAAGGGGACGACAGAGAACGAGGTGGCTGGATGGAGTCATTGAAGCAGTAGGCATCAGCTTAAATGGACTCCTCTGGATGGTAGAGGACAGGAAGGCCTGGAGGAACTTTGTCCACGGGCGTCACAATAGATCGGACACGACTTCGTAACTAACAACAACAGAGGGAAATTCTACATTGGTGGTTGTGTTCAAAGACTAGGGAATTGCCCATCTGATGTCAGTCTGGGAAGAAGTATCATCTTTTTGGAAATGGGACAAAATTCTGCCCTGTGAGCCTTTCCTCCCCAAAAGCAAAGTCTAGCTTTTGTGTCCCAAAAGTGCGCTTTCTTTTTTTGCAAGAAGCAACTGGACTTTCTGGTTTTTCTTTGAAGACTTCTCATCCAAGAAGCTTCTTCAGCTCTGTTTCACTGAGAGGTTGGAGCTGTGCTTTCTGCAGGATGTTTTCTGCCTGGTGTCCCTTCGCCAGGCTGTTGAGCACAAGCGCAGGCTGTTGGAGGATGAGTCTGTGCTGTCTTCATCTCAAACTGAAGAAGCTTCTTGGGTGAGAGATGAAACATCTTCAAAGAAAAACCAAAGAAGTCCAGTTGACTCTTGGGGAAAAAAGACACCTTTAAGATAACCAGGACCTGGATGACTGAGAATCTCCATAGACATCTAGTTGTTAGGGCTTTGAAGCTGTACCTCTATTCTTTAGAGCTTCATTTCTTTAAGTGTTAGATCCTGCCCTCCCTTCAGGAGCTTCCACAGCCAAGGGAGGACTTGAACCTGAGTCTCTCTAGGGCCAGTCTTATTCCCAGGGTGTCCTGCAGGCTGTCTTGGCCAGCTTTAGAACTTGTGAAGCTCACGAAACTTAAGAGCAGACCAGAAGATGATGGGAGTTTATTCACTTCCACTGTTGGACAACAGCAAACTTTTCTTGGAGAGAATTTGATTTGGCATGCAGAACTTTACTCTTTCGAAACCCTCAGGATTCTCGCAAATTATTGTGAAGGCTTGACTGCTTGAAGTCCAGCTCGTGTTACATACAATCTAGTCAGTTTGGCAACTATAAAGGCCAGAAACCATTTGCATTTTTATTTCTTTTCTAGCAGGAGCAGAAATTCCCAGTGAATTCCGTAGAGTAGAGTAGAGTAGAGTAGAGTAGAGTAGAGTAGAGTAGAGTAGAGTAGAGTAGAGTAGAGTAGAATAGAATAGAATAGAATAGAATAGAATAGAATAGAATAGAATA